>QGSO01000314.1:905779-1115235 GCA_011037825.1 Carya cathayensis | reverse complement strand
CGTCGCTGCATTACACAGAATACGCTACACGCGTATTCTCTTCACACAACCCGCCGTATCACATCTACGGCATCCATCTCACGCCTATACTTCACAGCACAGTCCACAAAATACACAATCAAACGCAACACTTCACAACCACACTTCGCTTCACAACTACGCAACGAATTCCACAAATACAACTACACAATCCACAAACCAACCAACTATTTTAAACGTAAAATAACTAGAGATAGAAGGTTATACCATCGACGGGATAACCCGTGCGTCGCTCGTTGTTCGTCACGAACATGCGTCGGAGGAACGTACGTGGCGGCGTACGGTGGCTGTCCACCACATAAAGTGGTAGTTTGGGCTTGAGAAAGGCTAGGCGTGGTCTTGGAAGACTCATGATTTTACAGCTGTCGGTGAAGAACAAAATACGTGATTTACGGAAAAGATAAACTATACGCGTGATTCCAGATGAGGGTAAAGACAAGAGAGATGTGATTGCTGTCGGGAAATAATCCAAAACTGATAATTTTAGCGGGCTGTTACAGCTATGGCAAGCCACTGGGTCTAGATTGATCTGCCTTAACACTTTGGCAAATGTCACAGTATCGGATGAGCTGTTTCACATCTGTTGTCATCCCCACCAAAAAACAAATCTCTTCTAACCCTATGCATAGTCTTGTCATAACCTGAAAGTCCCCCTATAAGACTTGTGTGCAACAAGTGAAGTAACTTTTGCTTCAAGGCACTACTATCAGCAATCATCAATCTCTATTTATATAGCACTAACCCATTTTTGAACGTATAAGATGGTGGTAGATATTCTCTCTGAAATTTTGAAAATAGTTCCTGAATTTTGGGGTTCTCAGTGTATCCCAATTCGACCTCCTCTAACCAGTCAAGTGTAGGAGAGGAAATGACTGCAAAAGTTGCATCCACCTTAGTTAGTTCACTCTCAAATCTTTTGGACAAATCAACTACTGCTTTCTTTTCCTATCCCCTTTTGTATTCAACTAATAGATCATATCCCAGTAGTTTAGAAATATCTTTATGCTGCATAGGAGTTCTCTTGTTTTGTTCAAACAAGTACTTAAGGCTCTAGTGGTCTGTCTTAAACACAAAGGGGTTCCCAAGTAAGACAGATCTCAATTTTTGCATTTCCATTACCAAGCATAAAGTTTCTTTTCATAGGTCGACAAAGGTAACACCTTTCCTTTCAAGGACTAACTGTAGAATGCAATAGGCTTACTATTTTGCATGACCAGTTCCGATAGCACTCATTGATGCATCACATTCAATAGCTAAGGGTAAAGAAAAATTTGGTAGGGATAACCAAGGGGGTTGAGTCACTGTCCTCTTCTATTTTTGAAATGCTTCTATGGCTTGCTCACTCCACACAAACTGATCATTCTGCAATAGCCGTGTAAGAGGAGCTGCAATGTTGCCATACCATTTTATAAACCTTCTACAATAGCCAATCAACCTTATAAATCCCCTAATGACTTTAGGAAAATTGGAAATGGCCAATCCTTCATTACTAGGGGCCTAGCAGGGTCGACTCTCACCCCATCAGTAGAGATCAAATGCCTTAAATTGGCTACATTAGTAGTGGCAAACTAGCATTTAGACAATTTAGCAAACACACTATGTTGTTTGAGTACTTCTATGCTCATTTATAGGTGTTTAATATGTTCTTCCATTGATGTGCTATACACCAAGATATCATAAAAAATTACTAAGATAAATTTCCTCAAACAAGGCCTAAAAACTTCATTCATCAAATTTTGAAAAGTGGATGGTACATTAATTAGCCCAAACGCCATAACTAAGAACTCATAATTCCCCACATGAGTTCTAAATGTTATTTTAGGGACATCCTCAAGCTTGACCGTAATTTGATGGTAACCTGAACGTAAATTAAGTTTGAAAAAAAGCCTTGATCCATGCAATTACTCATCTAGTAATTCTTCAATAATTGGACTAAGAAACTTGTCCTTAACTATCACATTGTTCAGAGCCCGATAATTCAAACACATACTTTATGTACCATCAACCTTCCTTACTAATAAAACAAGAAAGGAGTAAGGGCTTTGATTAGGTCTTATCATACCTAACTTTAGAAGTTCCTTCACAATCTTATCAATTTTATCCTTCTAAAAATAAGAGTATCAGTATGGCCTTACTATAACGGGGTTTGTGTTTGGATATATTGTAATAGTATGAGTTCTATGTGAGAGAAGTCCATTGGGATCTACAAAAACCCCCTTGTATTGGCTAAGTAATTTTTGGAAAGGTGCGATTGTAATACCTAGTCCCTTTGTTTAGCCCAACCCAAGTTTAAAAAAAGAAAAGAAAAAGAAAGATGCTGGTACAATCAAGTGAAATATATGGTGAATTTCACTTAGCGTTATTTTTCTTTCTTCGCCCTTACGCACACCTCTTTCTTCTTCCTCTAATCTCTTTTGTAGCTTTTACTCTCCATCAACACTGCCCACGTTCCTCTCTCTCTCTCTCTCTCTCTCTCAAATATCCATAAAGATGATATCTCTCACAGTGTTCAGAAGCTCTAAACGATTCGACACCGCCAACCTTTCATAGTTTTGTACGTTACTGTTGTATGTAACATAGCTCCTTATTAATTTTCAGCCTTCGGTTTTGTTCCCGAGTTAATGGCACTTTCTCCTATAAATACCCCAACTCAGTTCCATTTTAAGTTTTATCATCTAATCTTTTCGCTCAAAATCTTTCTCCTATTTTTCTACAACTAGAACATTTTAGGTAAGCCCCTTTAGCTTATTTTCTGTTACTAGAGATTTACCTGTGTTTTGTTAAGACGTTCTAAATATTATATGAGTTTCGTTTAATTGTTTCGATTATTGCAAGATTAAATTTGGGCGTATGAAAATTTTAGGCAGTCCTTTTGGTGTTATATATATGGTTATTAAAAACAACACAAACACACACTCATATATATATATACACACACTGTACACACATGGGAGATTGAGATTTACGTTTAGAGCATAGTTCAGAAATATTTTTCTGTTAGGTATGCCTACAAAGATGCAGATTTTTCTTTTACTGTTCTAGGCATGTAGTTCTTGTTTTCTTTAGTTTATGGTTAGTGGCCGGTTGTGTGCTATAGTTATTGGAACTTTAACATGACACGAAGGCCATCGAGATAATTTGTCAGGTCATGACTTGTTGATGGTCAAGGACTAAGATTTGTTACGCATTATTTTAGTAAGAACATATTAAATAACTTTGCAAAGATATTAGCCTATATTTTTGTTGGGAGGGACTAAGTGAAATGATCTTGTTTTCTTATTGATTGAGTTTCTTCTCTCGCCCTTTTGGCTTCGAAATATGAAATCTCTGTTGAAGTTTTCTAAGTTCTTGTGCTTATTTACCTTATTATTTACCTTATTTACCTTATTATTATTATTATTATTATTATTTACCTTATTATTATTTACCTTGCTTCAAATTTGGTTTTTATGTTAAGTGACTATTAGTTTGATGTTCGGTTAATGTTACTTTGGGTTTGAGCGAGTTTAATCATGTTTTATGTTAAGTTTGCATCATTTATTTAGGTCTTGAGTAATACGATGATCTTTGTCTAGTGGTAATTTGGGTATCGAGGTAAGTAGGTTTAATTAATTTGCCATCTTTATTTGAAGTTTCTGAATTCTTTATTTTTATTATGCATGTACAGTTCAAAAAATTATTCTATATTGCATAAAAATATTAGAACATCTGAAAATAAATTATTATATCATGAAATGTGTGAGTTGAGCCTAAACTTTTATGTAAGTAGTCATGGCATATTTATGGAAACTTTTTGTGCATTATAGTTACGTGAAATGATATATGGATTATATGATATTATGGTACCGTTACTAAACTATGTTGGGAGGATGACTACACCAAGAGACTTTGAGAATGTGTAGACCTGCTCAATGAGAAAAGCACGGAGAGGATAACTACACTTAAAGATAATGAAAATGTGTAGATCCCAATGAAAATGAGCTTATGGGAATAATAGCTACTCTTGAAGGGTAGTTCCCTATGGAGAAATTTTTGGAAGTGCCTTTACATGGTACAAGAATTTTAATTTTACGTTATTATCATAATTACAATTATCATTTATTTTTGCTTATCAATTTATTGTTATGAGGCTCATATGTTACACTCGGGTGAATCAATCCTACTTATCGAGCCTTGGACTTACCTCCTACTTGTAAAATTTTATTTAGGAGGGGGCTTAGATGACATGTGGAAAGGTTAAAATAAGAGTTGAAGAATAAGTATCATTTATGGAATAAATAAAATTTTAGTTGATGTTGTTTTTTTATGAACAAACAGATTGAGTTGGTTTAATGTTTTGAACTCAATTTATATATAAAAGCTTATAGTTCATTTTCTTTTGTATTTGTTTAAATTACCATTTTGACCTCAATGGAATCACCTCCAATATATAAAAAAATTTAGGGGCATTACATGGGATCCACCAAGGGATCCAAATAATTATAAGTGCTCCTCATGGCAATTTACACCACTACTTTTTTATTTTTTTATTTCACATTCTACATTTGACCCTCATAGTTTTAGGGCTTTAAGACCCAATAAGAGCATGGAGAGACATCTCGGGTTGGGTTATGTTTGTGACAAAGTCCAATATGTCCTCCTTTTCTGTTTCTTCCTCTATTGTAGGAGCTTCAACTAATTCTTCCTCAACTTCCTCCATTAAAAATAATTTAGGTTGTTGGCACTTATGTCCAGAATTCCATTTGGCATCATAGTAGTAGAAGAGGCTTTTGTCCCTCCTTTCCCTCATCTGGTGTGGCTTGATTTTCTAGACTAGCATAATGGCTGGGCTAAATTTAGGGCTAATTGAAGTATTCACAGGGATGTGTTTAAGGCCAACAATCTCATGGTGAGGATTTTGGATTATGTGATTTCTTCCCCTAACACTTACATTCTCCTCCTGAATCTTAGCGAGCCCATAGGCCATTAACAGATTATTGGGTTAAACATTAGTATTGACAATCTAATTTCATCTTTCAGCCCACTAAGGAAACAACTCATCTTGTAACCCTCTGATAGGCCCCTTAAACTATTGGATGGTGCCTTAAATTAGATTTGTACTCTTCCACTAAGCCCATTTGCTTGAGCCTGGTTAAGGACTCCATAGGATCATCATAGGAAGAGGGTGCGAACCTTACCAAGAGAGCTCTAGTGAACCCTTCCCGGTCCTTTATTGCTCTTGACTCTTCTAAATTTTGTAACCAAACTAGGGCTTGTCCCTTCATATGGAAAGAGGCTAGCCTAAGTTTATGATGGGATAATGTATTGTGGTATGCAAAAAAAATAGTTGGTCCTATATAACTAGTCGCTAGGATCTTCTCTATGAAAAGTAGGAAAATTAATTCTTAATAGATGAGTGGGAGAATCACCTCCATGCTCAACATGTTCATTTAGGTGGACACGAATGTTTAAATCCGATTGTTGATCATTTGAGGGCCAACATTTCCATTTCCATATTCTTGAGCTAGGAGTTAGTCTATTTTTTTAGGGATATGGGACTATCTTGTAGTTGATTGAGGTGAGTAGCTTTTGCAATGGCTGTCACTTGGGATCACTCTCTGATTCCAAAATATAACACTATGGGCAAGCAATATCACAATACAGTGGAAAGTTGCATAAAAAGGGTATAAGCTCACTTCGAGAATGAGTTTCTCTAGAAATTGAGAGACAGGGAGAGAGAAAAAATAATTGAATTGAATTTGAGAATTTGCGTGAAAAATTCATACCAAACACTACAGTAAAATAGGTGCTAGCCAAAGGAAAATAATAACCTCCAGACCACTATAATGTAACGGAAAGATAACCAATAACAATTATAACTTGGCTCGCGAGCCCACTAGACTCTACTAAAAGCAATTGGGCTCGAAGGCTCACTAAACTCTACTAAAATAAACCTAAGAGAAATGAAAGTAGTCAATTTAATGTTTAAGACCTTCGGCTTAATGGCCCATAGACCCTAACTCCTTACCACCGAATGATAACAGAACTTCATCTCTTCTATGCTTCGCAAGTCCTCCCCATTTAGGTCTCTGCAGACTTGTGACACTAATCTCACGTATGTATACAATATATATAGTGTCTGTTTGATGCATCATTCCCTATATATGGAGAAGAAACTCTCAAGCTTCTTCCAATGGCTTCAGAAATGATCTTAAGCTTTCATGTTTCGTTGGTGATCAAGATGGGGAGTAGATCTTCCTCCAAATGATAGACTTGATTTAAAAATCAACTACAAAAGTTAGATATGTGAAAGTTTGATTCTTACATAAGCATTCAGAACCCTGGAAAGAGGAACCTAGCTTGGTGCATTTTGGATTCCTAAGTTCAGTAGTTACCACTAAACATTTTGTGTTCGAAATATTGGATTCAACCTGGTAATATCAACTATTATTGACAACTCATACATTGAGAGAAATGACAAAGGTAGGATTTGCAATCGTAAGTCACTGTTTTTATGCGTTTTTTCTTTGAAAGACTCGGCTTGCCGTCATCCTTTTTTTTTTTTAAACAAATACCTCAGTATTTCATTTATGAAGTTCAAACATTACAATGTTTATCAATAACCATACCCCTGCCAATAAAATCTGGCATATCTTCTATCCACACAGTTTTTTCTAACAAACTTAGAACTGTTGTAACTAAAGAATGAGCCACTGTATTACTTTCTCTATAAGCAAATTGCAGTTGCCAATCAGCATTTCTATTAAAGAAAAACTTTACATCTTCAACCAAAGACCCGAAAAATGGCATCTCCTCTTCATCCCTTTGAACTGCCACGATAACATTTTTTGCATCACCTTAAAAAATTGCATTGTGAATATTAAGCTCACTACACAACTCCAATGCCATCCTCAAAGCATAACATTCTGCCACCACAGGATTCTCAACATTCCTCATTTCATCATAGACAGCAACTAGCCCTTCTCCATCCTCATCCCTAATGATAATGCCCACTCCCATTCTTCTTTCTTTCACATCTAAAGAAGCATCCCAAATAACTTTAACAAGACCACAACCTGGTTTTTCCCACTTTGATAGTCCCCTTGTAGCATCTTACACCTGTTTTTCATTTTTCTATATAGACTGAGCATTCTTGAATTCCAAAAGAGATTCAGTTTCTGTTTTCAATACCACTTTGGGGCATAGAATCTTTTTTTAAAAAACAAACACATTTCTTCTCATCTATACTTTTCTAAATAGCACTGCAATCACTTCCAACTCTTCCTTACTCAGTTTCTGCATAAGTCTCTCCCACAACATCATAAAGTCAGTCTCTGATCTACTCCATTTTTGAACCCTGCTTCCAGCTTTTGTCCAGATATCATTAGCAGTTGGACATTCCCAAATCTCATGTATAGTAGTTTCTACCTCAAAATTGCAAAGATGGCAGGTATTCTCTCTTACAACCTTTCTTTTTAACAAAATTCCTTTGTAGGCAACAAAAATATTCTTGTGGAAGGCTTGCCGTCATCCTAATTATGTTTTGTAGCCAACCATTTTTTTCTTGTTAATGACCTTTTCATTTGAACGCGAGGCTTAGTCCCCTCTTCATGAGCACCACTTGATTTAATAATATTTTCTTGAAATAAGACGACCTATTTAAATAATGAGTCGTGTCGTATTACCTGTTTTGACTCGTTTAATAATTAATTATAAATTGATTAATACGACATGACTTATTTCAATCCATTTTATATAAATGGATTGAACTAATCATATAAATACTAAAAAAAAATATCAATATTTTTCTGATTGTAACTTGTAATAAAATCAATATTACATTCCCAATATTAAAAAATATAAGTATAGCTTCATAATTACAATAACAACAATAAAAATATAAATATATTAAAAAAAATCAATATTACAATCCAACAATAATAAAATTATGATTGTTAGTAAAAATCTAAGCGATTCATATATAATGAGTTGATTTTGTGTTAAGCTGATTGAATTGTAATTAACTTATTTATAAAATGTGTCTTAACAGGTTACTCGATTTGACTTGAACTCTTTAACATCAAATTCAAATCTATTAATTGCATATCGTATTCATATTACATTCACAATTTGTATAACGGATTAGCACCCGTACTGATGAGCGACGAACCCAGCTTTCGATTCTTCCATTCCAAAATTTAGTTTGCAGCAGCTTGCGCTCGCCTCCTTATATAATAAGCATAATGAGCAGGCCGAAGTTTATCTTTCCTAGAACTGCTACTCTTTATTAGGTTAATCTAAATGGCCTGATCATCAGCTACACTTATTACCCACAAAACTTTTTCTGATTTTTCATTTTTTGTCCATGAAATGATTTAGCCATATATTTGGCACTTTTCTAGATCATACTATCTCTATCACAGTTCCTGCCTCCTGTTTATAGTAGGTCAAGAACAAAGGGAACAGTCATGGGCCACTTGCCAGAAGCTAAAATTTGAACAACAAAACCAACCAACCACGAATTTAATTCATAGTCGACCTAATTCTTTATGTCATAATCGCTTTAAAGTTTCGTAATCAGAATTAAGGCTCATATATAATATTAATCTGATCCTAAATATCATATGGATGCAGAGAGTTTAACCTCTTGAATTGATTTATAGCTTAAAACACTCAAATTGATATTAGTACTCTATAATAAAAAAAATACATGCACTGTCACCATTAGTTAAAGTAGATTCTGGTAATTAAGAGCACTCTAGTTGGATTATGTAAATACAAATCCAATAGAACGTTTGGTTAATAGAGTCTAAAAATATGTTGTATTAGATTATGCAAATATAAAAAGGGATTATTTTTTGCTACAGTAAGTTAGTGTTGTGGGTAAAATTTGATATATAGTTACTACAGCATGGTCAAAAGGAATAAAAACTATTTTCTTCTTTACGGTGGAATAGTAAAATATAATAAAATTAAATAATTTTAAAAAATTTGTAAAGAAAATTAATATTATTCTATTATTATATATAAAATATATGAATAATCCAATATAAGGATTGAAAGTAAATGAAATAGACAGAGATAAATTTATGTCATATTAGCTTAAAAAGGATTTGGATTTGACTACTGCAATGAGAGTGCTCTAAACACGTTAGTTTACTTGATTGTTGGTGGTTTAATTTCGATGGGTAATAACTTTTGCAAGATATAATTTATGGATTATTAATATTCTCTCTCCCTCTCTCTCGCTCTCCCTCCCTCCCTAAGTATGTGTGTGTTTTTCTTTCCCTTTTGTCTGTTCGCATCGATGACAGGTGCAAATTAGAACATCCAGTGCCCCAAGTAGTTATACTCAGACAAGCTATTGCAGAACATAGCGCGAAATTCTTTTATAAATAAAAGCACCAACACCAATCATCTAATTCTTAAGTCATCCCACTTTCTTGATTAAAGCCCCATGCATCATGCATTAGTATCAAAAGAATATATATAAGCAATTTAATTCCTAATATTGAGGGAAATGATCATGTGTATACACACACATATATATATGTGTCCAAATTAAAATGTTGAGGGAAATGATCATGTACATGTATATAATATACCATATAGTTAATCACTCTTTGTCATTATTCTTCGATCAGTCTATTTAAATAAACAATACAAGAAAATTGTTTATTTATTGTCATTACTTTATATTAAAATGATTATTTTATATCAAAATGAGTTTCATCTCAAATAATCATTTTTTTACAAAAATGATTTTTATTTTCTGGTAATGAAATTAGCATGCCTATCTACTGCGCACCTACTTTAATCATTGATGTTGTTATATATCTTGCTAGCTTTCCTTGCCTGCATCAGTAGTAATCAAGAAAGGAGTACTTTTTAAAATAGGTAACTATTATATAAACCTAACTTGTCATCAGTGTTGAGCAATACCAATGTTGCAAGGTGAACTTCCAACTTTAAGACTAGTACTACTTTTAGTGATTGATAATTACGTCAACTTGCAATAGGCGACTTAATTAAATATAGTGGGGACCCCAGCTTAGATAAATCCAGAGAGGGCCCCGGATAGATAATGCAGTACAGTGCTTCTGGGCCATGCCCGCACCGGCCATCATGAAATCAATCTTGGATCTTCTTCATTTAGCTAGGAGTATATATTCATAAACGTCGAACTTACATCTATTGACGAGATTGTTAATATCTACATATCAGATCAGAGCTTGGCAGTCCAGACATGGACACCAATGAGTGCCCATATGCCACTTGTCTATTTCCTTTTTATCAGAGAGAAACAATTTAAAGTTGTCGTCTTTATAACTTATGAAAGAAGAAAGGAAGAGACAATGGTAGCTAGCTAAAGGAGAAAAAAAAAAAAAAACTTTAAAGGACAGAGATCTAAGACGCTTGTGCCACCCATCAAACGAGGTCCATTCATGCACGTTANATTTATATATATAGTCTCCTTCACCAGACGATCCTTTTCAAAGCGAGTTGGGTTTCCATCCATTTATACCTACCCCCACTTGAAGGAACTGGACCAACCTCTCATGACCACCTTTTCATCCCCCAGTTAGAAAGGTTCAAAATGCTAGCTGCTTTAAGAAATATTTTGCATTTTACCCATTTTTTCTTTATAATGGGCAGGAGTTTACTTCTGGGATAGAGCTTCATTCAGTAGTTTTCCCTTTTATTTTTCTTTGTTCTTTTGTTTATTTTCAAAAAATAAACGAGATTTTATGGTTGGTCTGTACGTATCATCATATGAATCAATATTTCATCTTTCTTGTTATCTGTATACACTATAAGAAAATTAGATAGTTATTACAATTTATTTATTGTAAAAATTATTATTTTCTACTAAAATGAATCTATTTTAATAGTAAATAGTCATTTTTACAGAAAACAAGTGATAATAACTATCTAATTTTCTTGCAGTGATAAGTCAAAAACCTACAAATGCATACAAGATCTCATTGACATCCATCAAGCACTCGAATATATATATATATATATATATATATGAAGCACTATTCTAGCTATATTCTAAACCAAACCTCTGTATATGTACTTATTGATCATGATAGGCATCGATTTTTTGTCATAAACATATAAATTAGAGAGCTCCTTTTTAATTCTTTTTTACTGGGCAAATTTATAAGTGTATGATCAAGTACGTATTACTACTACACCAGTTTCTTTTCTTTTTTTTTTATTGTTTATTTTATTTTATGTTGTTTCGTACGCTAGCTAGAGTAGTACCTAGTGGCACATATTTAATAATGTAATTAGGTGGGAAATCTCCAATATTGCACCATAACATATCGGTTGCTCACTAAAATTATAATCTTATAAATTAAACAAAAGCAAGCTTGAGATTTCAAAATATATTAATCTTGGTGTATATATATAAAAGTAATTTTTATTTAAGGGCAATTAATTAAAATGAGGGTGTCGACGAACGCATCTGTCTTACGAGCGTATTGGATTACGTTTATGGAGGGCCTCATTAATTTCCTCAATTTAAGTATGAATAAAGTCATTAACCACTTTTCATTAGTATATATTAAAGTTCCCATCTCCCTAATTAATAATGGCACTTAATCCAAATTAAGACCGTCAAGTTTAGGAAAAAAGAAATTCAAAAACTAATTAACTATAGTAAAGAAAAGGTGTGGGTGAAAGCAACTTGCTTGACAAGAGAGGCTGGCTTGGAAAGCAACATATTCTCTACCCTGACCATGACTTGTATTAAATTAATGTTTTCTATCATCATTATTTAACTTTTCTGGGTCATTAATTATTAAATAAAGATGACGGAGAGTTATATATGGAGTGGGTATTTTCAAGTAATTAATTAATTAAGACTATATAGTAAATTGCTCATGTACGCAGTACGTAGTACTACTAGTACTGGTTATTATTATTTGTACCTACTTTTAACCTGATGATATTGATCATGATCATCAGGATTCTTCTAATTATATATATATATATATATAGTGTTATAATTAATGAACAAGTTTTGTACTACTTTTTACGAGATTTCAATGATCTTTAGTACTTGGGAGTACTTGGGAGCTAGCTAGGGTAAAATCATTCATGTATTTGTTCCATGTCCACCTCCTTCTTCTTAATTAGTATTATTTTCAATGCATGTGTCATCATCAATTTACTCTTGTAAAGTATTCCTGCAGGTAGAATGTCAGTCAATCATTGGCTCATGTCGGTTCTTTTATACATGCAAAATGCTACGGTAAGGGCCGGTTGAATCACGAGTACGTACGTAAACAATACTCATGTATAATAATATATGACAGAATCATTGCTTGGCTCTTGTTCTGGCATATTGATATATATATACATATCAAAAATTTTATGTTGAGTTACTTTTGTGTATTCTTATAAATATTTTATTGATGTAATTGATTGTGTATTAAAAAAAATTGATGCAGTCAACCACATCAGTAAAATATATACAGAGTACATAAAAGTGATTGTATGTAATAACCAATTACATCAGTGGAGCGTGTAAATAATATACAAAAATGACTATGTAACGTTATTATATATATATATATATATATATATGCACTGCAATTAATATATTAATTGCTTGTTGGGTACGTTAGGTATATGTGTTTATGAAGGACAGTTTTATCCCTTTGGAGATGATTAATCATGATTTAATTATTTATTGTATATATATATACCTTATAATTAACGTCTCTGCTAGATCACTTGGTTATAATATTGGATACATCGGACATTTCCGACTTTCAAATATCATGTACTTAGCGATGAGTTATCTTTTTTTGCTGCGTTCGTGCGTGATTGCTTGTATTAAAATAAATAAATTCTGAAGAGCACTTGTGAAATGATCACGCGAACTTAAATTAAAATTTGGCAGAATTTTCGTATAATATTATGTTTCCGGGACTGCGTCCGCACCATAAACATATATGAGGCTCATATTGTAAATTCTGATGGACATGGAACCTCATGAACACGACTTTCGTTTTTTGTTTTTTTTGGGAGAAAAATTAAGCTACTACACGACAGCAAGAAAATAGAATAAGTGCTTTAATAAACTAAACACTGATTAACTAAAAGTTTTTACGTACGTACACGATATATAAATTTATATAATGACCCTAGTTTTCAAAGAAACCTGACATTTTCCAAAAATCCCTGACTACCCCACCACCATTAATTACTTTAGCAGCTTTTAAATCGATATACACAGACAGACACGAGAGAGAGAGAGAGAGAGAGATCAGGAGAGGACTAGCTCTTCGTTCTCGTTTTAAGATTATTATCATTATAGTTCAGATTATATAACCAATGGTGGGGTTTGTTCTGGCGTAACGGTATTGCATTGCCATGCTGCAGTGAATTGTTGCAGTCGCCGGTACGCCAAAATTTGCCCTATCTCTGAGAGTCTGTGTCGGAGCATGTCATATTCGGATTGGAGCTGATTGTTCTCTGTTTGCACGTGGTGACAGTGGTACAAAACGCAGCGCAACCGGTTCGAAAGGTCTCGGTTTTCGATCCTAAACTTGTTCACCTGATTCCTTAGGTTTTCTAAGTGCTTCTGTTTACGCATGCGTGACCTCCTGGCCGATTCCCGGTTCGATATCATCCTCCTCTGTCTCCGCTCGTCCAACGGGGACCCGGGTTCCTCTCTCTTCCGTTTCGGCTCGTCAGAACCGGAATTTGAATTGACATGACTCGGGTTTTGGTCTTGGTCCGGTTCGTAAGAAACGGAACAAGAAATAACCGGTTTGGGGGACTGAAACGCATCCGGCTCCCCTTTGGGAGTTTGGATTGAAGCATCGGGGCCGGAATTTGAAAAAATAGGTTTAGGGGATTGGACGGGTGGAAAGTATTCCGGGCAGTCCAAGGGCATAAAACCGGAATCAAAAGCCGGAAAAGGGTTTCCAAACATAGTATCGGACGGAAAGCCGGGCCTATAAGCGGACAACATGGCAGGAATTAAGGGCAAAACTTTCCAAAACAGATGAAGGAGGGAGGAGGGAGTGAGAAAGGGAAGAAATGCAGCGTAGGGGACGGATATTTATGGGCGAAAGGAAGGAGTAATTAGAAGGGTACAAGTGGGGGTAATCTCGTCAGAGAAAAAGAGGACTGTAGATGTATGTGTATGCGTAGAGGCAAGAGGGAAATGGAATAACTTTTGAGTCAGGTGGCACTATGGTGGGGTTTAAGTGTTAAACATGCTTTTATTAAAGGTGACATTTGGGTGGGTAACATAAGCCAAATGGGTCCCCTGCAGGAAAAAGACTGGTTCTTATGCTTAGTCACGAAGAAATAAACTAGCTGGGATCCACTCTGGCCGCGTGTTGGAATCCAATTGGAAGCACGTATGAGGAGCCAATGTATGGAAGGTTGCTAACGTGAAATTGAGAGCGAGTTGTGGGAATATACGGGTGAGCGAGGAGCAGCAATTAGGCCCATTAATTTCTGAGGGGCTTGGCTGATTACAAGTATGCATGAGAGCTCAGCTACATATAATATTATATAATAAGCTCAATACTCGTGAATTACTTTTGATGACGACCCATTAATTTGCAATTATTATTATTATTATTATTTGTTAATATGGACAACTGTTTCGTAATGAGTACTTTGACATCGCTAATCATAGAAAAGTTCTGTACGTTTGAGCTGAGGCCACATACCATAGGGTCATATATATATATATATATATATAAAGGGGTCTCAAAGTTTTGGAGTAAATGACCTATAGTTTCGTAGATATATAGAATCATCTTTGGGGTACTTAGGAAATAAATTAAAGTAATGGAACAATTTAAAAGAAAGGAAGCTGTCGAACCGATCATATTATATGTAATTAATATTGGGGGGTACGTACGTTAATGTTGCTGCTGCATGCATGATCAGCAATATGTGGTTAGCACGCGGCCGACATCTAAAAGTACTTGTGCTCTAAAGCCTCTAATCACAAAACATGGGCAAAAGGATTATCATCATGCATGCATTGCTTCTTTTATTTTCAATTTTCGTCTTTCTTTTGTAAAGATACTCATTACAATTTTCTCTATCTACAAGCTATATATATAAATCAGCTAGCTAGCTAGGGATCAGTAGTATACACCATAATCTTTAGACTTTTCGGTGAGCTAATTAATTTGGTTGTTTAGACAGGCATGCACGTACGTACCTCGTTAGCTATTATCTTTTACACTTAATTGCAGCTAGCTTATGGACTGATGACTGATCCACTTGTGCTAGCTACAATTAATTAGTTTTACGATCGACCTTTATTATTACGAAAATGGATGAATGTTTCTTAAAAATAGCAGAGCTGCAACTTCCAGCTAGGTAGGACTTGGGACTTGGGAACTGTAGGGCGCCTCTTGTGAAAGATTAATAAAAATTGGCGTCATCTTGGAGTTGAAGAGAGATACACGTACGATTAATAAAAGACGTACGGTTTCTGGCTGTTTGCTTCAAAACACACACGCTCATTATATATACACACACACACACGTCCAACATTTTCTGTTTCTTACACTTGTAGTGCATATATATATAAGTACTGTATATATATATATATATATATATTTATTTGTAGCCGCTTTACTTTTGGCCAGAGTTGATCAACACGCATCCCAATCTTGAGGAGGAAGGGGGATACATATATAAAGGAAAAGGCCGGAAGACAGATTTTAAAAATTAAAAAAAAAAAAAAAAAAAAAAGGGAAAAAAGAGATTTCAAGGCTATCTAGGCCAGGGTTGCTTTAATTTCCTTTTTGCAGAGTACTTGGCGACCTTGTCAATCCAAACACGTGGGGAAAATGTCGAAAGAAATCAGACATGCATGGACTCTACTGCATGATGACTGATGTTCGCGAACCTGTCAAAATTGAAAGAATCTGTCGAAATTAGTGGCCGTAACACGCAACCCTTGTTGATTTTATAGATCGAGCAGCCTGCATATATGTATAGGTATATGTATAGGTATATGTATATATATACATATTAAACGGTCCATCTTGCGGCTAGATGCCTAGAGTCTTCATTTCTATATCCATTATTTTGCTGCTAAAGCATGCAGCTAGGTGGTGGACCAACACGTCACATGGATAAAAAGAAAAAAAGAAAAAAAGTTTTCTGCGGCAGCTCTAAACACTACTGTTCAAACCACTTCAAAAGCCTCCGAAGTACTGGTCTATTTACTGTAGTTTATTATTTCCCCCATCTCATATTTTCCTTATATATAACTTTCCTAGCTAGGATCGACTAATTAATGTTGCATCAAAAGGGAACGCGTTTAGAGTTTAAACCTTTTGCCTAAAGTACTTGAATTTTAATTATATTATTGCATGTACGCAACTTGTGTCTCATCGTTTCTAGAAGATTCATTAATATATACTTTGTTTGACAGTCATGCTAAGTAATTGGACATATATATATATATATATATTATATCCCAGCTAGCTAGCTGTAGTTCCTTTGTCTTCTGGACCTCTGGTTACGTGTTTAATTCTTATCCTCAAGTTGAAGCAAGGGTTCATGTTGTTCAGTCTTTCCGGCCCCACTATGCTAAAATTCCCAGAGAGAGCATAGACATCTGTCATGCAGACAATAATTAATTAGGCTGCTCATGTTATGCACTGTGATGAAAAGGAAAAGATATATGGTTCATGTTGATCACCCATACGCTAGATAAAATCGACTTTAAAGTCATGGTGCATTCCAGATGTCCATTTTGCAGACAATGACCCAAATTAAAAGTGAAATTAGGACGAGGGATAAGGTTTTACTTTTATCCAGAGCAAGAAAACTTTCTTTCGTCTAAGATGGAAAATGTTTTACGAAAAACAGTTCTTCACTGTTATGGATCATGTATACATTCCCTTTTCTTTTCAATTATTTTCTTTGATCGGCATGCCAACATCCATATATGAAATGGATCTCAAATACAAGTCGCATGCATGGGAGTTTAAAGGTGGGCCAGATTGCACCGGTCAAAGTCCGGTAGATATCCTGGCCGGTAATTCCACAATCAGAGAGATTAGTTGATGTTGCAAAATGTTTTTTTATCATCCAAGATTTTACCATTTACATTCAGTCCTCTTAATGTGTAATATTTTTCGTGATGATCTAATATATACAACTGGATATTTCTACCGATTAATGGGATCAATATTCTAGGGTGAGCGGGGCCTGTAGCTATAGATCTTCAATTTCTAATTTCTTCTACGTCCTCAATTTCCACTAGGATAATTTGGAAAATGCGAGTTTAACTTTTCATCATGAGGAATATTGGTGCATGTTGTCGAGCCAATAGAAAAATATATATTGTTGAAGATCAAATTAACATAGTTAGAAAAGACGCTGCCAATTTGGTATTTTCGTAGCTAGCTAGCTAGAGATTACTGTCAAAGCACTTGTTTTGGTATGATCAGCCAGCTATATATATATATATATGTGTGTGTGTGTGTGCGCGCGCATGTGTACGTACGTACGTACTGTGACTAATTCAGAAATCTGCAATCATTTCAACGCGATCCCGCATGCTACTTTCACTCCCCCATCTTGAAATTCAAAGCCCCGATTCAGCATGCAATACAATTTTTCTTTTGAAGTTTCATATGTCAAGAAACCTGGCTAGCTATCCGGTGAAAAAACACTGGAAAAACCAAAGCACGCTAGCTTGCTAGTGGATAATGATATCGTCCGCGCGCACTCAAAAGTAGTTGATAATACAATCACGTCGTCAATATGCATTCAATTCTTTTTCAAAACTCTTCTTACAATTTGGCTCTAATTGCAAGATGCATGCATGGTTGAGTAAAATCTAAAAATTAGAAAAAAAAAAAAAACTCTTTTTATATATAGTTTTTATGAAGTGGCGGTAAGTTGTCACGTGATCAATGAGTTAGTTGTGAAATAAATATTAATTCATGTATCATGAATATCATTATTCTATATATTATTAATCATGTCTTTACAACAAATTAATTTTCTAATAAATAAATAATTAAATAATGAAATTCATATCATGCATGTAATATTGGTGCAGGCCAGTCTGATCTGAAAGTATTTAAGCAATTAAATGAATTGAGCGCGCGCACATACTAGCAATTTACTAGCTTCGCTAGCGTCCATGCGTGCATCAATCTTGTCCTGATTATCGATGATCAATTAATTCAACCATCAATATATTTTCCAATCCCACGAGTTTTTCTTCCCTGCAGGGTTTCGGTCACACTAGTACTCATGATCATGTCGTCCTCGGCCTCCTCCAGGCCATCGTTGCAAATTTCCAGTCGTGAGTAATATTGATCAGAATCATCAGAATCGTCTATTGTGTCAACACTAAAGCAGGAGCACCGCTCTAGAGATGTGAAAAAGGCCGTTGACATACTTTGAAAGAGCCATGTGATCACATGGCCTGCATGATCATTAATCTTTCTGCGGCATGGAGGGCCAAAGCCAGGGCTCCTAGATGTATGGACCCTCCTCGGCTGCTCAACCGGGATGATTCCTATTGTAGTAGTACTACTGTATAAGCAGAGATTGGTGGTACTGCAGCTTATCTCACGAGTGGAAATATCAGAACCCATTTGATTGGATTGGAGACGGATATCTCTAGCCACGCCTAGAGTTGGAGTACTGGTGGATAGGCATCTAAGTGTTGCAATCGATGGGGTTAAAGAATACCTTGCAAAGTTTGTAGTCTCTTTGGATACTCGATTAACAAATCCCATGCCACTATTTCATGTAATAATGTTTCAATGCTTTTTCGCTATATAGGATTGGAGGATCAGGATTATACATATATATATATAAGAAGATAGAAAATAGCAGTCCAGCCGGGAAAAAGGAAGCTATATATAATATATAATAGTTTAGAATTGATCTCCAACCCTGATGAGATTTGTTTGGTGGCCGGGGGTTGTTATGCAAGGATCACCTATCTCTCTATTTATAGGATTACACAATTTTATCGTGCTTAATTTGGCACGATGTGAAAAGCAAGCATTTCGGTTCAAAATATTGGCCGATTGATCATTGGCTTCATTATTTATAATTTCACATTATTTACACGATACATTAATCCGTAATAAATATATGGAATCAATTAATACAAAAGTACTTAAGTAAAAATTAATAATTAGTACGTCATGTATTTAATAGTGCGTGTCAAGACTACTGTGTCACTAGTTATAAATTAGAACTTATATATATATATATAATCATCCTGTTCATGACGATTATGAACAGCTAGCTAGCTATATATATTGCTACGTGCGTAATATATATGATCTGAAATATTACTTGTTATTAATTTTAACATTTATTTTTTAAAAGATCATCAGGTTCGGCTAAGATCACCATGAAGTGATCTTGTCAGTCAATCGTTGCTATCGTAAATTAAATAAAAATATAAAAAAGAAAAAAGGAATCAAGAAAAGGATAGCTTATTTACAGAGCTATCTAATAAATTTACGCTAGAATCTAATACCATCATGAATTTGGCTAAGGAGAGATAGGCGCGGGGCATGAAGCAATACCTTGCCGACAAAGTGGTTCAAGAACTAATGAAAGCAAATTAATTAATTAAGCAGCAGCTAGCTGTACATGAAATGAGTAATGATCTACTGCATGCATTAATTATTCATGAATTGTTCAAGCTAGCAAATGATCGATCATTGATACATCAATTAGGGATCGATCGAGTACGTACGGCTCTAGTTCTGGCCGGAACTATTAGATCCAGTAGTACTACTACACTTGGGCTCTTGCACTAAAAATATTGTCATCGATTGAAACAAATTGGGTACATGCCTTTTTGAAAGAGAATTAAGTGACATATTGTATGGTTTGGTAGTAAGATAAAAATTTTGAATTTTAAAATGGAATATTATTTTAATATTATTATTGTTTTGGATATTTGAAAAAGTTGAATTATTTATTATATTTTATATAGAGATTTGAGAAAGTTATAATGATGAGATAAAAATTTTGAATTTGAAATGAAAATTTTGAAGGCCAGACCAAATTAATTAAGGTGTCAAAGGTCATGCACTAAAGGGTCGAGTATACCTAAAGGTCATACACTTAAGGTGTCAAAGGCCAAACCATACCTAATTAATTAAGGTGTCAAAGGTCATGCACTAAAAGAGATTAATGTCGTAGTGGTTTTAAACCAATCCATTACATATATATTATATATAGTCTATTGGATGATGATCAATCGATATTGCACAAAAGGATCGAGTATGATCCTATGATCATAATGTTAGAAGGATGATAGAGAAAAGGGATCGAGGGGGCGTGGGCATATATATAGATATACACACACACACTAGGTCAAAGCACGTGCAAAACACGCTTTTCTAATTGGGTTAAACAGGTTTTTTACAAAAAAAACCTGTTTTTTTTTAAAAAAAAACTTGATTAATGAATAATTTACTGTATAGAAACAAAAAGCAAACCTTTTTTATTTTTTCTATTTTTTTTATAATTAAGAAAAAAAAGAAAACTTTAGAAATATATTTGGATAATGATAGGTCGGTAAGTATAATAATTACATATTTAGATATATTAGAAAACAAAAAGATTGGTTCAAAATTAAAGTGAAGATACATTATAATAATATAGACAAATAAAAATAGCATCATTGCCACCATAATAAATACTACCACCACACTTATAGAACGTATAAGATTTGAGATTTTTTTGGGATGTTGGATGATAAATCTAAATCAGGTGTTTTGATATAACTTTTTTTAATCTTGACATATTTGAATAGATCTTGTTCAGATTTGAGTGTTTTTCTTTATAGAAGCTTTTATTTATTTATTTTATAGATCTGAACATTTATACTCAAATTAAGATCTACATATTTTAGGGAAACTTGTGAGAGGGTGGGTTTGAGAGGGATAGATAGAGAGACAAACATTGAAGAGTGTGAGAGATGTTCAAGATGAGAGGAGAGAGGGAATCGAGAATGAGAGAGAGAGGGGTAAAAAAATAATTGTATCCCTAAAACAAGAAAGTAATGAACATAACGGAAAAATAAAAAAAGTTACTGTAGCAGTTAGATAACCACTTATTATAATAGAATAGATATATAAGCGCGTAAAAAAAAAAAAAAAAACTTGATTAATTTCATCTTTTGCAAGAGAACCTCATACATGGTTATATCTACCCATTAATCAAATAATTCAGCTTTTTAGGTTTACAGCATCTTCTTTTTTTTCAGTTTTTTTAATTTTTTAAGTTTATAACACCTTCAACAAATCAATACATGTCTTTATTCATGTTATATACTTAATATATATAGTTGGGTACTTAAATATCCTAATTAAATAGATTGATTTCGTAATTGTATTTTTCAATGTTTTAGATTGAATACTTGGCTTATATATACAAATGTATCTAAGCTAGCTAGCACCGAGATACGCTAATAAATTGCATGCCCAAAATGCATTTGATCAGCTCCCGCCCGCCCAGATAAGATATTCTTATTTCCTCCACGAACCCAACACATTGATGGATTAGATTTCATGAGGAGCTTACCTAATTTTATTTAATTAAGCTGTTTTTCGTATATATAGTACTATTCGGCTTTGACACGAGAAAATGAATTATGAGCTGGACACCTAGGCAACTTAACTAGCAGCGCGTGACAATTAAGCGTTGCTATCTCTCTCTCGATCGCTAGCCCTGGCCCTCGGCTTCGCCGACTAAGATTTATAATGTGTTGTTTTCTTTGACTTAATTTGTAAGCTGCAAGTTGTAAGGCTCCTAGCTAGACGTACAGACAGGGGCGGGCCCAAGTGGGCTCCTATTATAATTCGGAACCACGTTCAAAACTGTTCACTGATTGTCAAATTGAAGCCCGAGGATGGGATATTGATGGTTCATCACTAATTGTTACTATTTTTGCACAGAAATGTGGTATAATTATAAAGAGGTTTTATAAAAATAAATTTATAAATTAACATAATTTTAAATTATTTATTAGATATATTTTTTTAATATCATAATTTAATACATCATCTCAAAATAAGTCAATTTATAATTTTATTTTTGTGAAATTTGACAACATTTATAAAACATTCCTATAATTATTGGAAAGAGAGTGGGGAAGTAGCTAGGAAACAAGAAAAAGATTCAAATGGCCAATCCCACTAAAAACATTTGTCTGTGAATGGGGATTCTTCTAACTTTCCCTAAGGTGGCATGCGTGCGAGTCATCTCATCGATATCACGAGCAATGCTCGTAATTAATAGCTCTATTATTAATCATCCCCTAAGAAACCGAGAGAGAGAGAGAGAGAGAGAGAGAAGCAAAGTACTTCATCGATCAATGTTAGCATGATTCATCATTAATCATTGCAAAACAACATAATGGTCGGTGGTGCAAGCTAGCTTGTACTAGCTAGGTGGATATTACAAACTCTTTATCAATTCCCTTGGAAGCCAGTCACGCAGTTGATTAATATGGCCGGATACAAGTTACAAAAGGTCGCGTCTGCATCATTTTCGCCTTTAAAGTCTTCTTCTGCAATTTTGATCAAATACTACCAAAGCTGTTAAGCATAATTTTCCAACCCTAATCTGCATCTCATATTTTCTTGCATTCACACAACAAAGGACGAAGTCGTTTTTATTCTCTTTTTGACTATCTTTTGCAAAGTTTACATCAATCTTTTTCTGTCCAGACCTCAATCATTCAACACCACTAGAATTATTGATGTAAGTTCATGATTGCCTTACACAATTTCCTAATAACCGTTAATTCTTTAGTAATGGGGCCTTTTTGTTTCAGGACTCTTTCTTGGGTCGTATCTTCTAATTAAACAGATCGAAGTTCTTGTAGTTTGATTGCACCTATCCACATCCATTGCAAAATTGAGACAAAATTTTATCCTTGTTTCCACCGACAATTGCAGGCTTGGAGGACAGTTGCTTGAAGTACAATTATTTATAGATCCATATTCCATGCCGTTCGGGCAAAGATTTTCTAGCTCTTAGATGTGACAATTGGGATGGCAACATGCGAAGCTCTTTATAATATAAATATACATATTATAATAATTAAGAACACTGTACGTACTTCGCATGGGATGGCAACATGCGAAGCTCTTTAGTACTGCAGATTAATGGAGCCATTCATTCATGTTCGATCCGCGTTAACATGTTGCAGTCAAAACGATCTTCTTTTCGATTCTAACATTGAATTTTGAAATATATACAGTGTGAAAGCTAGTACAAGGTATCAATAATTCGTCCTCGAATTTTCTCCTATATGGAGCCCACGTCGCATACAGTCTGACAGAGACGACGTGGAAAACGGTACCATATAAATGTTATCGGTTTATGTTTACTTGCAGCAAAATATAATTGTCAGTTTTATCATTTACGACATCATAAGATCATTTACCTGTACGATGTGAATCTATTGGCAATTCATACAATAAATTGGTCGAATAAAGGCCAAAAAGTAGATTATATCTGGATTCTTCTTAAGACTAAAGATTAAATATTGCATGTCAATCATCTTTACCTGGCCAAACAATAAAGCTAGCTAGATCGATGGTAAATTGGTGGCCTATGGTTAATCATTTAATTGACCCGTTTATTTTCACGCAATATATGTAAATCGAGAGTCTAGTACTATTGGTTTGTGAAGCCTATAGCTTTATTGGTGTATTGGCCTTATTTGATGACTTGACTCAACAAAAATGAGTTATGGTTTTTTAACAAATTTTCAATGAGGCTTCGGCCATGGAGTGTAGACTTGAGCAGATACGTCCAGACAGAAAGTTTGTTTGACGTTTGCAGGACAAATGACTTGAGCGAAAATATAATAAAAAGTTCACTCAAGTCTCGCCCAAGTAGGAATCAGACAAAAATCTCACTCGAATAGTTGAAAGCTGAAATCGAGCCGTGCATGTTAACATTTAATATTTTGTAGCACATCATTATTAGTCTACTAAATAACAATGGCATTAATTGGTATGAAAATTGTACGTGATAGATAGTGGCGAATTGTGCTGATTGTTTTTTGCTAGGCTACCTCAATATGGCTGACCACCTATATATAGTTCGAATTATTCTTCGTTGCCTTGGAGTTGGCAAATTAACTTAGAAATATTTGTCTTTAGGATAAAAACTTATCGGGTAATTTAGTTAAAGGACAGTAATGTATTTAAAGATTCAAGAAATACTATTGTTCGATCAAGGAAAGCTCCATCATGTGCAATCCAAGTGAAATGTTGCAGTACTACTTGTCAACTTCGAAGGAAGAAGAGAGAGAGAGATATATATATATATATAGTGCTACTTTTTATTGGAATATCTATAGTTTTCTGATTATAAAGGCTGTCTCCGCTGGATTTATCTATATATAGGCACACATATATATACATGCACCCAAAGTAGGGAGGCTGGGGGAGAGACAGATCATGAAGGAATTATATATTATGCGGCTTGCCCAGCTCAACATTCCCTTTACCTACCGAAAGAATCTCACAACAGCTTAAAAAAATCTTTTTGACCGTTCAAGCAGTGGCTTTCGGTTTCACATATATTCTTTACGACAATATATCTTCAGATTCCTTCCCAGCTGCCTTCCCTACTGCATTTTTCTACATTTCTGATCTTCTTCCTTCTACTTTTCCCAATTACTTTTTTTTTTAATAGCCTTTGTCTCTTTGATCAACATCCGTGAACAAAAGTATATGTGTGTGTATATATATAAATAATATATATAAATATAAATATATATATATATACACGTAGATATAGATTTTGGCTTGGCTCGAAATACGAATATTTCTTCAAAACTTTTATCTTTGCTTCCCGTTTGCAGCTTTTTAATAAAATGTACGTTTGCCTTAGTCTTACATATTTCTTAAGTACGACATACTCCCGTGATCAACAGGAATCTACGAGCAGGATACATGCATGCATGATCACGGGCGGATCATTAGCATTAATTACGTTCGTTAATTTTTAGAAAATTTAGCTAGCTTTTAGTAGTTGAGTATGATCTATTAATTTGTTGTTTTTGTGTCTGTGGGTTGACTATGATCTAACCTTTGGATAAAAGGGTTTAAGTTCAGAGTAATGGTAGAAATTCCAAAGTGATGCAATTGATTTGCGTGTGTTTAATTGTTGTACATATGATATATATTAATAGAATTATCACATAAAATGGGAGATTATGATAATTAGATGTATTATATATATATAATAAGTAAAGAATTAGTAAATATTAATGTCCGTTCAAATAAATTTTCATATTATCCTAGCTAGCTACCTAATTGGATGTAAACCGACGTGTAATATGACCTTATAGTATTATTTAGCAGGTAATTGAGGGCAGGCTGGCCTAAGCCAATTCTCACAGCGAAACCTTCTGGTGTACGTTGACTAATTTGATCACTTTGCACATGTCAATCTTTTTTTTCTTTTATGGAATTATAGTGCTTGCACTCTTTAAAACACGAATATATAAAAATAGTATTTATTTGGTTGTGAACAGAGGAAAGAATAGAGTCATCATGATTTGCCCGTCCATAATCAACGGTACTATATATGTGTTGAATAGTCGTCAATTTGTGCTTCTATTTCTCCGATATCGTCGTGATGGTTAAGTTTTAGATCACATGATCATGTACATTGGTGACTTTTAAAACAAAAATGTTTTGTGTAGTCATTTTTTATATGTACTTTTTGTGCACTCTACTAATGAAACTAGTTGCACCACTTTTTTTAATATATATAAAAAAGAAATGATATATGTAGTTATGGAGTACACAAGCGTCGCACAGTCGTTATGAAAAAAAAGTTAGTAAATATAAAACTCACATGAAAGATAATTAATTTTTTAATAGTAGACTTCACTATTTTTCAAAGCGATTGCACGGTGTTTGCACATTCTACGACTGTATGTATCATTACTCAACTCATTTTAAAAAATTGGCCAAGTAAGTAGTACGAACATTTAATTTTTCTTAATATTAATCCTGTGGGCGCGCCATATGTAAATTTAGCGCATGCATGCCCACAGTTGGAAGGCCAGCATGCATGCATAGTAATTGTTATGATCTGTCCGTCTGATCATGGCCGATGCAGCCAGCTAGGGCGCTTCACTTGATCTACATGAAAATGAGTACTCATGATTTTAATTTGTTGTTAATTAAATTATATATAATATGATCAGTGCTAAGTACATATAATTGTTCTAATCAACGTGTAATTAAGTAGGTACGTACGTACGTAGCTGAATTAGTTTGCAGTTTTAGAAATATCAGTATTCCTCTGTATACTACGTACGTAATACAGGTCCTAATATACGTACGTACTCTTCTTTCGTAACAGAATGGCCTCGATCTTTTGTGCGTGCAGCTAGCACTATATATCATTCATGCTAGATTTTTTTTTCTTGGCCTAATTTGCAGACTCATTTTAATTACAAAACCTTAGATCGATCAAAGTAATTTTGACAATACGCGGGTGTATTATTGGATTTGGCTAGCTACTGCTTGTAATTGGATTTCATTTCCACCTCTTTCTACTTCTTTCATCGTATTGTACTTATAATATAACATATATATTATACCACAGAGACTAGAGATAAGAAAATTAGCCCTTAACATGTATATATATAAAGTCCGATAATTTATCCAGATTAATTAGTCCTTAACTAGTATGGTAGGCTAGAATCTAGAAGCATATATAGGCTCCAAATTAATCTCTCTCTCTCTCTCTCTCTCGGTTCAAGAGTCATGATCTCATTCTATATATAGCATGCAAAGCAAGTCCTCGGCCATATCCATGAGGATTCCAGCAAATCCTTTTTTTTTCTCTGGTTTCTTTTCTGGTTAAATTACAGTGGTCGTTGTTGATTTCCAGTTTTTCCGACTTTACAATTTATATTTCTCTTAACTTTAAATTCTAATCAAGCTTTTAGTACGTAAGGTTCTTCTATTGTGAAAGTCTCGCTCCCCTTCGTCAGGTTCACACAGTCATCTGCCTTTGAAAGACTACTTATAAATTGATCATTACGCTCGTAATTTCTTCTCTGTGCGGCTGTCTCTGAATCTTAGCCCAACTTGTAAATCAAAGATGGCAAAGGTCGCCACCGGCCTGTTAATGATAGCGCTCCTCCTCTGCTCCAGTACGCTGACCTATGCTTCCCGCCCAGAGCCAGGTTTTGCTGATGCGACTCCAGCAAATACCCATCATGGGGTTGGTTGAATTTAAATTTTCTTCTCTTATTTAGACTCGTGTAGAATCGGGTTATTGATTTGAGCTTGATTTCGTGGGTGCTTCATTTTTTCCTAATAGGATTTTGCGGAAGCAGAGCACGTTCGTGCTGTGGATGAGAGCTGTGAAGGACTTGGAGAGGAGGAATGCTTGAAGAGGAGGACGTTGGCTGCTCACCTCGATTATATCTACACCCAGAAGCAGAAGCCATGAAATTATCTGCTAGCAGCTAGCTTGTCATTACTTCTTGTGGTCACTTGTGGAATATGTAATCCTTATAATTACTAGTATGATATTTCATTACTCCCCGCATGCATATATATTGCATGCTTTAGTTTAAAAAAATGCTTCTCAAGGGTGGTTTTCTTTCTTTCTTTTTTTATTTTCCCCAGGTAAGTAAGCCTGTATACATCTAGGTACGTAATTAATAACGAATTAACGATGATTTTAAGATTTTGGTATACATGTATGCATGTATGCATGTATACACAGGCAAGTACTTTGGTCTTTCAATTCCTTTGCTTGCTTCTTTAGTCTCTGGGGAAAAATAACTCAAAAACCATAATTATGATCATCTGCATAATTAGAGTCAGCACTGATCATCATGTGGCTGCTCCAATTTGTTTAAAAGTGTCGTAACTACATTTTATGTATTCTGTTGGTTTGTACTACTGCTAAAACAGGATAATTAATTCTAAAAGCATCATGGTTTCTACATTAGTTTATTCAGTTATATCACAAGATTTGTCAACCTAACTAATTTACATTTGAAACTTGTAAAAAGAAGAAGTGAAAAAGCAATATTTTTAAAAAATATATATATAATTTGCAAGGTGCAATATGCAGTTCCAAAACACTTTAGTACTGCCTTTTGATAAATTGAATTAAAAAAGAAGAAGAAGAAGAAGAAAAGAACAAGAAGAAGAAACATCCCATGTGGCTCATGATATGTCGATCGACCTGTATATATCGTGTGGATACATTTGTCAAATACATATAGACCACACACTCGATCGGGCTCACATCCATTCGAGTAAAAAATATAGGATCGATAATCAATAATAATATATAGCAACCGATTGTCCAACCCGTTCTCTAAATACATGATGATGATGATGATGATGATGATGATGTAAAGCCAACCTCAATTTCGGCGTCCTCCCAACGCCCGCGCGGCTGCTCTATTAATTAAAATGCAGATATAAATTTCCAAATTAAAGACTAAAAGAAGTAAAAAGTTGGTGAGTTGAGAGGAATTGCTGATAGATTTATGCTGGCCTATGACCCCTTACTCGTCTCTTTTCCTGGCTTTTATTCTGAATTCAATGTAAACAACCACTCGATCGGCGCGTTGGCCTGGTTCCACCGACGGGGAAGATGAGAAATAACTCAAGGGCAACTGTCGTTGGAATTAGTAATTGATGATAGCTGAGCAATGCATTAATTTTGATTGCAGCCTGCAAAATTAATTAAGGCTTGAAACAATTAAAGCCAATTAAGCTGGGATCAAGGCTGCTATCTTGTATATGCATATATGTATATGATCAGCACTAGTAAAAAGTAGTACTTAAATTAATTAATAAAAGGACAGCGATATTAATTCCAGAATCCAAATTACAGCGACTACCACTGCTTCGATTGCGTTTGTCTGTAATATTAATTATTTCTGCTTGTTAATTAATTATTGCTTTAATTTGTAGGTGGTCAATGGAAACCTTGATCTAGTTGATATTGTAGAGGAGAATGGAGGCTCTTAATTAGTCCCATATCCATTCAATGGACCTCAGTCGATCTAGGCCTGCTGGGCCCCTAGCTAGCTTGTACGTAACTTCTGACTACCTTCGAACTCTCAAGTTTTGGTGGTCCTTTCATGCTTGCATATGTACATCGGTCTAATTTTATATCACTAGTAATGATCGCAGAAATCACATCGGTATGATCCCATAATTACTATAAGAAATAAAAGCTTTTATCGGAAGCAGTAAGTAGGGTTATGCTCGACAAAAAGAAGCTGCTACTCTTTAAAAAAAAATTCAATATTTCTCGAGTATTTCTATGGGAGAGAACCACCCTCTTCTCTATTACCTTTTCAATATCTATTTATGTATATATTTTGATGACAACATTTTTTTTTTTCTCTCATTCCCATTAGTTTGGTTTTGGTCAGATCTATCATACTTCAACGACCGACTGTCAACACGTGCCCCACCACGCAACTCCCCAGCCACTAATCTACTTGAGATGAAGTGGAACTGCGAAGAGAATCCCGGTGCATGACATTCACAGATGGCTTGTTCCCCACGTGGCCTTCACGCGCCGCTGCGCCATGATGCGTCTGTCAGCTACATGTATTGCACCAATAGATTTTCCACCTCAAGATCTTTTAGATTTGCCTCACCTCATCTCACAATCACCAGTGCATGGTCTCCACGCGCCATAACAGGTGAGCGTAAGGAAATTTGGCCCGTCGCAATCTAGTCCATCTGATGTCGGTCTTCTTACTATGTTTTCACTTTCCCTAACTGATAATCTTAAGGAAGGGAATACAAGTCTCTTTAGTACATATTTCAAGACAACAAATACCAGTGCACTTTCAACTTCCATCGCCTCCAACACTGGCTTCACAATTTAAACTGCAAAAAACAGTCTTTTAAGATGGCATCCTTTTTGCAGATTATGGGTGGGGACCAAATATTTAGTCCTAAGACCCGCTTTATTATTATTATTATTTTTTTAACTTTTGTGTACGTTGTGGTTGTTGCAATGAGATATTTATTGGGGAATTCTATCTCCTCTTCATGTATCTCGTTTTCTAATATTTGATATATTTGCTTGATTAGAAAAAAAAAAAAAAGCTTTTGTTAAAAAAAAATGTTTAGCTAAATATTAAATTTTCGTCGCAAATAACTTTTTGCAAAAAAAAAAAAAAATATATTGTCATACATTCTTTAAAAATATTTCATCGTTAAAAATTATTTATGACGAGAAAAACATATTGTTGCAAAATATACCACATTTAGTGACAGCACTTTCTTAATAAGAAGGGTCTCATATTTGGTCCTTAAAACTCTCTCTAAAAAATAGTTACAAAATCTAACGTAATTATGACAAAAGATTTGGTTCTTGCTAATATTAGACCATTAATGTCGTCGCAGATATTAACATAATAGCGACTAAAATAACTTTCTTTAATGGAAAACTATTTGTTTGAAAGATTTGTTGTTGCCAAGCTAACTTTTGCCATCAAAATAGATTTATCACAAATATATAATAATGAGCGGAGTCTAGCATAGTTGACGAGTTGAATTTGTTGGTATTGTTTAGTATTGGCAACGACTAACTCTCGCCACTACAGATCATGATTTAGAATTAGTGATAAATATTTATTATCTATATGGTGACATGCTTTTAGAATTAGTGATCATCTATATTTATCATGACAAATATATTTCATTACGTATGATTGCACAACTCTCCATTTTTTCAAAAAGAAAAGACCGAATAATCATCAATATTAAAAAAACTAATAACAAATTCTAGTGATAAAGCAGAATGCATAAAATTAAGTCATTACTTAAATTGATTGTTCATAAAAACACTAAAATAAAGTTTATTCTTTGCAAACTAAAAAATAAATGTTAAATGAAATGTCTCTTTAGGACTCTCTATAGAATCTAATTGTTCCATACTTTTTGATAGGTGGCAATTATATTCACTTTGTTTCTTTACCATATTGTTGATATTTAATTGTATAGATTCTACCCTTTGCACTCCCATCTCTCCTTGTAAATCTCCATCTCATTCTTGTATTTCTCTACTGTTGAGTGAGTTACGTGACTTTGGATAAATGTGAAAATGATGGAATAGGCATATATATATATATATAACATAATTCTCGAATCCTTTGGCACAGATTTATGCCCCAAAAACTCGTTGAAAATATCTTCTGCAGCACGCGATGATCTAATAGCATCTATTTCATTTCATAAATCTTTCATCGTATACTGCAAAAGCAAGAGCTAGTTTTTCTTAAAAAAAATAAATTAGTATATGTCTGCATTGTGCTTGTTCGAGTCCAACCCATAACCCAAGTAAAATAAAATCAATTAATATTAAGAAATAAAATATCATAAAAGAAAATAAAAACATCAGTAACATGACTTTGAGATCTTTTATTTTTGTTTATTGTTGTATGGTATAATTTACAACCATGGTTAAACTATGTGAGCAAGGGGTCTGATCTCATATTTCCGATACATTATTTTAAAATAACCATAATAATTAATAATGCAAGGACACTCTAATCACATGGTACCATACAACACCAAATATAAAAAACTAATGATCAACAGCAATGTAAAGACCAAAACCCTTGCACATAAAAAATAACTTTGCATAGAACATTAAGTTACCTGTATCAGATCATCTATGGACTATAGTAAGCAAATAATGCAAGATGGCATATTTTAACTCTAACTCAAAATATATAATATATCTTAGAGAAAGATAGTGACAAAAAATAAGAGATTCCTCGTACCAATAAAAAGAAAAAACTAGAAATATAGCATTTCCATGCTAGCTAGAGGAGTGATAAAAAAACTAGGACTCAAGTTGAAGTAATTTCTTTTGTTAGAGAGAAGAAGAAGAAAAAGAAAAAAAAAATTACTTACATAACTTTCTTGTGCTGAAGGAGTCATGAAAGAGCCATCTTTCGAGTGTGTGAGTTTTTAGGCAAGACGTGCATTAATTTTGGAACCAAATATATCATGTAATTAATTAGGAACAGTTGGAGGAGTAACAATGAGAACAACTTGCAAAAATTTACCTAAAAACGAGAAAGCAATAGTGTAGTATCTAAAATGGAGGAAAATTAAGAAAGCTTAAGGAATACGCTCAAAGAAAATGAATTGATAATTAGTGGGAAGAGAAAATAAAGGCTTAAAGAATATGTGCAAAGAAACTGCAGTGAGAATGGGTGGGAAAAAAGAATAATAAAGACCTAGGAATACATACAAAGAACATGAGGTGAGAATTAGAAGAAAAAAAGTAAAAGCCAAATGGGCGTTCTTTTTTCTTTGAACATGCCAACCACTTTCTTATAGGATAAATTTAAGGAGTCATGTCCCATTTTCACCTCAGCCAATGCATGCATGCATGCCTCATTAATTTGTTATCCTAAGAGGGATGATGTGCCACTCTTTTTTGTCGGTTAACTCAATGATCTACTGATCAAGTTAACTCAATCTACAAATCGAATCATGTGCCATTTATTTTTCCTATATGTTGGTTAACTCACATGTATATAAAGAAGTAAAAAAATTATTAATAGCAATAGGCATAACCATGAAGCAATAGAAACAAGACGATATATTAATATAATAATGATATAGTGAATTAAATGACTTTATATGTTGACAATAAGCCAATTATACTTGATAACCAATATTTTAAATTTGTTATGAAACCAAGTGGTGTTATACATTACTAAATATGCATTAAATAACCTTTTAGAGAATTATAATATTTTTTATAATAAAAAATGTTAATTAATTGAAATGATGATCTCACTAGCAACAAACATTAATCATTTATCAACAACTTTGAGTTTAACACAGATGATGACCTAACTAGCAACTAAATGTTATCATTCAAACCACAATCAATTGTAAAATATGCATATTAGGTTCATATCACTAGTGTGACACATTATGAAATTTGAACTATAGAATGTTAAAAGTATACATACATTTTTTTTTATATTGATTAAAAAGGGAATAAGTTACCAACTTCATTCTAAAAATTAAAAGTGTAAGTACAATTATGTCTCCAACTTTTTGTAGAAGTTAAAAACATACGTACAATTTTTTATATTGATTAAAAACATAATGTGTCCAATTAAAAATTAAAAGTTTACGTACATTTAATCTACCACCCTCCAATTATCTCCCAATTCAGTATCATTTAAATAAATATTTGTGATACCTGCCATGCAAAGACAAGATGATTGTTTTTCGTTTACTAATATCCTACTAATTACATTTGAAAATGTATATTTGATTACCACTCAGGTAATGTAGCTCCAAAATTTCATTTAAAACACTATAAAAGTTAACATAATTTGTTTTATGTTTCCTTTTAACATCCACACCACTACACTCTGTACGCCGATTTCATTCGCATTTCTAAGTGTGAAACCTAATACCGTTCATGATACAACCACATTAGAATGTAATTTGTGGATCGGAATTGCAAGCTAGTGCATATAACTGATTAGACACCTCAGGTTCATTCTGACTATGCAAGTGTTTAACCTATTAAAAGTAATGCAAAACAAACAAAATATAACAATTAACAAAATAATATTTTATGGACTGTATTCAACAATGCGTTATAAATATTTCCATATTGCTAAAAACATACTTACTAATTATTTGAACCACTTTAGAAATTCAGCTTCATGTCTTCTATAGACATTATTTGTGCATCTCACTTTGAATTCCTTATAGTGTTCATTACATATAAAATTTATATCAATATGTGACATAATTTCTAACTCAAATGCATGTGCAATTAAACAAAACACACATGGTTACTTATTTATATAGCGCTTAATTTCCATAAAGTTATTTAGCACATACCATTGAGCCATTACAAAAAACCACTCATCTAAATAACAATAGTGTTGAGGATCCCAATAGATGGACATTTTAAGAAAAAATGGGCAGACATCGACATTCATTCTCTTTCCCCATATCGGTATTTTGATCTTCACAATTAAATCTTATCTCAATATCATGAAAATACAAGGAGCAAAATGTTAGGCATTCAACATCAATATATGCCTCCGTAATTGACTCTCTAGACATACTCTATTTCGCACACCTTTTAAGTTTGCCAAGAAACCTTTCAATTAGATACATTAATCGAAATTACACTGGTCATGCAAGCAATGCTTTATGTTGTATGTGAATGACTAGGTGTATCATTATATTAAGGAAAAATGGTGAAAATATCATTTTGAACTTGCAAAGAATGATGGCAATGTTGCTTTGTAGTTGCTTCAAAATCTCTAAGTTTAACGTATATGGACATATTTCTTTAAAAAGAAAGCTTAGCTCAATCAATGTCTTCCTTATTATATCTTTTCTTAAGTACCCACGGATTGCAATAGGGAGTAATTGTTTTAAAACAAGTTACAATCATGACTTTTCATTCATGATATTCTACGATTAGCAACGTTCATATATAGAAAAATATTTTAAGCATAACCGTTAGGGAACTTCACAGATTGTATGCAAGTAAAAAATCTTTTTTTCTCATCATTTGATATTGTGTAGGGTGAACGTGGCATTAAATAAGAACCACCATCTTCTTTTAAGTGTACTTCCTCCCTTAGACTCATTTCAAGCAAATCTTTTCATGTTTTGATCGTGGCATTTGTGTTTCTCTTCATATTCATCAATGTTCCTAATACATTATCACAAATAATTTTCTCAATTTGCATCAAGTCAAGGTTTTGTCTTAATTTCAATGTTGATCAATATGATAACTCAAAGAAGTCTTTTTTTTTGGTCCAATTCAACTCCTCTACTATATGTTTTCTCTCTTTTTCTTTTTCTATTTTTTTTTTTTCAAATTGCAGATCTATGACAGTCATAGGTTGTTCTAATTCATTAAAGGCAATTCACAAGGTGTCAATCTGTGCTCTTCTTTACCATTAAAATAAACTTTTTTTTGCCAAAAGAAACCATGAGTTATATAACAATGTTTTTGCTCATATTTCAAGCATAGACTTTGTCACCTCATTACACACTAGAAATGCTAATTTTAGTTTACTGCTCTATTCGAAGATGTTTACATATGCAGAAAAATCATTTAATGTCTATAGTAATGTTGCATATAATCGAAAAGTTTGTGATATTGATGCATCAAATGTATTTACACCTTCTCACATCTTTTACACTTCCAACGAGGTAGGTTATACAGCATAAGTATTATTGGCCACAAGCTATGAGATGTACTCATGTTACCAAATGGATTAAAATCATTTGTTACAACTCTAAGTTGAACGTTGAGAGATTCTTGAGCAAACAATTGATGCGATTTATCAAATTCTTTCCAAACACAGAGTCAACCGGATGCCTCAAATTATTCAACTCATAAACTCATTTTTCTCTATGACATCTCATATTCGCAGTTGACTCTCTTTACATAAGTAACCTTTGCAATTTTGACTTCAATGGAAAATACGGCAACACCTTATGAGGATTTTTCTTATCCTTTTTTCATTATCAATCTATCTTGGCTCTTTGGATATAAGACATACTCTTGATTACTATCATGCTCTTTTAAAAAAAGTACACAATTATTTTTGCATGCATATGTTTTATCAAAATGAAAGCTCAAACCTTGTCTCAATTGTTTTGCCTCATAGTATGACTTCGCTAATGTCTCTCTATTGGGAAGTGCCTTTTTCAACAGGTTGATCAACATGTCAGATGACTTATTACTTCAATTTTTAATTATTTTTAAATGGAGCAACCTCACAATGAAAGCTAATTTTAAATTTTAAAAATTTAATACAACTTAGATAAAGTTGATGTTGAGAATCTTCCACAATTGTTTAAAATTTTTGTTGCCCAATTCTGGTAATGCAGGAGCTTGGCTAGTGGAAGACTCTCCTATATTAACATCCGTAAATATTTCCATGTAAATATCATTTAAACTTTCTTCAGCATCATCAACATTTTCTGTCCAGTCATTCTCATTAACATTGTCACAAACCTGATTTTCATTCCATGTTTCCTCATCTCCATGAAATGATCATTGCATGTAATTCTTATCAATTCTTTTAATGAATAGATGACCATCCACCACATTTATAATTCTATAATAACCAATTTTACACTTGACACATGAACACCTGATCCTACTCAGTTTGTCTACATAACCACGTGCAATACTAATAAATTGGTTTATCCCTTCTACATATATTGTAAAAAATCTATTAGTAATATGCATATAGCTTTTGTCCATTTTGTTGTACCTATCAAAAGTTTAACAAACAAATTAAATTCAACTAAATCTAAGAGCATCGTTGAAAAGTATGTGTGTACGGAAAATTACAAATTTACCAGTGCCGAGATCACAAGATAAACATATATACAAAAATTTGACAACATTGATCTTAGATTAATACAACACCACACCCAACATGATGACATTGATGAGTACCTGTTTTGTTTTTTAAAACCCCTCTATATTATTTTATTGAGTTCAGAGCATAAATGTGTTGCTTAGCCATAACCTAAATTTTTGGTTTAAGTAGCTAGTAAATTCTTGAAGCCTTAATCACTCCATCATATGAAGTGACAATAATATTACTTCTTGGATCGCTTATAATAGCTCGCATAGAGTTACACATTGTATTAACATATATTGAGATAATTTTAACCTATTCATACTTTTTAACCTAGTGCAGGTGTATCTCAATGGTAAGGTTATTGTGTAAGCCCCCACCCTATGCAAGGTCCTAAGAATAAAAGTGATGTGTTTTTTTTTTTTGAAAAAAATATATAAACCATTTCATTAAATAAAATTTAGATTTTTCAATGTGTGCAAGGCCCCATAATACTAAATTTAATATTTCATACAATGAATTATTTATATTTTTAAATAACCTTTTCAAGGTCTTACTAAATTGAGGCACAAAATTTGTATTGAGGCCTCATTTTAAATTATCGTATTAAATAAAAATTCAAAAATATTTTATTGAAAAATTTTAAATAAAATCTCATTAGTTAAAATCCCATTTTATTGACAATTTTGAAAATATTCCATATAATAATTTATATTTTATTGTATTATTATTACAAATGACTTACTTAAGTTTTACATGAGGTTTCAATTTGTATTGAGCTATCCCTAACCTAATGGTACTCGTCTTTCATTGGTATTGAGAATGGATGTCTAATTAAGAGCACCAATTGTCTGGTGCAACTATATTATTTAGGTTGTGTTTGGGCAGTGCATTATTATTCAATATTTTATCATTACTTTTCACATAATTTCAACTACTATTTAATATTTTATTATTATTTTTTTACTATTATTTACAGATCATCTGAAATCACCTCATTACCTAAATGTAACCTGGCCTAGTTTGAATTGTAAAACCATCTCAACTTGTCTCATCTAATCGTTACAACTTTTCAAATTTTTAAATAAAATATAATAAGAAATTCAAAATTTTCAAATATAAAAACTAAAATAATATTAAATTTAATATTTTAATAATATTTTATTTAACTGTTGCCTCGTCTTATATAAACTCACTGTCTAAATCGGGTCTTAATGGGCCTTTTTTTTTTAATGTTCTTCAAACGCGGCTCAAATCTACTAATGGGCTTCTAAATTAATCTTTTAGAAGGGGCTAAATTAATCTGAGCCCGAGTGAGGTGAGCTTTTCTCTCTCTCTTTACCTCGGTCTAAATTAATCTTGTATCTGTTCTAAAACCCGGAACCTGGAAGTGGAAGTGAAAAGTAAAAGCGCAGTCTACATCCATATCGGAGCGCTCCTCAATTGAAGGGGTAAATCTTGAAAAACAATACAAATGTTCGGTCGAAGCAGGTTCCTCTCTCTTCCCATGGTAATTGGAGCTGTCATGTAAGTTCGCCTTCTCGTTTCTGTTTATCTTTTTCACTAATTTCAGTTCAAAGTTTAAACCCTCTATATTCGTTTTTTTGGGGAGGGGGTGGCTCAACTTGATATCTGAATGCAAACGCATGTTCACTAATGCTTGGAATACATTTTCCAGCTCGTGGGTTTTAATTTTCGAGAGCCCATCTTTGCGTTTGATTCTCTAATTTGATTCGCTTGACTCTCATGGTACCAGTTCTGCAATTTACTTGCTCACCCACCGAATTTTGAACTCATGATTTCACCCCCTCTGTAACATTATTTCAGATAGGTATCATTGAAGCTATCAATGATTACAAATCGTTCCGAATAGGCTGCGCCCTTGTGGCTTGACTTCCAATAATTGTGGTAATGAATTAGCGTAATATAAACAACTGCGCCTCTCTTTCTGCCACTTATTTTAGATGTTATAATACCGCCATTTGAATATAAATCTTGGAGTCATCTGACCCTTTCTTGTGATATCAGTAATCTCCTTCAACTAATTACTGTAGTGGTGAGACATTTCCTGCAAAGTCATAGTGCTATATTGTGCAGCACTGTCCGGGAGTATACAGGAATGAGTGTGAGGAAGTTGAAGTCCTATATTTTATGGTTTTCACACATGTAAGTGATTGCATTTGTGAAAGCTCTGACTGACCCCTAAAAGTTGAAGTCTCACCTTTTTGGCTTTCTCAACTCCATGGAATGAGCGCTCTTAAATATCCTAACTCCTGCTTTGTGTGGTTGTCCCAATTATCTTACCACAAATGCCTTCTCAAATATCATTTGGTTGACCCCTTGGTTGATATGGTTGTCATCCAATCGAAATATACAATAATAATGAATTATCTAGAATAACATCAACATCTTTTGGAAGAATAAGGATTAATTGGCGTTCTAACATGTTACATTAATCAGTCATACTTTTGTTCAACTTTTTCACCTTCAAATGTGCATACTCTAATACAATATACCTGTAGATCTCCCTATTTTAAGTTGTAAGATATATCGAATCCTTCACACACCATTGACTTAGTTTCATATCATTGGAGTGTACAGAGGAATTGATGGACCATAGAAGCTGCTTGCATATATTTATAGTGCTTTTAACCAAACAACTCAATTATACAATAAGAAATCGCTCCACAGAACATATTCGTAGGTAGGTGCATGGAGTAGAGGAAAGCATAGCCTCTGAAAGCGGTACACCCTATTTGTTTTTTATTTTTACCTATTTTTGGCTTCAATATGGTTTTTCTGTTACACTTGTGTCACCAGTAGACTATATCTCTTCTGCACTGACTGCAAAAGAATTATTGCCTTCTCTGTTCTTTTTGTTTTAACGTGTCCATGGGAGGGGCAGTCGCTTTCTGCATTTTTTATGAGATTTTCTGCAAGCCTGCTAAAGTATGAACATGTTATTGCGTTTCTTGACAGCTTCTACACGTCTTAAGCTAAGTGTTGGTTAAAACGTTGTGGTGGACAAAAAAGTTATAATATTTCAGTTTTCTGGCAAAGATGTTTTAGATCACAGTTGGATAGTAGTGCTGATTCATATTCCTGTCTTCCACATGCAATACTAGAAATCTCTGGAAGCTAGGTTGCTGTTAGTGTGCCTTAGGTAGGCTACCTCTTAAGATTTGCTCTGACTTTACCCCTGTAGCCTGATGGAATCTGACTGAATAAGTTTTGTACTGAATAAACTCTTTTGATTTTCTACTAATATGTTCTCATGAAAGCTGTGTGAATGTTGATATGGCAAAGTTGCTGATTCACAGTTGGATAGTAGTGCTGATTCATATTCGTGTCTTCCACAATGCAATACTAGAAATCTCTGGAAGCTAGGTTGCTGTTAGTGTGCCTTAGGTAGGCTACCTCTTAAGATTTGCTCTGACTTTACCCCTGTAGCCTGATGGAATCTGACTGAATAAGTTTTGTACTGTATAAACTCTTGATTTTCTACTAATATGTTCTCATGAAAGCTGTGTGAATGTTGATATGGGATCTGCAGAATTGGAGTTGTTTCTGGAAAGGCAATATTTGGACCTCCACTTGATGAATACTGGAAAAAGAAGCTTCAGGAGGAGGCAGCAGCTGCGAAGGAGACTGATGAAAGATCAAGTTAGCATTATGGTGAAGCTTCTCATTTTTGGTCATCTCATAAAGATTCAAAGTCAGGGCTCACTTTTCCAGCTTTCTTTTTATGGACGCTTAAGCGGAATCGTATGTTTTCTACCCTTGATTTTTTATTTTTTATTTTGAGAAATTGGAACGCGGCAAAGCCATATTCATAGGGTCCCAGAATACTTGTGGAATTGTGGAAAGGTAAAGTGAGTAATTCCAGACTTTCTGGAGAAAATACACAAGTTTTGTATTTTGCTCTATTTTTTATTTTTATTTATTTTTTTATCTGCAAGGAACACTAGTAGAAATTCGAATATCTCGTCCAAAATATGCCATTCACCTTCGGAAATTTGATTTATACTCTGCAATTCCTTACCATTGATTTCTCGCGGTGATGCTCTCTGATATGTTCAATCGGGTGGACTTTGCCATCGAAAACGCTGGTCCCACCTTTCCAGCAAGACCCAACATCATGTTTCAGCAAAATACGGTTTGTAAAGTCGAGAATAAAACCGACGTAAAATACATGCTATGTATGTATGTCCATACCAATGTTGGACTTGATTAATTTGGAATCAAGTAAAACAATCCTTTTATTACCTAGAGAAAAAATAAAAAAATAAAAAACAATGCTTTTTTCATTCGTTACTAGGTTAAGGATGGTAAAGAAGTGGGAAGGTAGCAGCAGTAGTACTCTTGCAAGTTTCAGATCATGAGAATGCAAGGAAGATCAATCCAAAATCGTGCAAAGGTTAGACCACCTTTGTTCCATGAACGTACAAAACTATCATATATATATATATATATAAAAGACATCAGAGTTATGTCTTTAGTTCATCCTTAGGGGCGGAAAGGTGGTGATGGAATATTTTATGACCACTTTGCACTTTGGAGACAAAAATGCTTTCGGTGCAAAAAGAATATTTCACTTTCGGCGAAAGAAGACAAAACTGCTTTCGACGATTGACTACCAGCATGGGTAAATAGTGACAAAAAGTCACTATTCACTATTTGCTTTTTGAACAGTTTTCTCGTGATTTACGGGATTACTTTATCTTGTACAGGAGCTGCCTTACCTTATAAAAGGACTCCTCATTTCATTTGTAGGATATCGGCAAAAACTGCAAGACCAGCAATTTTAGCCACTACCCCAGAAAGAACTCCCAACTCCCTGACTATCTTCTAGCCTCCTTACAATTCTTTTGTTTTCTTTTGAATTCATAAGCTTGTAAGTTATTCAGGTTCTTTTGAAACTTGTTTATATCTGTTTATATTGAAATAAAATATTTGAAAGTTTTATTTCATAACTCTGATATTACATTGGACATTTCATGCATTGGTAGGCCGAGTCTCGAAGGAAAAATCAAACCTATCCAGCGAGCTATTGAGTTTGCTGACAAATTTCCAGATGTTATTCTTGACAAGAACCAGCTTCAAAGATTTCTTGGTTCTTTGAATTACATCTCTGACTTCTATCAGAATATGAGAAAACAGTGTCGCCCTTTGTTCGCGAGACTGAAATCCAATCCTGCTCCGTGGACTGATGTTCACACCAAACTTGTCTAGAAAATTAAGGCAGATGTCAAAACTCTTCTGTGTCTTGGTATTCATGTTTTAAATAGCTTCAACATTGTCCAAACTGACGCCAGTGACACAGGCTATGGCGGCATCTTAAAACAAGTTGTTTCACCAGGTTCCTCTGAACAAATCGTTCGTTTCTACTCTGGAACTTGGAATCATGCACAACATAACTATAGTACTATTAAAAAAGAAATACTATCTGTTGTTTTATGCATATCTAAATTTCAATATGATTTATTAAATCAAAAATTCCTATTGAGGATTGATTGCAAATCCGCAAAGGAAATTTTAGAAAAAGATGTTAAAAACATTGCATCAGAACAGATTTTTGCACGATGGCAAGCTGTTTTAAGCGTTTTTTTATTTTGACATTGAATTTATTAAAGGATCGGATAACTCTATCCCTGATTTTCTTACTCGTGAATTTCTTGTAGAAAAACCATGAGTAAAAATAAGAAACCTGGATGACTTCCCAGTTCCTCCTCTATATCCAAGTTGTTAGTATCTCTAGTACCAACAACTCTCTTAGCCACGGCTTCCTCCCCACTGGAGATAGCCAATAGATTTACCAGTCTAGTGTAAGTTCCCAGATTGATTACCCCTGTATCATTTGCTTTAACCCTAGCCACATCCTGTGACCCTTTTGCTAATCCATTAGCAATATCAGGACCCCGGCCGGCAAGCAAATTTATCAGTGCCAACAAGGCACCTTATCACAAGAAATTGTGGCTTGATAACCTGTTTTATGTTGAGAAATCAATTAAAACAGATCCCTATCAGATCGCAATTGACTATTTTCCACGAGATTTTCACTGGATCCCTAACAATCCAACCAAAGATCTCAAGTTTTATCTCGGAATCATGGTGAAAACCAATTCCATTCTTATCTAACCAATTTTTGATAAATTTAACAAATCAAAAATTATCTTTCATAACTGTCAGATTAACCATATTTTGACGGAAGAAGAATGGACAATCCATCCTTCTACTCCCAAAACCCTTGTCCAGGAAACATGTGTTGTTTATAATTATTATGATTATATTCAGGCTTGGTTTAAATTTCCTCTTTATCAAACTCCAGACTTTTCGCATTCTTGGTTCTTTTCTTTCGGACGAAGATGCAAAAATGTTTTCCCACTGTGGTTTCAACGATGGTGGGGTTATTTTGGTCCTATCATTGATATCTTCCCTGATGATATTCAGAAGGTCATCAAACATTTTTCAATATCCAACAAGGTAAAAGGGCGAGATGCTAGATTACATTCTCTTATCCACTTCTGTGCCAGATACAAAACCCTGTGGATTTGTAGATAGACATATGAAAAGAACAGCGATTTATTGGTCCGCCAATATTTCGTTAAATGATGTGATAAATTCGATCACACAGACGAAATTATCTCCAAAATATCCTCAGATTTTCCACTAGTCGTGTTAAATCTGAAAAGCAAGGAGGAATTCCCCTCCTTCACCTATCCCAGCCATAGTACCCTATCCTACTCTTACAGGTGACGAACAGGTTACAGAATCTCAGAGTTCTTCATCCAAGCAGAAGAAAACATCTTCAGCAAAGAAGAAGAATTCCAAATCAACACGATCAGCATCTTCGAAAGACAAGTCACCAATAGACAATCTTTCGAGTACAAACCTACTTCAATTGTTGCAGTCCAAACTCGAAGAAGAAGAAAAGGACCGTAACAACGAAGATTCAGCTGTAGAAGGTTCACAGGCTTCTTCAGACTCAGATCCCTACAGCAATGTCTTTGGCCATGACTCAGAAGACTATCCCCCTCATTTAGGAGATGAATGAGTAATGACCAAACTACCCAGCGTTGAAGGCACTCCTCACAGCGACTCCAGCGCATTATCCAGCCATCATCCTGACAGCTTCTACTTTTAGGGGCGGAAAGGTGGTGATGGAATATCTTTTGACCACTTTGCACTTTGGAGACAGAAATGCTTTCGGTGCAAAAAGAATGTTTCACTTTCGGCGAAAGAAGACAAAACTGCTTTCGACGATTGACTACCAGCATGGGTAAATAGTGACAAAAAGTTACTATTCACTATTTTATCTTTAAACAGTTTTCTCGTGATTTACGGGATTACTTTATCTTGTACAGGAACTTCCTTACCTTATAAAAGGACTCCTCATTTCATTTGTAGGATATCGGCAAAAACTGCAAGACCAGCAATTTTAGCCACTACCCCAGAGAGAACTCCCAACTCCCTGACTATCTTCCAGCCTCCTTACAATCCTTTTGTTTTCTTTTGAATTCATAAGCTTGTAAGTTATCCAGTTTCTTTTGAAAGTTGTTTATATCTATTTATATTGAAATAAAATATTTGAAAGTTTTATTTCATAACTCTGATATTACATTGAACATTTCATGCATTGGTAGACCGAGCCTCCACATATCTTGTTCATGTTTATCTTGATCTTGCCTTGTTCATAATGTCTATCTTATATATAATATATATATATATATATATAAAGGGACCTAGCGAGCTTGGGCCAGTCTCATCCAAACCATTTTGTTTCTTACTAACAAGACAAGGAGGATTAGCGATCTTACAAAGTTTTGATCTTTATATCTAGGTGTTATGATCGATATTTATGCCTCAACGTACGGGCGCATGCTAGATCGACATGGTGATTATATGAAGTTTACACCTCTAATAAGAGGGTGACACGTATGCAGTCTAAAATAATAAGCATAAAATCAATTACATTACAAAAATACAACTGACAATTCTCTCCCCCACTCTCTCTCACTCTCTCTCTCACTTAGGCCTAGTTTAGATTCAGAGATGAGATGAAATAAGATAAAACACTTCGTGAATCAAAACGGGACCTTAGTCGTGCTCTCTCTCTCTCTCTCTCTCTCTCTCTCTCTCTCTCTCCTTGAGTCAAAACTTAGATTTTGTCCCCCCTCTCTCTGATCTCCACCCTCTCCTTGCAACAGTGACTTCAATGTCTTGTGCCTCCAAACTCGTTACATGCATGAAATGATTACAACCCAGTATAATCTCTCAAACACATAAAATTTATCACAAATCACTTGCAATCATAAATCATCAACCATTTGAAGTAAATTCTCATCATGCTTGCCAAATATCAAGATGATCCAAAGTTGGGAAAAAAAAATTCTCACCTAAACAATCTCTAAAACTATATTCTTCCCATATTTTAAATATGCTAAACATATGAGTTTCAAACTGGAAAGTGAATGGTACCAGTTGAGGTGAAACTCTCATGACTCCAAAGAGCTTCACGGATATTTGTCGACGTGTTGAGGAGAGAGATAGCAACTATGGGGAAGAAAGGAAGAACTAAGGGGGCAAAAAGGCAGAGAGAGATGGGCTTCAGGAGAAACATATGTGAGATTATTTCCTAAAGTCGATTGTACTATGAATAACATATATAACTTTTGTGTCAACTTCTTATTGAAGGGTATAAAATCAAACTTCACACCATATCTACTTTGAAGGATTTCTCATCAGAATTATTAGCTATTTATGGGTTGTATTCATATCATAATTAACATATCAAGAAGAAAAAATTTATTTGAAAGCCAATTCTCTTCAGCACTCCACACACCTATTTACGTGACAAACTGGGTCTACTTGAAAATGTATGGTTCAGTGAAGGACGGCTTCAAGTTTGAAACGAAATCCTCTCTTCAATTGAATAAAGAAATCAAGTTCTTCCCCTTTGCTTCTCTCTCTACCCCGTTGCTTCTCCCATTTATCTTCTACATCTATTCTCAGTTGCATAAAGAAATCAAGTTCTTTCCCATTCACTTCTCTCTGTACTCTGTCGCTTCATCCATTTATCATCTGCACCTGTTTCATGTCCTATTCTAATTTTTTTTTCTTGAGTATGGAAAGGGATAAATTTTTCTTGTTTATCTCATGGGGCTCTGGTCAACTTGCATTAGGCAGAATCAAGAAGCACTCGAAGAGAATCAACACTTATAATCTATGATATGGGTTCCGTCAGCTTGCTTGCATGATTTTTTTTTAATCGAGGAACAGTTGTGAAGGAGAAACTCTCACAAGCAAGGTGCTGATTAGGAAAAGAAACTCTGACTCTCTAGAAATTTTTCCAGCACAAACAAAGAAACTCTCACACCTCTATAGAAAGAGAATAAACTCTTATGAGGAGTAGTCTCCCTCACTTATCATTGGACTCTCATTATATCGGAGGAGATTTGGGATTTGGTTGGTTTTTACATTGCATGGGTGATTAAATTAAAAACAAAAATAGACGTTGGCAATCCGGTTTTAGACATATTTTATAACTGAATCGGTATACAACATATTTGAGAATTGGAGAACCAATACCAAAGCGATTCATCACCGAATCTAGAACTTTCAGTTTTACTGGTTTGGTTCAATTTTTTTGGTGTAGTGGTGTTTAATTTATTTTCATACTATAGTGTTTAATTCCAATTTGTAATACTAGTATCTAACTTATTTATATATTTGATTATGTATGTTAGTGATAATATAATGGTTACATATACTAAAACTATTAGTTTATTTATATTACAGTATATGTCCATTATTATATAATAATTAACATATACTAGTATAGTATTGAATTTAACTATACTACTATAATCTATATAAATTAGACTATACAGTTTTTATACGAGTATGTATGATCAAATGTGTAGTAATGTATTTATAAAAAAGAATATACATTACAATTTATTATGCCATAAAATCATGTATCTATCGTTCATATATATATATATATAAACTAGTTTTATATTAATAACAGAATATCATTAATGTTTATGTTTAAGATTAAAATTTTATGTTATTAGATTATTATACATGAATAATAAGATATAAATTTTTCATGTCATATTAATTAACAATTTAGTATATAATATATATTATAATATAAAAATATATATATACTAAAAAAAACATATCTATTTATTAGTTTTGTTTGGTTCGAACCGATTTTCAAAAAACAAAAAGTTGGACTGGACTTGCATGCCTGTGTGTTGGTGGCAAGCCAGCTTTGGGCAGGCTTGCCTGTCGTGTGCATGGTTAAGGAGCTTCTTCATACGGTACATGTGCAGCGGGTGCATTTTTACGTACATTGTGTACGCCACATGTGTGTAGGGCAACACTAACCAAGAAGGGGTGGGTAAGAGGTTGCCCCTGATGTGTGGCCACCCTTGAGCAATTGCATGTATTGTCGAGGGTGGTGAGGACCAATACTCGGGGTGAGAAATAGATCTTAATCTTGGTGGCGATGAACACCACACGGTGGTGTGGAGCACCACTCGATCTCAGTGGCAATGAACACCACACAGACTCTTCCTAGAGTTAAGGGTACCACATCTGCAACAGAAACCGCTGACGACATGAGTGGTGGCCCTTGGTTAGCTGGAGAAGTGGTCACTGTTTGTGCGTCGATCTCTTGCACATGGTGCTCATCGCCTTTGTGGTCGGGGACCATTATGAGGGTGACAACAAATATCGGCGGTCCACATGGTTCCTATTGGCACCTTCCCCAAGCTCTGGCTACTGTAAGCCTCCCAGGTGTACGGTGAGGTGCATCCACCTACTACATTGTGCATGGCCTCCGTGGTCAGAGACCAGCACAGTGGGGACAAAGAACACCAGCAATCCATGTGGTGGTCGTCGATGCCTTTGTCGGGCCCACAACGGGTGGGCAAGGAAGGTCTCAAGTGCACGCGACCATGTCTCCATTATGCATGGAACAATGCATGGCACTATGCACTTACGTGCACAATGTTCTCACAGGATATGTCTACTGTGTACCTGCGTGTACAGTGTTCCCATGTGATTTGTGTTGGATGGACTGTACACTTACGTGCACAATGTCCCTATCCTACTCCCATTGCGGCACTTATATGCATGTCATGCACAATGGGTGCCATTGCTACGAGCACATGCAAGTAAAAATCTCTTGCCCAATTCTTCTCTCTTTCTCTATCTCTTTTTTTTTTTTTGTAGCCACCCAAAGTAAGATGATAAAAATAATGAAAGATGAAAAGGTGTGGGAATCATATATGTTTATTCAGAGATGACTTCTGAGGTCAGGAAATCCTACTTCTCTCATTTCTAGTGCAGAAAATAATTGAATGCCACATACGGTGCCAACTATTAATATCAAAAATTGCACAATAGGTTGAAAGGGAGGAAAGAAATATCCTCAGTCAACGATGATGATTCGGGTGTCGATACGATACTCTTCGTGTTCATCGATGAAGTAAAACAATAAAAAAATTAAAAAAAAATATAGAGACCTAGAGATCTACATAGTTCGGCATAAAAGCCTACATCCACGGGGTGTTTGGGGGCGAAATCTACTATGATCGGTGATTTTAAAATCTCTCATGGCCTAACATATTTCACAATATAGCGGAAGAATTTTAGATTTCAGGAGGTTGAAGTTTATGCCTCCCTTGATAGAAGATCCTTTGGAGTCATTGTAAGGGCAGCAGTAAAAGAATGGAAGGGGAAGCAGTAGAAGGAATCAAATAGCAACGGTATTAACAACCACTGCAATACGATGTGTTGCAGGCTTTAATGAAATGGTGCATAGCTTAGGAATGGAGTCTAGTCTTGTGATAGATTTTGTGTTAATGAAACGATTTGTTTTGATTGGGTTTTGGGTTTTAAGAGGCTTAACTTGTACGACGGCGTTTTGGTTCTTGATGTAAAGGGAAATGTTAGTTGTTTCTGTTAGATTGTAGTATAAAAGGAGAACCCTTATAAGTCAGAGGGCATCAATGAATCTAGTTTAAGTCTGATTGTAAGGAGTTTTGAGATTGCTCGAAAATCTCTTCCAAGAATTGGTGTAGGTTCTTGGTTCATCTTTTTATTCTTAGTTCTGGATAGTTCTTCTGCATTCTTGCATTTGTCTATGCATTCTACTTTGGTTCTTAATTCTTGTTCATGCATATCAGAGAAGCAGCAAAGGGGTACGTGACAATTGGTATCATAGCAGTAGCTATTCTTACAAGAAAGGTTCTAATGGCAGACGGTACGCGTGAAGCACTGTAAGGTCAGCAAGAAGGGTCTCAGAAGCATCAAGAAGTGGTGCACAAACAGTTGGAGCATCATCATCATATGATTGCTAGGATAACTGAGAGGTTAAATCAAGTTTCAGATATGTTAAGATCTGTAACAGCCCGCTAAAATTATCAGTTTTGGATTATTTCCCGACAGCAATCACATCTCTCTTGTCTTTACCCTCATCTGGAATCACGCGTATAGTTTATCTTTTCCGTAAATCACGTATTTTGTTCTTCACCGACAGCTGTAAAATCATGAGTCTTCCAAGACCACGCCTAGCGTTTCTCAAGCCCAAACTACCACTTTATGTGGTGGACAGCCACCGTACGCCGCCACGTACGTTCCTCCGACGCATGTTCGTGACGAACAACGAGCGACGCACGGGTTATCCCGTCGATGGTATAACCTTCTATCTCTAGTTATTTTACGTTTAAAATAGTTGGTTGGTTTGTGGATTGTGTAGTTGTATTTGTGGAATTCGTTGCGTAGTTGTGAAGCGAAGTGTGGTTGTGAAGTGTTGCGTTTGATTGTGTATTTTGTGGACTGTGCTGTGAAGTATAGGCGTGAGATGGATGCCGTAGATGTGATACGGCGGGTTGTGTGAAGAGAATACGCGTGTAGCGTATTCTGTGTAATGCAGCGACGCGCCGCGCGACGTGCACTGTAGTGATGTGTGTCGTAGAAGGAAGGGAGTACGCATGTAGTGTACTCCGTGTTGTATGGCGATGCATCGTGTGATGTGCATCGTGTTGATGAGAGTTGTAGCGAAGGAAGTACGCGTAGCGCGTACTCCGTGTCGCGTAGCGATGCACCGTGAGACGTGTATCGCAGTGATGGGTATTGTAGTGTGGATGGAAGAGAGTTCACGTGAGTGTACTCTGTATTAAGTCGTGATACATCGGATGGCGTGTCACGAAGGGTTGAATGGCGTAGCAGAGAAGTGTGGAGCGTATGGTGTAATGTTGGGAAACTGTATGACAGTGTCCCGAAGCAGTGATGATATGGATTATAGTCCGGGATGACTGGTGTCATCTTGTGGTTGACTATGGCTAAGAGTATATGGATTGAGAAATGAGTTGTTTGTTTGGTTGTTATTGATAATTTTAATGAACTTGTTTTAGTGCAAAGGCTTTCTGAAGTCAATTTATCTCTTCCGAGTATAGTGAAACCTCAAGTTGGCCGTGGTGTTGCAAGTGCTTACAATATGGCAATTGAGTTCAGAAGTGAAAATCTTAAGGACTCGAGTGTTCCTCTTCCAGCTGTTGTGCAGTTCCTCGTGTCTCGCGCTCTATTCTCATAGAACGCGACGATCGAGGTAAGTTAGCCTCTAACTTACTATCAGTTTATTGTGTATGTGTGATGGGTAAGAGAACTACAATTTATGTATGTATGTTATCGTATATGCCATGTCATGCTATGTCATTACATGTTTATCTGTTACGTATGATTTAATCTCTCATGAATAATTATCTGTTAAATAATCTTTTCTGCCATACAATGATGTATGTTATAAGTATGCCATGTTAAGTATGCCATATGATACATGTATGCCATGAAATGTTTATGATTAAATCATATTATGCCATTTACAAGTATACGCCATGTTAGAAAAGTATATGATATTAAATAATATCACATGCATTAAGAAAGATAAGACATGTTATGTTATAATAATGCGTGGGGCCACAACAACTGTGGAGTACGTATTATATTTATGTTATTTATAATGCGTGGGGCCACAACAACTGTGGAGTACGTATTATATTTTATGTTATTTATAATGCGTGGGGCCACAACAACTGTGGAGTACGTATTATATTTTATGTTACTTATAATGCGTGGGGCCACAACAACTGTGGAGTACGTATTATATTTATGTTACTTATAATGCGTGGGGCCACAACAACTGTGGAGTACGTATTATATTTATGTTATGTTATTTATAATGCGTGGGGCCACAACAACTGTGGAGTACGTATTATATTTTATGTTATTTATAATGCGTGGGGCCACAACAACTGTGGAGTACGTATTATATTTTATGTTATTTATAATGCGTGGGGCCACAACAACTGTGGAGTACGTATTATATTTTATGTTATTTATAATGCGTGGGGCCACAACAACTGTGGAGTACGTATTATATTTAATGTTATGTTACTTATAATGCGTGGGGCCACAACAACTGTGGAGTACGTATTATATTTATGTTACTTATAATGCGTGGGGCCACAACAACTGTGGAGTACGTATTATATTTTATGTTACATGAAGTATGGGGCCACAACAACTGTGGAGCATACACTACATGAGACACAGCAATTGTGACATGTAGAATACGTGGGGCCACAACAACTGTGGAGTACGTATTATATTTTATGTTATGTGAATTCATGGGGCCACAACAACTGTGGAGCATGAAGTATGGGGCCACAACAACTGTGGAGCATACACTACATGAGACACAGCAATTGTGACATGTAGAATACGTGGGGCCACAACAACTGTGGAGTACGTATTATGTTTTATGTTACTTGAATACGTGGGGCCACAACAACTGTGGAGTACGTATTAATGCACGTTATTAATCAAGACAATTAAATAAGATTCCAAGTTTATGTTAAGTCAAGTTTCAGATCAAGTTCATGTTATGTTATGCTCACGTACATGTTATGTTCATGTTCATGTTATGTTCCAAGTTCATGTTCACATCATGTTATGTTCACGTTTATGATACGTTCAAGCTCACGTTCATGTTATGTTATGTTCATGTCCATGTTATGTTTCACGTTCATGTTATGTTGATTGTTCATGTTATGTTTTAAGCTTAAGTTCATGCCATGTTAAGTCAAGTTCAGTTCACGCTTAAGTTCTGGTTAAGTCATGCTATATGTCAAGTTATACTATGTTTATGTATGACTATAATTATGCATTTATGCTTTTACTGCCATGCATGCATTTTTAACCTGTGTATAAGTTTTATGTTAACTTACTGAGATTTGTAATCAAATCTCACTGTGGTAGTCCCAACTACCATTCCCCCCGAATGGTAGATCTTGTTACAGGACCCAAAGGAGAATTGGAATCTGACCAACTGAATACGGTCGACTAGGCCACGGTGCGATGTTGATGATGGTATAGTATTTAACTTAGGTTAATACTTGTACTTTTGGAGTTGTATCTCAAGTATTCTTTTGATCACAACCATTTTAGACTAGTGTGGTGATCACGGCTTTTTAGTATGCCTTTATGTATGAAATATGTTTCAAGTATTTGGGATATTTTTAGTTTGGTGCATAGTATTGCTAAAGAAAAAAATTATCCGCTGCGAATATTGCATAATGCTAGATGCATGTTAGGAACATTGCATCTTATATGTCATGAACGGGGGCAGGTAACCTTGTGTTGCATGTCTCGACGCTTCAAATGTCCGTTCAATCCCAAGCGGAATTTGGGGGCGTCACAAGATCTGTTGTTGAAACTGTGACTGTAATATCTCGAAGAGATAGGGAGGTGTCTAGAGATAGAGATACTGATTTTAGAACTCATGAAGATAGGGGTGTTTTTTAAAGGAATTTCAGATTGGATTTTCCCCATTTTAGTGGTACTAATCCAGGTGGTTGGATTTTGAAAGCCAATTAATACTTTGATTGCTTTCAAGTATACTTTGATTGCTTTCAAGTACTTTTTCATTAGAAACTAATGGTGGCTTCTTACCATATGGAGGGAGAGGCATTGGTTTGGTACCAAAATGGCTTGGATGCTGGGCAATTTAATTCTTGGGAGTCACTAGTTGTGGCAATGCAAGGTAGATTTGGGCCATCAGCATTTGATGACCCAATGGAGGCTTTGACCAGATTAAGACAGATTACTTCAATTGGTTTATATACAACTCAATTTGAGGCCTTGTCCAATAGGTTGAAAGGCTTGTCTGAAAGACATAAAATGAATTGTTTTATCAGTGGATTGAAAGATGAAATAAGAATTCTTGTAAAAATATTTAATCCATTAACTATGAGGGTTGACTTTGGTTTGGCGAAGTTGCAAGAAGAGTATGTCTTGTCTTCAAGAAAATCTTGGAGGCAAAATAGCCATTATGCTGAAAAATGGTCAATAGACAACGTAGGTCTTAATGATCTAACTTATAGAAGTCAAAAGAATTTTCTTCCTTTGAAGAAGGTGAATTCTCCTCAGATGGATGAGAAAAGGAAAAAGGGTTTGTGTTATCATTGTGACGAAAAATGGAACCTGAATCATGTTTGTAAAAAACCTAAAGTTTATGTCATCTAAGCTGATTCGGATGTCTTACCTGTTATTGAAGAATCTGTGTGTATTCAAGATGAAGGACCTGGTCCTGCAGATGCTGATACATTAGAAGTGTCTGTTAATGCAATTTTTGGCTCTATTAGTGCGAATGCAATGAGATTGCATGTTGTGTGGGATCTTGTGCTGTTGAAATCTTAGTAGATTCGGGGAGCACACATAATTTTATGGATCCTTTAGTGGTGCAAGGGGCTAAATTGTCTGTTCATAAGGGATCCAGTTTGCAAGTTAGAGTAGCCAAGGGTGAGAAGTTTTTGAGTCATGGTAGTGGAGTGGAGGTCTTTAAGATTCAAGGATCAAGATTCTCTATGCCCTTCCATATGTTAACATTGGGAGAATGTGATGTAGTCCTTAGGGTGCAATGGTTAAAAACCTTAGGCTCTATTACTTGGAACTTTGTTGATATGTCTATGAGTTTTGAGTTGGTCAGTTGGTGAAGTGGCAAGGCTTGAATTCTACTGGTGTACATATGATGTCTAGTGTTAATGGTTTCAAGTCAGATTTTGTCAATAAACAAGGCTGGTTGTTACAGTTGAGGCCTGTTGAGAAGCAGCCTGTTGAGGTTTGTATTGAAGGCCCAATGTCTGATTTACTCAAGGATTTTAGTGATATATTTGCTTAACTTGTGGGTTTACCTCCAAGAAGAGCTTTTGACCATCCAATCAACCTTAAGGAGGGTGCCTCTCTTGTCTCAATTCGACCATACAGGTATCCTTATTATTAGAAGTCTGAGATTGAGAAAATTGTTCATGATTTGCTACAATCTAGTGTGGTGAGACCTAGCCAAAGTTTATTTTCTTCACCTGTTTTGTTGGTGAAGAAAGCTGATGGCACTTGGCGTATGTGCATAGACTATAAAGCCCTTAATCATAAAACCATCAAAGATAAATTTTCAATTTTTGTTATAGATGAATTGCTTGATGAATTGTTTGGGACTAGAATTTTTTCAAAGTTGGATTTAAAGGCTGGTTACCATCAGATTTGTGTGAGGGAGAGGGATATTCCAAAAACAGCTTTTAGAACTCATGAGGGCCATTATGCGTTTTTAGTGATGCCATTTGGGCTCACTAATGCCCCTGCCACATTTCAATGATTGATGAACCACATTTTCAAACCTTTTTTGAGAAGGTTTGTTTTGGTTTATTATTATTTTTTTTAATATGATATATTAGTATATAGCAAAGATATTGCTGAACATTTGTTGCATGTGAAGACTGTTTTAAGCATATTGAGACAACATACTTTTTGTGCCAAGGTGTCAAAATGCAAGTTTAGGGTGCATGAGATTGAGTATTTGGGCCACATTATCTCTGGAAAAGGGGTTCAAATAGATCCATCAAAGACTGCAGCTATCGTTCAATGGCTTGTTCCAAAAACCTTGAAGTCCTTAAGAGGGTTTTTGGGATTAACATGTTACTACAGTAAATTCATTAGAGGATATGGTTCTATAGTAGCTTCTCCAACAGATTTGTTGAAGAAGAACTCTTTTTGCTAGGCTGATAAAGCTGTTGTTGCATTTGAGTTGTTGAAAGCTGTTGTTAGCAATCCTTCTATGTTGAGGTTACCTGATTTTACTAAAGTATTTACCATAGAGTGTGATGCTTTAGGTGTGGGTCTTGGGGCAGTCTTGATGCAAGATTCTCAACCCATAGCCTTTTATAGCAAAGCTTTGAAGGGAAAAGTTTTGATATTGTCAACTTATGAAAAAGAACTTCTTACCTTAGTGTATGTTGTTTAGCGATGAATACCTTATCTTTTGGGCCATTCTTTTAAAATAAAGGCTGATCAATAGGCTCTGAAGTTTTTGGTAGAACAAAAAATTGGGACTGAGGCACAACACAAATGGGTTTCAAAGTTGATTGGTTATTACTTTAAGGTAGACTATAAGAAAGAGAGAGAATATGGTAGCTGATGCTCCTTTGAGGAAGGATGCGGAGGAACAAGCTGTGATTGCTGTAATTTCCTTTCCAACTCCTTTATGGATTGAAGAACTTAAGAGTAGTTACTCTTTGTCTCCTGAGTATGCTGATTTGGTTCTTCAATTGCAGTAAGGTCCTAAACATTTTTCTACTCAACAAGGGTTGTTACTCGAGAAAGGGAAATTGGTTGTGGTTCCTTCTTCACCATTTCTACCCAAGATTTTGCATTATATCCATCACAATCCACAAGTTGGTCATGTGGGTTATCACAAGACTCTCCAGAGCGCACGAAGAGATTTTTGGTGGCCAGGTATGAGGAAAAATGTGAAGAAGTTGGTCAAAGAATGTGAAACATGTCAAGTCAGTAAAAGTGAGAATGTGCAGTACCCTGGACTTTTACAACCTCTACATGTTCCTAAATCTCCATGGTTAGATATATCCATGGATTTCATTAAAGGATTACCCATTTCTAATGGCTTTTCTGTTGTCTTGTCTGTAGTAGACAGATTAACTAAATTTTCCCATTTCCTCCCACTTTCACATCCTTACACAACTGCTAAGCTAGCTCAGATTTTTTTGTTGGTGTCTTCAAGGTGCATGGCTTACCTCGATATATAGTTTCTAACAGAGATGCAATTTTCACTAGCTCTTTTTGGAAACAGCTGTTTCAGTTGCAGCGTGTTTCCTTGGATTTTACTTCTTCATACCACCATCAATATGATGGACAAACATAAGCATTATATAAATGCTTAGAAGGGTATTTGAGATATTATTACAGACAACAACCAAGAGAGTGGTCTTCATGGCTAGCTATAGTTGAGTGGTGTTATAACACTACTCTACATTCTCACATTAAAGTAACTCCATTCGAGGCTCTTTATGGTTATGGCCCTCCTAAACTCATTACTTATGTGCCTGGTACTTCCAATAATGATGTTGTAGACTAGCAGTTGAGGACAAGAGAAGAATTCCTGAGTTTACTGAGAGAAAACATGGAGAAGGCACAACATTGAATGAAGTTCTTTGTTGACAAAGGTAGAACAGAAAGATTTTTTCAGGTGGGTGATTGGGTCTTCTTAAGACTCTTGCCTTATAGGCAGAAAATAGTGGCTATGCAACACAACATGAAACTAGCTCCAAGGTTTTATAGGCCATTTCAAGTTCTGCAATTGGGGTCAATGGCTTACAAATTGGACTTGCCATCATCTTCCAAGATTCATAAAGTATTCCATGTTTCTTACTTGAAAAAGAAAGTTGGGCAGCATATCACTCTTTTATCTACTTTACCTCCAACTGATGCTAAAGACCACTTGCAACCTAAGCCACAACTAATACTTGATAGAAGAATGTAGAAAAGGGGGAACCATGTTGTGACTGAGGTGCTCGTGAGTTGGGTGGGAGTTAAGGCAATTATATCCACATTTAGTGGGAACTGTATTGTAAGTGTGTAGATCTGGTTGAAGGCCTTGTGGTCAAGTCCTTTAAGGAGGGGAGAATGTTATGTGTGGATCTGGTTGAATAATGCAAAGGGTAGCAGTAGAAGAATGGAAGGGGCAGCAGTAAAAGGAATCAAGCGGCTACAGTATTAACAACCATTGCAATACAGTGCATTGCAGACTTTAATAAAACGGGGTGCAACGTAGGAGTGGAGTCTGGCCTTGCGATAGATTGTGTGTTAATGAAATGATTTGTTTTGTTTGGGTTTTGGGTTTTAAGAGGCTTAGCTTGTACGATGGTGTTTTGGTTCTTGATGTAAAGGAAAATGTTAGTTGTTTCTGTTAGATTGTAGTATAAAAAGAGAACCCTTGTAAGTCAGAGGGCATCGATGAATCTGGTTTAAGTCTGATTGTAAGGAGTTTTGAGATTGCTCAAAAATCTCTTCCAAGAATTGGTGTAAGTTCTTGGTTCATCTTCTTGTTCTTAATTCTTGATAGTTCTTATGCAATTTTGCATTTGTTTGTGCATTCTACTTTGGTTCTTGGTTCTTGTTCATCATATCAAAGGAGCAGCAAGGGAGCAAGGGGGTATGTGAGAAGCTCCTCGTTTACACTATCAATTAACTCCAATTATAGATGATATCTACCAAAATCTTCACCCACGTAAAGATTAGAGAGTAATTAAATTACATCGTTCTCAAAACTAATGTGCACACTTAGTGACGCAAAGGGTAGTGACAAATTTAATTTTTGGTTGTATACCCCAGCTTTCTAGTATTCCAAATTGTATCATATATATAGATAGTCATGGAAAGGATCCTCATTGAAACGATTTGTGGTACGCTCTAATTTCTTAATATTAAGTATGCATGATTAGCGGGGGGAATCTTTTAAAGATCTTGCTAAATTGAGGTATAAAATTTACAATGAGACCTCAGTTTCAATTATTATATTAAATATAAATTCAAAAATTTTATTTAAAGATTTTATATAAAGCTTTATTTTATTGAAAATTTAAAAAATATTAAATATGATAATTTATATTTTATTATATTATATTAGAATTAAAAATAATTAATATAGATTTTGCCCTTCACCTTAATTTATATTAAGTTGTCCCTGAATCAATATATACTTCTAACGAGGAATCATGATCAACAAATGGTACGAGGGCTGAGTTCGAAAAATCAATGTTGACGTACGTTCTTCCCACCTCAAGATCAGGAAATGAGCTGGGATTGACGTACGTTCTTCCCAGCTCAAGATCTGGAAATGAGCTGGGATTGAGTACACGTTTCTCCTTATTGCAGCCGTCAGATTGATTGAATCTGAATCCGAAATTCCAGAGGGGAGGAGAGGACTCAGGGTTAAAGAATGAGTCCAAAACCCAAAAATATTTGACCAACCAAGTCCTATAACCCCTCTTTTTACTGTAGAAAGACACCCTGTAATCCCCGAAACAGATTCCCAACCACATCCCTTTTTTTCGAGTTTTTCTTTGACAGACAACACCTGTCGCGAGCGAGCTGCCGCACTTTTTGAGTTTTGACAGCAAGGTAAATTTCCCCGTGGCATGAACATGTTACGTGGCTGATGTGCAGCAAAAGTCCGAGTTCCTCCAGGTTACTCAACAATTAATGTGCCAACACGTTCTGGGTGGTTGGGTTGGTAATTTAAAGTTAATACAATTACACTCACGTACCTGATGAACCTTCATGATCTCTTCTTTCTGTCCACCCAGAAAATGAGCCATTTTTACCAATAAAATGAATTAATGTGGGGTCTTTTTTTGGATTAATTTCTAGTTTGGATTTGGCATTCCCAAGGGGGCCGGAGTCCGTCCGTTCGAGTTTCTGTTATATACAACTTGTTGATTATACACATCTATTTCGTCTAATATATACATTTACATATATATAAATTAAGAGTTCTAAAAGCGGGCAAACTTCAGCGCTTGCTGTTCCTACCTCCGCGTATGGCCGGCCATCTACTTATCAGAGAGATATAGAAGCCTTGTTCTTACCTCTGCTCTCTCACTTTCTCTCCGAATTTCGAAGGTTTTCAGTTGCATATATATAATATATTTATATATATATATATATATATATATAGATCGGAACTGATCATATGTAACAGGTAATCATTATTTTATCTCTCTCTTTTCTTTTCCATTCAACGAATCATTAATTATCCAAAAAAAACAATCAGTACATACCCAAGTCCTCATTAATGTTTAGCCGTCTTGTTTGTTTTGGATGACCACTAATTCTGTTGATGTTTATCCTAGTTAATCGCTATTTGATTTGTTTATCCCGATATCACTAGTCTCCTTGATCCTCTCAAAGTCAAATTCTTAATTTTAAGCAATTCGTTTTTCCTCTTTTCTCGTCTTCGATCTGTCGTAGTCTAATACGTATCTTATATGCTTAATTTTTAAAAGTCCTGGTGATCTCTTGCAAACTACGAAATATTATTCACGAGTAACAATGAATTTGGCTGATGATTTCAATCCTAGACAAACACAAAAGGGTCTGCTTCTCTTCTTATTGAAGAAATCAGCTATATATGTCGTCGCACTTACTGAAATAGGAAAGAGTCATATTAGTACGTACCGTGTAACTCTCCCATATATTCACTCTTGATCCTTCTATCTTCAGCAACAAGCAATCAAGCCTCCGCTGGCTGGCTCTCTTATCCCCTCCACGATATCCTGATCTTCCTTTTACGCGTTTTCTTTTTCTATATATATGTATGTTTGTCTGTGTGTCGTGTAATTTTGAAGGTTATATAACAAGTACTGCAAATCTAAACATGAGTTGATGTTGTCTTTTAATTAGCTAGCTGCTTTGCTACTTAGAAGATGGAGATTATTTACAAGCCCTACATCGATCCGGAATTCGAATCGCTTATAGAAAGAATCCATCCTCCCAGGTACTATATATATTATTAATTGACATGCATCATGTGGAACAGTACAATATTCATCCTAAATTGACTTCACGTTTGAGGAAGAAGAGTACTTTTGTCTAGTTCTTTAATAAAATTTTCGTATTTTACATATATCAGTACTGATTCACTTTGTTGCTTTGATACTACTGGCGCAGAATTTGCATAGACAATGACGCATGCGAAGACTGCACGCTTGTTAAGGTTCGATTTATTTTGTGTTTTCTTGGCTGGCGATAGACATCATGTATTCATTTTGAGAAATCCAGTTCCTCTTCCTCTCCTTTTGTTTAATTTTCGATGGGAGTGGATGCCAGGCTATACGTTGGAAATTCCAGCCATATATAGTTTGTGTAAACTGCTGAATGCGAGAAATACCATTATTTGATCAGAGTGTAGCATGTGTTTTCGATATATATGTCCCATAAAATGAAAAGCCATAAAAATTTAATTAATTAAGCGCATGATATCAGGTGTGTGTGTGTGTGAGAGAGAGAGAGAGAAGCTTTTACTGTCATCATTGATTATACGTATCATGAGTAGGCGCAACTACTAGCTGGTTATTCCCTTTGGGAAACCAACTTTGTTGTCTGGCACCAATGGTGAAAAACTCGTAGCTAGAAGTCCATATATTAAGCCCGAAACTACCGGAACAGTAGGTACTTAAGGTCAATTACCTAGAATTAATGCAGTTTATTTCAGGGCTCCACTGTTTCTCAGTTGCTCTTTCTATTTTCGCTAGTGTAAAACAGGGTCGCAGATCAGCCTTATAATTAAAACCAAGAAAACGAACTACATATGATCGAAACCCTTTATTTATTTTTTCATTTTGTAAATGTTACAGGTTGACAGTGCAAATAAGCACGGGATTCTACTAGAGATGGTCCAAGTCTTGACAGATCTTGACCTTGTTATATCCAAATCGTATATTTCCTCAGACGGTGGATGGTTCATGGACGGTCGGTGCCCACGCCTTTATCAAGTCTTACATCACCTATATATAATATTTAATGCCTCTGTTATCCCATTTATTGCTTTGATCATTTATCAATATTAGAGAAGATAATATCAAATGCTCAGCTTCTGGCTACATATATATATATATATTTATATATATGAGTCACCCACGTAATAGAACAGCGCCTGATTCATGTGAATCTTTATATTGCATGGTGGTGCAGTTTTCCACGTGACAGACCAACTCGGCAACAAAATCACCGACGAAAGCCTGATTCTTTACATTCAGAAGGTCTCTCTCTCTCTCTCTCTCTCTCTCTCTCTCTCTATACACACACACATACAACACACACATACACACAACCTTCTACCTCGTTTTCAACTAGCTTTCAAATTTTCAGAACATTTACTAATTTCTCTTGTTCTAACAGTAGAGACTAACCTGCAGGCACTGTGTCCGAGCAGGAGAGAGCTGAGACCGGACCACGCTTCGACTGAGCAGACGGTTTTAGAGATGACAGCGACTGATCGGCCGGGTCTAATGTCTGAGATGTCAGCGGTGCTGCTCGAGCTTGGGTGCAACGTCACCTCCGCCGCGGCGTGGACCCACAACACCCGTGTAGCCTGCATACTCAACGTGGAAGATGGGTTCAAAGGGGGCCCCATTAGAGACCCTATTCGGCTGACCCATGTGGAGGAGCAGCTATGGAACGTGGTGGAGGCCCATCACGGGAAGGCCGGGGAGAGGAGTAGCGTGAGGTTGATGGCTCCTGTGACGGGCCAGACCCATAAGGAGCGGCGGCTCCACCAGTTGATGTATGCGGACAAAGATTATGAGTGGTATCATGGTTGTGAGCATAAGGAAAAGAGTTGTGATGTGTCGACCCACGTTTCAATAGAGAGTTGCAAGGAGAAAGAGTACTCGGTGGTGAATGTGAGGAGTAGAGACCGGCCCAAGCTATTGTTTGACACCGTGTGCGCTCTGACTGACATGCAGTACGTAGTATTTCATGCAGCGGTTTCCTCCAAGGCCTTCATGGCTGATCAGGTACGTACGTTACACGTACCAATTTCTTCTTCTGCACTTATTCGACCGAGTTACAGAGGTGCACACATCCACGATTGAAGAACAAAAAATGAGCAAGCAATATCTTCGAATGTTTTTTTCTTGCCTATAATATTAATTAATGATACCTTCGTTTTTCCTTTATGGGTTTGACCCGAATATTTGAATGTGGTATCTATAAATATTTTCCTTACCTTAAAATGTGGACGTGACAGGAGTACTTTATACGGCACAAGGACGGGTGCACTTTGGATACGGAGAGCGAAAGGCATAAGCTATCACAATGCTTGATAGCAGCTATAGAGAGAAGAGTGTCGCATGTATGACGTCCGGCCGTGAGGCTCTGCTTTTCACTCTATAGTCTTTATTTCTATTTCAGCGAGTTATTTCTTTTCGCGTCTCATTTTAGGCATCTCAGACGGTGTAACTTTTTTTTTTTTTCAATACATTGCTTGTGAGGGCTATATCACATTAAGTAAGACGAAGATCGATCTGATTACGTACTTTGTTTGTACGCATGCAGGGACTGAGATTAGAGATCAGCACTCCGAACCGAATGGGACTGCTGTCGGACATCACACGAGTACTTCGAGAGAATGCGCTGTCAATATCAATGGCTGAGGTCGGGACAAGAGGTGAGAGAGCAGTTGGGTCGTTCTATATAAAGGACGCCTCAGGGCATGATCATGTGAATCCAAACATAGTAGAAGCAATAAAAAAAGAGAGTGGCGGATCAGTCCTTGCCGTTCAGAAATCCCCAGAAGGGGCTCCTCCTCAGGCGGCTTCCTCATCGAGAACAAGCCGAAGCATGACCAAAAGCGGTACAGAGGATAGGCCCAGATTCTCACTCGGAAGCTTGCTGTGGTCTCAGCTTGAGCGCTTCTCCGGCAATTTCGGTCCTATCAGATCATAACTCACAAGTTTTCCTAAACTCAGTAACTTTACTTCTTCCGTACGTACGTGTTGTTACTCGATCATGGATGTGTCTGTAAATAAAGGTTGTGTTGTGCATCGCAAGTCAAGACTAGTCGTAGTTTCTCTCTTCCCAGCAATGTAGATGATATTACGGCGGCAGTTGATTCAAATAGGTATGTATAGCTCTTCATATATATATATATATATATATATATATAGTACCTACTCTGCGCAGAGCCACGCGAATGGCATTCTCCCAACACCAACGAGATTTTTAATGAAAAGAAGACATCCCCTGAAAATCATCTGGCATGCATGAGCTTTTGTTCTTTCGTTCCACAATCATCTGCAATGAGAAACCCAAGAAATATCATCACTTGCAACATGCATTGCCCGGGTGGCCCTTGCGATCCAAATTTTGTTTAACTCGACCTACCGAGGAGATAGCCGTCTAAATTGTAAAATACAGAGAATTATGAGTAATCATATGATTGTATGTTTATGTGTGTATCAAACTATACAAAGGAGGCCTATATATAGTGGAGTAAGGCCAAAGTCAATATGGAAATACACTATATGGAAAGATTCCAACTTAGCATAATTACAAGAATAATCAAATATTCTAGGGATATTATAAGATACTAATATATACACTAATAGACACAATCAAAGGATTCAAACCCTATAGAACCTAGGTGACTTTGAGAGGCCAAAAGACGAACATGAGGAAGAGAGGTATGACCCATCCGAGAATGCCATAATTGGGAAGATATAGAAGGAGCAACAAAAGAGCGAGACATATGTGATGGAAGCTACAAAGAAGCAAGCTCGAACAGATGTCCAATCTTATGGCCTATTCTAATAAGTTGACCCGTCTGTGGATCCTACACATCAACACCAGTATTCGAAAATGTAAGTTTAAGACCTAACTGACAAAGTTGACGAACTGAAAGAAGATTTAATGACAATTTGAGAATAAGATAAGTGTTGTCAACATATAAGGTCGGGGAGGAAATTGACCCAATATGACTGACAGATAAATGAGAACCATCAGCAGTATATATGATAGGAGTGGGTGACAAAATAGATTTTTGAGAAAAAATAGTAGAATCAGAGGTCATGTGATTACAACATGCAAAATCAAAGAACCAAGGAGATGTACCTGAGGTGAAAAACAAAGCACTAGAAGATCGGGATAAAATCTAGTGAATTAATGCCTCAATGTCAGCAGCAGTGAGAGTAGTGGACACTGTGAAAGGCTCAACAGCAGACACAGGAGCAGAAGAAGCAGTTGAAGCCACTGCAGCAGCTTGCAACAAGGGGCCTCGAGACTAATTTTTATTTTGCAATTTACGACCTTCGGTAACAGAGTGACCAAGACATTTGCAATATTTGCAGAAGACAGTCTTTGAGGACTGAGAAGGAGAACGGCCTGAGACTATAAAAGACCCAAAAGTAGTCCTAGGGATGGTAGCAACAACTGAATCTTGAGTTTGCATCTTCATAGTTGAATGACGATTTTCTTTGGAGATAAGTTCAACAATAGCAACCTCAAGAGAGGGAAGAGGTGTACAATGTAAACGAGATGCCCAAGTGGATTCAAAATCCTCATGAAATGCCATTATAAAATGCATAAATTTGCGACGATCACGGTAGGTTGCAAAAAACTCAATATCTTCATAACACTTAAGGTGAGGATCTGCAGCAAACAAGTGTTCCCAAAGATTATTAACTTGAGAATAGAAATATGCAATGGACTGACCTAATTCTTGACGCATCTGATAAAGCTTAGTCTCAAGCTGGAATTGCAATGAAGCATCATGAGTGCAGTTGTATTGTTTAGCAAGAAAATCTCAAGTAGCTTTAGCATTACTAAGCTTCGGAAGCAGGCTATGGATGGAACATAAGTATTGATAAACCAAGACAAGATTTTATAATGAATACTTCCTAATCTTCAAGATGGCATGCAAATGCATCAAGACTCTCACCATCTTTTTGCTTGGGTACAAGAATATCACCAGAAACATAACGCCACAATTTTCATCCTCTAAGAAATACTTCCATATTTTGAGCCCATATATTATAATGCTTCAAGTCGGGCTTGGAGTGGACTGTAATGGGCTTCAAGTTGCTGATGGAGATGAGCCGCGTGTGGGGCGTGTGGTTAGATGTGTAGAAGATTCAAGCAACTCGTGGAAGCAAGTGCAAAAGCTTATCGGTGAAATCTTGACATAGAAACATTGATAAAACTCTCAGGATTCCATTTATGATCAGATTTGATAAAAAACCAAGCGAAAATGGGACGTAAAACCACGAAAATCCCACTATTAGTGTAGGGAAAGCCAAGGTTGTTGTGTAAGGAAATACCAATGAAATGGCTTGCACGGACAGGAAGATCAGTGTAGTGGCTCTGATGCCATGTAAAATAGCGAGAATTATGAGAAATCATATGATTGTATATTTTTGTGTGTATCAAACTATACAAAGGAGGCCTATATATAGTGGAGTAAGGCCAAAGTCAATAAGGAAATACACTATATGGAAAGATTCTAACCTAGCATAATTTCAGGAAATTATAGCATAATTATAGGAAAAATCAAATATTCTAGGGATATTATAAGATACTAATATATACACTAACATAAATAAAATTGGCTTCCTAGTCTTATGATTTTTTTAAGAAGAGAACAGTAAACCTCTGACAGAGAAATATCTTATATATACATGTTTGTAATGCTCGGCCCATGCCAGAATCAAAGGTGGGTCCAGCCTTTGAGGGCTATACGACGTCTTGTGGGTAAGTGATATGTTTTCTCCTTTCAATTTCAGTTTTCTCCCTTCCCCGTTTCATTCTTCCTCCTCCCAAGTTTCTCTCCCCCATTTTCTCCTCCAATGACTTTCTTTCACCTTTACATTTTAGAAGTTACCTCATCTCAAAATTCTACTGGTGTTAACTTCCTTTTTGTTTACCTCACCCGTAGCAAACCCTCGACTTCTATTATACGAAATTCTGAAAATTTCTGCCCTTCCACACTATGCACCTCTTCTATTTCAAGCCTTGCAAATTAATCTCCTCCCTCTAGTAAGCTTCTCATACCCTCTCTTTTCCTCTCTCTCTGAATCTGAAATTTCATATTTTTAATTCTTGGTGTTCTCCTAGCCACCAGAAAATATCTTTTGTAGTTTTCAATTTTAAGTGTAATCACCTCTTATTTCATTTTTTTTTTTACTTATTTTTTTTTCATCTTTGCCGATTTTTGCATAGCCATATGACATCCTCATTGTTGCGAATATTCTCGTTGCCATCATTTTCTCCTATTTCACTAGTGAACCAAGGTAAGTGTTCTTGCTCTCTATTATTCCATAAAGCTTAGAAATTTCTATTTTACACATTGAGTGGAAGTTTTGTGCTATTTTGGAAATCTTGAATAAATTAGTATTACACGAAACTTTGGTGGGGATGTTGGATGGATTTGGAATTGTTGTGGCTGGAAGTTGCTGGAAAGTCTAATTTGGTTTATGTTTAAATAGTAGGATCTATAAATGAGTTGTTTTCTTGTATTGTTGCTAGCTGGTTAAAAATAGTTGGTTGTTTGAGCTAGTTCATGACTGTTTTTGCTGTATTATTGTGGAATAACGTTTTTATTTATTTAAAAAAAAATTGTACGAGTTGATAGGTAGGTGTTGGGTGGAGATTACTTGACTGTACGGGGTTTTGGCTATTGATGGTTTGAAGAGATGACTACTTAACTGTACTTTATGTTGGATATTGGGTTAATAAGAGGCTATTTGTGGTTTAATAGAATAGGCTTGTGGCATATGGGTTTGGGTTATTAATTGATTTGAGAAATGTTTATTGATTAGGTTGTGATACTATAAAAAGCCGGATGCAAGACTAAGTTAACACGATGCAAAAGTGAGGCAAGCAAAGTTTCTATATTAGATTTTTGCATCAAAAGAAAAATAAATGAGGATGACTTTTGAAAATATGCGTGTTTGTTTTTAAAAAGAAATCTGAAAAACAACCTCAATTATTTGTTCTGGCATTACTCATGAACTTTGTATGAAAGAGAAAATATTTTTGTCATGAATGTTGTAGATATGAGCTTATTTTTCATATTGTTTCTTAACTTTGTAAAAAAGAGCGAAAATGAGACTCTAAAAGTTTTGTTGTGGTTAAAATGAAGATACTTTGATTTTACTCTATTGAATATATGAAATGATCTGAAGCTACTCAGTATTCTGTTTTGATATGATGTGAAAGCTTAAAAGCTTTGGCATGACTTTCTGATTTTACATCTGAATATGATCTGTTTCCAATGAAATGTTTGTTTTGTTTCTGTTAAGGCCCCGCCATGGGTATAATAGTGGCATAAGGCTCTGTCATGGGTATAATAGTGGTATAAGGTCCCACCATGGGTATAATAGTGACATATGGCATCACCGCGGATATAATGTGGCACAAACCCACCATGGGGGTGAAACATGAAATGCAGCCCCGCCTTGAGTATAATGGTAGTTTATAACCTTACCATGGGGTGAAACATGGTATACGGTCCAACCACGGGTATACTGGTGGTTTATATCCTACCACGGGGGTTAAACATAGTATCTGTCTTGATATGATGCCCCAATGCAATATGAAGATGATGTTTCAGTTTACGAAATGCCAATGGGTTTATTTTTGGAATAGGAAAGTTTTTATTAAAAACTTCACTCTGTTAATTTTGTAATATGTTTGTTTCTGCATTATGAAAGCAAATGGTTCCAAATTCTACATTTTGAAAGTAAAAGTTTCGTTATGCATTTAGAACTTTGTAAATGCTCATGTTTACATGCTAGTACAGTTTCTTTGCTTACTAAGTTTTTGATAACTCACCTCCTTATCTCCATAATATTTTTCAGATAACTTTGAGGATACAGGTGAGAATCAGTATTAGAGTATGTGGCAAGAATAATTGAGAGTGGCGGTTGAATACCTAGGAGTACTAGTGATGTTGCAAGATTTATTTATTAAGTAATTTGATTTTAGTATGTTTAGATGAGTATGAAAACTTGAGTATTATTTCAGTTCATTATGTAAATAGAGAAATGTGGAGAAATTAATTTATTTTATTTGGATTATTGTATTGAGGAATTGATGGATTGATATGTGTAGTTAATTATATCAGAGGAATTTATGTTTGGTTTTGGAGTCTTTGCAAATATATTTGGATATGAAAGATACGATAGAAATTATCGAAGTGTTTAAGCTTATAAGAGCTAACTCTCCGAAGCTCCGGGAACAAGGCGTTACAATTATACTTAATGATGGTTTGGTTAATGCTGTGATATGTTGGTGAAGGTAATTATCCGGTTGTTTTAGTGCGAATTAACTTCATATAAATTAATGTTTTGTTGTTGGATCTGAATATGGATGGATATACGTTAATGAGTTGAAAACCTTGCCGTACTAGTTATTTTCGATCACTGGTTTTGGAGGAGTATGGACACAAATTGGTTAGTTGTAGGGCGTATTAATATATGAAGCCTAGAGGTTCATAAAATGCAAAGTATCGTGTTGTAAAAGGGTGCTGGATTGTGGATTTTGTTTTGCAAAACGACGGCATTCTTAAATCTCATAAAAATGTTTTAATATTTTATTTAGGTTCTAAGTGATACTGTTGCCGTTATCAACTAGTAATTCGATCATGTATCGAGAATAAATGGCTTTAGTTAATCTTGTATTTTATTAAAAGTTTCTGAGCTTTACTTTTTTATTAAACATCATGTTATAAAATGTTATTACTCAAAATATTTATTTTGCATTGCATAATAAATGTTAGAACATTACAAGGCTTTCATGACTTGAGCCTAAACGAAAATAATGATTTCATGGTATCTATTTTTTATGTAAGTTGTCCTGACATATTTAAAGATGATTATTTTTTTAAAACTTGATGTGTATTATGCTATATATGGATTCGTAATATGATATATGAGTTTTAGTATATATATAGTATTGTACCGTTATTATAGATCAATCCGGCGCGAACTTAACCCGTTAAGATAAACGTGTCAAACTTTCAAACTTTAATCCAACCAATTTAAATAACGGGTCGTGTTATGTCACCCTTTTAATAGTTAATTATAAATAGGTCAACATGACACAACTCACTTAAACTCGTTTCATATAAATTGGTTGAACTAACTCATATAACTCATTTGGCCTTATTAACATAATTTCACATAAAAATAAAATAAAATAAAACTACCTACTAACAAAAATTACAATCCCAATAATAAAGTCACAAGTATACCAAGAAATATCAACATTACAACTCAATAATAATAAAATTGTAATTTTGAAATAAAATCTAAACGGATAAAAAATGGGTTGATTAATTCTGGTTAAGAGGGTTGATCCGTTGATAAATTGTGTCTTACTGGGTCTACTCATTTTGACCTGAACACGTTAAATTCAAATCTAAACCCACTAATTTAATATCGTGTTCGTATTAGATTCAGGGGTTGTGTTACATATTACTATCCTTAGGTTTTGCATGTTAAGGGTATCATCTGGCATCTCAAAGAAGTGCCAACTTTATTGCACGCATCCTAGCTAAATAGACCACATCCAACAATATTACCAGATTATGCATTTCCACTGTGAGTCTGTGACTTTTTGAATTAATATTAATAGCATTACCAAGAGGTAAATAAATCTTTACTGCTAGTCGATCTAATACATATATTGACAACAATAAGATGTAACGTCCTTACTTCTTAATATATATATATATATATAGCTCAAGCAGAAAGAAGAGCTAGCTGGGAATGAAACCAGACCCTGCTTTGTTTTTAAGCAGTGCTGGGGGACGGATACTGGGACAAATATAGTTGTCATCAGCGAGCTAAAGAACAGTGCTGCGTTCCAAAGTGGAAAGACTTCCTGGACTGAATAGAGGAAAAGAAAACCAATTCTGAGAAGACGGCGACATATTCATGCCAAGGGAAAGCGTTGCCTCTTTATTCGCAGTCGACACTTTCTGTCCTTGTTTCCTTTCCAGTGCCCCTGGTGTGAAGTCCTGCTGGTACTCCACTGCACAGAAAGTTGATTTCGAACCTACTTCGAGTGGAGGTGGAGCCACGCTTTGAAGAATCCGAGACCGATCTAACTCGACTGCACCGGTGAGCTTTTGGACAACGTCCCGAAAGTTAATAGGATCCACCTTGTATATTCGAGGGGGTGTTGGAGGCAGTGGCGCCACTGGCTTCTTCCACGGCTTTGCTACAGACTTTCGAACCGTATGGAGAGATGAGGAATGAAATGGCTGTGTTGGGATCTTTGGTTTCTTTGAGAAGCATGTCGTGGAGGAGGAGGAAGGAGGTGAGTAAGAAGAATAAGGTAATTCCATAGTAATGGAAATTGGGTTTGTAAGAGCGAAGACTCCAAATTTAGTAATGATAGATCAATTAATGGATCAAAGGCCAAGCCGTATGGCTTGTATATATATAAAAACAGAGCATCCCTGGTAGTAAAGTAGACGCAACGACTTAGAGATGAAGCCGTTTAGGAGGCCTGCGAAAAATTCAAATGATGATTTGTCATGATCAGCCGTCGACGTTACCTGAGGATGAGAGAGATAAAGGGCAATGTAGTCTAAGGCATGAAGTTTGACTGATTCATGCATATACATACATATATATATATATAATACATGATGAATAGATATGATATCCAACAACGGCACCGTTCTTACAACGAGCTAGAAGAAAACGACGTTGTAATTTGGGAGAGAAGGGGCGCTGTTTTCCGGAGAAGGTATCATCTGGGGAAGGTGATGAACGACTGAATGACTGACTAGGCTTAGGCAGCCGCCTCGCCTCTGTTTTGCGAGTCTCCCCTCCTACAGTCCCCATTCAGATGGCTTTGAAATCTCACGCGTGCCAACTAACATAATTGTTGTTTTTGTATTTCTATATTTGACCAAAACTCAAAAATCGTTAGCTATTTTTCAATGCTATGAATTATATAAGTGATAATGCTCTTTTCATTTTTCTTTCTCTGAAGTACTCTTCCCTGTGTACGAACAAACCATTGTCCTCTATGTACATGAATGTAATTAAGCTGGAATGTACAATACATGCCCCCTTAATTGTCTCTTTCTCACGTACCCTTTTTTTTTTCCTTTTTTTTTCCCCGGTTTAAGTATCTATTAGTTTATACCTAATCACATGACTGTAGGAAGACTTTGAACTTGTAGTTTTCTTCTGGTTTTAGTAAAATTTCCAATAAAGCAGCATATCATGGTGCACCGTAGGTTTTTCTTTCAAAATCATCTGATTCTGAAGACTTTTTTTTTTTTTGTTTTGTTTTTTTTTTAAACTTGCCCCTTCCATCCTCCTAATGGTTAAAGTAATTGCACCTGATCTTTTGACCGCAACTAATAAAGGACCCTCTTAAGTTTGTGGAATCAAGCTTTCATTGCATTTAGTCCAGGAATCTCCGAAGCAGCTTAAATATTAGTGCCTATACCAATACCATACATGATTTCCTGCGAAACACTCAACACCGAGAGTTGTATTCATTTATTTCATAGGTAAGTAAAAACATAAAATCCAAATCCTACGCATGGAATGTTGTAAAGTGGGTTGATTATGTTGTAAGGCATGACGTCAACCAAAGGATGCATTATGGGAAAATTCCTATGTATACGATGGAAACGGGTCTTATACCCAATGAAGTATATATGTTTTTAAAGAAACCATGAGTACTGGTCAAATTTTTGCACCCATAATTTGCATTTTTTTAGAGTGTTTGTTTATGGTTGACGTACTTAATAGTGTGTGCAACTTGCATGCAAGCACGAGCCAATCATGGGAGCACGTTATTCACGTGGGCTGGCTTATACTGGCAGTCTTGGCCATCCAATCTTTTTTTGATTACAAAAGAAGCAAAGCATCTAGCCATGCCAAATCCGAACTGTTTCTCATATTTCTTTTCTTTGTTATTCTTTCACGTTTATTCTTAACATATTAAATGTCTGAAAATTAAAGAATGCAAAAGTGTGGCACGGATAAAACAGAGAGAACAGCGAAAGGAGACAAAATGAATATGATTTGGCAGTATGTACTGTAGCCTTATACGCGTTGATTTGGACGGTAGTTGATTTGGACGGTAGGAGTAAGGGATTGCCAAAATAGATCACCTAACGATTGAAATTAAGGTTTCAAGTTTCGTATAATTATAAATCTATACACAGATTTTGATGATAACAAATGAAGTCAAAGAATAAATGAGTCTCAAACTCAAGTTGTCTATACAATGGAGTCAAGCATATCAAGGAACCAAGTATGAATAAGAAGGAAACAAGTTTACATTAAAATCATAGAGTAATGTTGTAAATCTCTTAAAAATTCAAAATTAGGATTAAATCTCAAAATTAATATTTTATCATAAAGCATTAAAATACATTTTCTACATGTGCATGAATATTTTGAAAATTTTGAAAAATAATTGATTGTCATCTTTCACATATACATGTTTTATTTGAATACTTTCAAAAGTGATTGATGCTTTTTTTGACATATGTAAAAGGTAGATAATTTTGTTTGAAAATTTTGAAAAGTAAAGTATGCTCCTTTTGTCATATGCAAAAAGTATAAAGTTTAGGTTTGAAATTTTTAGAAAGTAAAATGTGATCTTTTTGTCATATGCAAAAAGTAAAAAGATTAGGTTTGAAATTTTTGAAAAATAAATTGTGCTCCTTTTGTCATATGCAAAAAATAATAAGATTAGGTTTGAAATTTTTGAAAAGTGAAAGATGTCTTTGACATGTGAATCTTTTTAAATTTGAATATGAAGTCTCATATGCCTATAAATAGATCATTTGAAAGTTTCACATTCATAATACCAACAGCATACAATATTCATTCAAAAATTTCATTCTCTCTTCTCTAAACATTGAGCCTTAACCCTTGTTTATTTTGAGATATATAGTTTGCGCTGTATTGTTCTTATTTCACTCATTGAGGAGTGTTTTCTGATAACCTACCCACTATCAACTCTTGTATCAGTAAAATGGTGTGTATAACCCTTGTACGTGTAGAAAGTGTTCTACAAAAGGAATAGTTGAATCACCACGTGTAAGGTGATTGCAAGTGTAAAGGGTGTTCTACATGGATCCTTTGTAGTGGTGTTGTTCAAATGTGTAATAGGTTTCTATTTCCACCTGAAGGAGGTTGAATAGTGAATTCGGAGATCCTCAAGGGGTAGCTTGAGGCAAGGACCCAAGCAGTGGGGGCGAACCTCGTTAACATACTGAGTTTGTTTCTCTATTACCCTTACTCTTTATATTTATTGTTGTTTCGTATTTAGTTTATATTTTATATTTTATATTTGATTTTTAATTGTTATTTTTAAAATACAACTCAATTCACCCCCTCTTGTGTTTGTAATCTGGGTTACAATTGGTATCAGAGCAAAGGCTCTGTTATAAGATTAACTATATTTTGAGTGAAGATCTTATGGCTAACATTGCAGTTTCATTTGGTGAAAGTCAATCTAGCAATCGGCTCCCACTCTTTTGTGGAGACAATTACTCATTCTGCAAAGTTGGAATGAGAATATTCCTTCAAGCTCAAGGTCGAGAAATCTGGAAATGCATTGTAAATTGACTTATATTCCAACAAAAGTGGTTGATAGAGTAAAGGTCAAAAAGGAAAAAGAAGAGTTTGATCGTAAAGATGATAGACTTTATACTTTGAATTTAACTGCTATGAATTTATTATATAATGTTCTCAATGGAAATGAATTTAATAGAATAATGACTTACGCTAAGGCAAATGAAATTTGGGATAACTTAGAAACTACTTATGAAGGAACTTCGCAAGTCAATGAATCAAAAATTTATATTGTTATTCATGAATATGAAATGTTTAAGATGAATGATGATGAATCTATTTCTAGTATGCACACTCATTTTACTAACATCATAAACAGCTTGACAGCTCTTGGCAAAATTTATTGCAAGGTGGAGATAGTAAGAAAAATTCTCAATTCTCTACCAAAACGTTGGGAGTCAAAAGTGATAGCGATTCTTGAAACTAGAAACATCAAGAAGCTAGAAGTGAATGAACTCATCGGGTCACTTATCACCCATGAGTACACATTGAAAAGAGGAGAAGAAGAAGGAAAGCCAAAGAAGAGCTTGGCACTTAAAGTTGTTTCTCATGAAAGTGAAAGTGATGAAGATGAGGAAAATGACGACAAAGATGAAGAAGTTGTGATGATAACAAGAAGAATTCAGTGGTTCTTAAAGAAAAATAAAAATCTTCCGAGGAAATCCTTCAAAAAGTTTTCCAAGAAAGATTCATGTAAAAATAACACTTTAATTTGTTATAAATGCAATAAACTTGGTTTTATCAAACCAGATTTTCTTCTGCTAAAGAAAGATCGAAACAAGGGTAAGAAAGCAATGAAAGTTACATGGGATGATAATTCAAGTAACTCATATAGTGAAACAAGCAATAGAGAATCAGCAAATTTTTGTCTTATGGCTAAAGATGATATTAAGGTAACAAATCTTGATAATATTGAAGATCCTTCATATGAAGAATTGTAAAATATTTTAGAAGAGCTATATGAGGAACTTGAAAAATTGGATATCAAGTATACTGCTATGAAAAAGAAAAATTCTTCTTTAACAAACGAAATTGATATTTTAAGAAAAGAAAATATCGTTTTAAAAGATGAAAATCTTGAGTTGAAGAAGAAGAAAACTAATTTAGAAAATATTATTGAAAACTTTATGAATGGAAAAAGAAATTTTGAAAAACTTCTTGGTAGTCAAAGATGTATTTTTGACAAGGCAGACTTGGGATATATGCCAAAACAAAAATACAAACTTTATAAAAACTTCTTTGATAATCCTTCTACATCAAAGTCCAATATTCAAAAATCTTTTCATAAAAATAATTTTGTCAAAAAAGGATACTATTATAATCACTCAAGTTCTTCATATATGTCACATGCTATTTGCAATTTTTGTAATAGAAATGGTCATAATTAGCATGCTTGTCTTATTAGAAGAAAACATACAATGACTATTAGGGTCATATGAGTACCAAAAAATCTTGTTTCTTCTAATACTAATAAATAAAGGACCCAAAGAACTTTGGTACAAAAAAAAATCATTTTAATTATTTTTATAGTTATGCACGAAGTCCTCCACAAGAAAAAACAAATGGTTTTTAGATAATGGATGTTCAAGATACATGACGGGAGACAAAACTAAGTTCTTTGATCTTAGATCTAAAGAAAAAGGACACGTCACATTTGGAGACAACTCGGAAGGGAAGATCGTGGGAATAGGTAAAATTGGTAATAAATCTTCTCTCATAATTGAAAATGTTCTACTTGTTAAAAGTCTAAAACATAATCTTTTGAGCATAAGTCAATTATGTGATAAAAGATTTACAGTTACTTTCAAAATGGATAAGTGCATTATTTTAAATGATCATGATTGTAATATTTGTTTTACTGCTTTTAGAAGCCACAATGTTTATACAATCGATTTTGAAGAAATTACCTCACAAGATGCTATTTGCTTTTCAGTTCAAAATGAAACTAGTTGGTTATGGCTTAGAAGACTAGGTCATGCCAACATAGAACTTATTTCCAAACTTTTCAAAAATGATCTTGCAAGAGGTTTAACAAAGACAAATTTTCTTAAAGACAAAATTTGTGATGCATGCCAATTTAGTAAATAAACAAAAACTTATTTTAAAACCAACATATTTCCACTACTAGACCACTGCAACTGATACACATGGATCTTTTTGGACCAAATAGAGTTGCAAGTCTAGGAGGAGAATATTATGCATTTGTTATTGTTGATGATTTCTTTAAATATACTTAGGTCATCTTTCTTGCTCATAAAGATGAGGCACATAATGCCTTTATCATGTTATGCAAGAGAATTCAAAATGAAAAGGGTTATACTATTTCAAGTATCCGAAGTGATAGAGGAAAAGAGTTTGTTAATAAAAATATTGAAACATTTTGTGATGAAAATGATTTTGTGCATAATTTTTCTGCTCCTCGAACTCCTCAACAAAATGGGATAGTGGAGAGGAAAAATAGATCTCTTCAAGAGATGGCAAGAACAATACTCAATGAAAACAACTTGCCTAGTTACTTTTGGGCCGAAGCGATAAGTATTGCATGTTATGTTATAAATAGAGTTATGCTAAGGTCTAAGTTAGATAAAACTCCCTATGAACTTTGGAATGAGAAAAAGCCCAACATTAGTTACTTTTATGTATTTGGATGCAAATGTTTTATTTTAAATGAAAGAAATAATTTAGGCAAGTTTGATACAAAATCTGGTGAAGGTATTTTTATCGGGTATTCTACTAATAATAAAGCTTATAGAGTATTCAATAAAAAGACTTTGACTGTACAAGACTCTATGCATGTAATATTTGATGAATCTAATTCTCTACTCTCCAAGAAATCCATTAATGAAGAAACAGGAGGTATAAATAATACGGAAATTCTCAATCTCAACAACGAGAACATAATAGAGGAAGTCCAACATAAAGACATCAGGAAAGAGCATCAAAATTTAATACAAGATGCAACCAAACAGTAGAAATTTGTAAAAAATCATCTAGTGGAACAAATTCTGGGAGAACCTTCACGAGGTGTAAGCACTCGATTATCTCTTAGAAATATTTGCAATCATACTGTTTTTCTATCTCAGATTGAACCTAAAAATATTGATAAAGTACTTCTTGATGAATCTTGGATTCTAGCTATGCAAGAAGAGCTTAATCAATTTGAAAGAAATGATGTCTGGACACTTGTTCCTAAACCCAAAAAGTATACTATTATTAGAACAAAATGGGATTTTAGAAACAAGAAAGATGAGTCCAGAGTCATTACTAGAAATAAGTCTCAACTTGTAGCCCAAGATTTCAATTAAAAAGAAGGAATCGATTATGATGAGATATATGCATCAATTGCAAGATTAAAAACTATTCGAATGCTATTTGCATATGCTTGTTATTATGATTTCAAACTTTTTCAAATGGATATTAAAAGTGCTTTTTCAAATGGTTTTATAAATGAAGAGTTATATGTTGAGCAACCTCCAGGTTTTGAAAATCATATTTCTCCAAATCATGTTTTCAAACTCATAAAAGCACTATATGAACTCAAACAAGCTTCTAGAGCTTGGTACGAGAGACTCAATGATTTCTTGATTGAAAAAGATTTTTCAAGAGGAAAAATCGACACACCTCTTTTTATTAAACACGAAAATGATGATATTCTTTTAATTCAGATTTATGTTAATGGTATAATATTCGGTGCTAAGAAAAATATGTGTCAAGTTTTTGCTAAGATTATGCAGGAAGAATTTGAAATGAGCATGATGGGAGAACTTACATTCTTTCTCGGATTGCAAATTAAGCAAGCAAAAAGTGGGACATTCATCAATCAATCAAAATATATTAAAGAATTACTGAAGAAGTTTGGGATGGAATGTGCTAAGGAAATTGGAACACTAATGAGTCCATCCACTAAACTTGATCAAGATGAATTCGGTAAGCCAGTTGACTCGAAAGTATATCGATGTATGATTGGTATCTTATTATATTTGACAGCCAGTAGACCAAATATTATGTTTAGTGTGTGCTCATGTGCACGCTTTCAATCATCTCCAAAAAAATCACATTTAATTGCAGTTAAGTGCATTCTTCGATATCTTAGTAGTACAATTAAGCTAGGGTTATGGTACCCTAAACACACATCTTTTGATCTAATCAGCTACACAGATGCAGATTATACTGGTTGTAAAATAGATCGAAAAAGTACTAGTGGAGCATGTCATTTCTTCAGTCATGCACTAGTTTCCTGGTTTAGTAAAAAATAAAATTCTGTTGCACTCTCTATTGTAGAGGCAGAATATGTTGATGCGGGTAGTTGTTGTGCTCAAGTTCTTTACATGAAGCAACAATTTGAAGATTTTCAACTCATGTATATTCACATTTCAGTCAAATGTGATAATACAAGTGTTATAAATCTTTCAAAGAACCCAATACAACATTCTAGAACTAAGCATATTGAAATAAGATATCATTTTCTTTGAAATCATGGTCAGAAAGGCGATATAATACTAGAGTTCACAAACACACACGATCAGTTAGCAGATATTTTCATAAAACCTTTACCAGAAGATAGATTATGTATGATCAGAAGAGAAATAGGTATGATGCATGTTATGAATATCTCTTAAAAGATAGACCAGAGTCCATAAAAATATAGAGATATTTTTTAAATACTTTTACATAAACTTGAGGTTCTTAGGCTCATGTCTCATGTTTGAGACACTTATTCTCTTCATACAATATCATGTCATCCCTATCCATTGGAACTGGCAAGCGGAATGAAGAATCCAATAAAGATTTCAACTGTTTATTCTTCTGCCAAAAGATTCCTTCCCTTGTGTAAGACTCTTGAACAATTCGTTGAAGTACAATAATTTGTTCTTTAAACTTTTCAACCTCATGGTTTTTGGCTTGTAGCCACTGGGAAAAAGCGACAATAGAGGATGAGTAACGAGTCCCGAGACTCACCAAGTCGTAGATAGCATCGAAGTCTGACTTATTAGCTAAACTATTATTTTCTTGCTGCAACATGACACTAATGGCAGCCTCAGAAAGGACAAGAGGTTGAGATGCTGAATACCTCATGGATGGATCTAAAGGAATGTTAGAAGAATGAGCCATTGAGAAAAGAATTGAAAACTTAAAGTGAGAATGTTGAATGAATACAGATGAGTTATAGAGATGAGAATAAGATTTGATGCAAATTGGATGAACTTTAAGACTAATTTTATAGAGATAAATTAAAGAACAAAACAAACTTTTGTCTCTTCAAAACTTATTTAGTCAAAAAAAAATACAAGATATGCTGGACACATATTGTCAAAAGTTTTCTTACTAAGCCAGCGAGATTAATAGTAGGTTGTCCCTATTTTTCTAGTAAACGATGAACCTCTGCTGTTATCTGCCGATGTTGACCTTGTATCTGAACCCTTTCTCGTTCCAGCTCCTCTATTCGTGGTTGCAGATCATGAGCATACCAATCTGTAAATTTTTTCAACTCTTTGTTTTCTTGCTTTAGCCTTTTATTCTCTCTATCCTTATTAGCAAGTTCTGTCGTAACTCAGATATTTGATGTTAAGATGATCAATCTCACTCACCCTCGCCATTAACCTCCGAGACATGGTCGTAAAGAGGCAACATATTGACTACTGAGCATTCTTGATTCTGCAACAATCTCAAAATCAACCCTACTAGAAAAACGGATCTCTGCTCCTATCATGGTATTGACGGCCTCAGGAGAGAAGATTGATGATTGATGCGTCAAATGTTTCTGATTTAAGTTTGGAACATTAATGGAAGAGAATTGCTCGGCCATTCTATTGTTATGGAAAAACAGAACCCAGGTCAAGGAGCAATGTGATTTTTTTTTTATTGAATGGGTGAAAATGATAACTTTTTTATAGAAACTCAGAGTTTTCAATCTCGTTTGTCAACAACATCAGGCGATTGTTTAAATCTCCAGCCGCACTAAATTCATAGAGTTAGGCCTCAAGCCTTTGCAGCACTTGTCGGGTCATGGACGGCTCCATTTTTTTAACTATCTACAGTATCTACTAACAAACCGTTTTTTTCAATCCATTTACTTGCGACGGATCCTTTTTAATTTTGCCAAAAGGGGGAGAACTTTTAGATAGTTGTTATATACTAAATTCATAAACTTGTTATATATGTTTTGAATTATATTTATACTTTTACTCGAAAAACTAATGCATATTCTCAGAGGGAGCTTAAGTATTAATACAGGTTTTAGGTTCTATCAAGTATTTGTCATCATAAAAAATAGGGAGATTGTTGGACCCAAGCTTTCAAATTTCGTATAATTATAAATATACTCATGGATTTTGATGATAACAAATTAATTCAAAAAATAAAAGAGTCTCAAGCTCAAGTTGTCCACACAATGAAGTCAAGCACATCAAGGAACCAAGCATGAGCAAGAAGGGAACAAGTTCACATTAAAGTCATAGAGTAATGTTGTAAATCTCTTAAAAATTCGAAATTAGGATTAAGGCTCAAAATTAATATTTTATCATAAAGCATTAAAATACATTTTCCACATGTGCATGAATATTTTGAAAATTAAATTTGAAAATTTTGAAAGATGATTGATTGTCATCTTTCACATGTGCATGACATGATTAAAGGTTTGAATTTGAAAATATTAAGATGATTGATTGTCATCTTTCACATGTGCATGTTTTATTTGAATATTTTAAAAGTGATTGATACTTTTTTGACTATGCAAAAGGTAGATAATTTTGTTTAAAATTTTGAAAAGTAAAGTGTGCTCCTTTTGTCATATGCAAAAAGTAAAAAGATTAGGTTTGAAATTTTTGAAAAGTGAAGATGTTGTCTTTGACATGTGAATCTTTTTAAATTTGAATATGAGTCTCATATGCCTATAAATAGATCATTTGAGAGCTCATTCACAACACTAAGAGCATACAATATTCATTCAAAACTTTCATTCTCTCTTCTCTAAGATTAAGCCTTAACCCTTGTTATTTTGAGAGATATAGTTTCCTGTATTTTCTTATTTCACTCATTGGGAGTGTTTTCTGATAACCTACCCACTATCAATCTTGTATCAGTAAAAGGTGTGTAAACCCTTGTGCGTGTAGAAAGTGTTCTACACAGGGAATCGTTGAATCACCACGTGTAAGGTGATTGCAAGTGTAGAGGGTGTTCTACACGGATCCTTTGTAGCGGTGTTGTTCAAAGGTGTAATAGGTTTCTATCTCCACCTGAAGGAGTTGAATAGTGAATTCGGGGATCCTCAAGGGGTAGCTTGAGGCGAGGACGTAGGCAGTGGGGCCGAACCTCGTTAACATACTGAGTTTGCTTCTCTCTTACCCTTACTCTTTATATTTATTGTTGTTTCGTATTTTGTTTATATTTTATATTGTATATTTGATTTTAATTGTTATTTTTTAAATACAACTCAATTCACCCACCTCTTGTGTTAGTCATCTAGGCAACACTAACTTATAAAAACTAGAGGAAGCAAATCTTTATTGGAATGCAGTTTGCAATATTGGTGATGAACATATTTTGAAGCCACATTGATTAATTATAAGATGAGGCAACTCAGGTAGCTTAACAAGGGCCAAATACCATATTATCAACATGAAGAGAAATGGTGTTGCAATGGTAAGTACTCATTTCAAAAAATAATAAGAATTAGAAAGGAGCCCAGACATCTCTCTAGTGAGAGAATGTTGTGAGGATTATCTAATTCGTTGGATAGAAAATATAGTTTTCGATTGTGATTACTAACTTAGATATCGGATGCGTTCGTTAGAACCTTCAAGTCACTCAACTCTTTTGATTGCAGGTGATCGTGTCTAACTAGTGGTGAAACACATCCATAACAGTTGGCGCTGTCTGTGGAATTTATTTTGTCCTATCACCACATGCTTTTCACATACCCACCACAACTTGGTTTTAAGTAACCAGAGACCAGGAAGTAACGTCACGAAATATGGAGGAAAGGCTCGCAGAGATGGAAGAAGTAGTGAAGAAACGTACTGTTGAGTGGAGTTATTGCGAAAGGAGAATGAGACCCTTAGAGCAAAGAACGGCCCCTAGAGGAAGGACACGACGCCTAGCCAGGCTGATAGGGTTGAAATTAAAGCACATAGCGTCGGGGCAGGCAAGCTCCCTCAAAAAAATGAGGAAACAAAGAAGATGCATCATGATCTACGCAGTTTAATGGACAAATATGACAAGATGGCCAAGAAGATAGGGACGTCTTCCTCAGTTGATCAGCTGCTATCCTGCATCAATTTACCGTTATGCACAGAAATCTTGACGGTGTCGTTGCCGTCAAAGTTCAAAGTCCCCTAAATAGATATGTATGATGGGTCTAAAGACCCGATGGAGCATTTGGAAACTTTCAAAGCTCACATGATGCTCCATGGCTTTCCCAGAGAGACCACATGTTGGGATTTCCCTCTGACTTTGAAGGGGATGGCTCGAGGATGGTTTGCGACATTGCAACTAGGCTCCATAGGCAGCTTTGAAGAACTGGGCCGAAAATTCTTAACCCAGTTTATGGCCAGTTGAAGGCGAAGAAGGCCAGCAGCGTACTTGTTGATTGTAAAGCGGAGAGAATATGAGAGTTTGAAAGCGTATTTTACACGGTTCAAAAAGGAAAGAATGATAGCCAACAACAAAGATAAGAAGATTATGCTGGCCGCCTGCTCAGGTGCATACGCCCGAGAAGCCCTTTCATGGCTGAATTTTCGAGTAAGACCCTCTACCTTATGAGAATTCAAAGATAGAGCAAAAGACTTCGTTAATGCTGAAAACACGTTAATCACCTTAACTGCTCAATCAGAGAGAAAGGAAAAGTGTGCATCAAAGGGAGGTCAAAAAAGAGATCGGGAAGTAGGAAAGAAGGCAAGAATGGGCCAACATGAAGGAAGGCAGGCCGCTCATGTAGGGCGACACAGTGGCGGTTATGTGCACTACTCTAGTTTGCATAATCACAACCACGTAATAGAGGCAACATATTGACTACTGAGCATTCTTGATTCTGCAACAATCTCAAAATCAACCCTACTAGAAAAACGGATCTCTGCTCCTATCATGGTATTGACGGCCTTAGGAGAGAAGATTGATGATTGATGCGTCAAATGTTTCTGATTTAAGTTTGGAACATTAATGGAAGAGAATTGCTCGGCCATTCTATTGTTATGGAAAAACAGAACCCAGGTCAAGGAGCAATGTGATTTTTTTTTTATTGAATGGGTGAAAATGATAACTTTTTTATAGAAACTCAGAGTTTTCAATCTCGTTTGTCAACAACATCAGGCGATTGTTTAAATCTCCAGCCGCACTAAATTCATAGAGTTAGGCCTCAAGCCTTTGCAGCACTTGTCGGGTCATGGACGGCTCCATTTTTTTAACTATCTACAGTATCTACTAACAAACCGTTTTTTTCAATCCATTTACTTGCGATGGATCCTTTTTAATTTTGCCAAAAGGGGGAGAACTTTTAGATAGTTGTTATATACTAAATTCATAAACTTGTTATATATGTTTTGAATTATATTTATACTTTTACTCGAAAAACTAATGCATATTCTCAGAGGGAGCTTAAGTATTAATACAGGTTTTAGGTTCTATCAAGTATTTGTCATCATAAAAAATAGGGAGATTGTTGGACCCAAGCTTTCAAATTTCGTATAATTATAAATATACTCATGGATTTTGATGATAACAAATTAATTCAAAAAATAAAAGAGTCTCAAGCTCAAGTTGTCCACACAATGAAGTCAAGCACATCAAGGAACCAAGCATGAGCAAGAAGGGAACAAGTTCACATTAAAGTCATAGAGTAATGTTGTAAATCTCTTAAAAATTCGAAATTAGGATTAAGGTTCAAAATTAATATTTTATCATAAAGCATTAAAATACATTTTCCACATGTGCATGAATATTTTGAAAATTAAATTTGAAAATTTTCAAAGATGATTGATTTTCATCTTTCACATGTGCATGACATGATTAAAGGTTTGAAATTTGAAAATATTAGACATGATTGATTGTCATCTTTCACATGTGCATGTTTTATTTGAATATTTTTAAAAGTGATTGATACTTTTTTTGACTTATGCAAAAGGTAGATAATTTTGTTTAAAAATTTTGAAAAGTAAAGTGTGCTCCTTTTGTCATATGCAAAAAGTAAAAAGATTAGGTTTGAAATTTTTGAAAAGTGAAAGATGTTGTCTTTGACATGTGAATCTTTTTAAATTTGAATATGAAGTCTCATATGCCTATAAATAGATCATTTGAGAGCTTCACATTCACAACACCAAGAGCATACAATATTCATTCAAAACTTTCATTCTCTCTTCTCTAAGATTGAGCCTTAACCCTTGTTCATTTTGAGAGATATAGTTTGCGCTGTATTGTTCTTATTTCACTCATTGAGGAGTGTTTTCTGATAACCTACCCACTATCAATTCTTGTATCAGTAAAAGGGTGTGTATAACCCTTGTGCGTGTAGAAAGTGTTCTACACAGGGAATCGTTGAATCACCACGTGTAAGGTGATTGCAAGTGTAGAGGGTGTTCTACACGGATCCTTTGTAGCGGTGTTGTTCAAAGGTGTAATAGGTTTCTATCTCCACCTGAAGGAGGTTGAATAGTGAATTCGGGGATCCTCAAGGGGTAGCTTGAGGCGAGGATGTAGGCAGTGGGGGCGAACCTCGTTAACATACTGAGTTTGCTTCTCTCTTATCCTTACTTTTTATATTTATTGTTGTTTCGTATTTAATTTATATTTTATATTGTATATTTGATTTTTAATTTTTATTTTTTAAATACAACTCAATTCACCCACCTCTTGTGTTAGTCATCTAGGCAACACTAACTTATAAAAACTAGAGGAAGCAAATCTTTATTGGAATGCAGTTTGCAATATTGGTGATGAACATATTTTGAAGCCACATTGATTAATTATAAGATGAGGCAACTCAGGTAGCTTAACAAGGGCCAAATATCATATTATCAACATGAAGAGAAATGGTGTTGCAATGGTAAGTACTCATTTCAAAAAATAATAAGAATTAGAAAGGAGCCCAGACATCTCTCTAGTGAGAGAATGTTGTGAGGATTATCTAATTCGTTGGATAGAAAATATAGTTTTCGATTGTGATTACTAACTTAGATATCGGATGCGTTCGTTAGAACCTTCAAGTCACTCAACTCTTTTGATTGCAGGTGATCGTGTCTAACTAGTGGTGAAACACATCCATAACAGTTGGCGCTGTCTGTGGAATTTATTTTGTCCTATCACCAACATGCTTTTCACATACCCACCACAACTTGGTTTTAAGTAACCAGAGACCAGGAAGTAACGTCACGAAATATGGAGGAAAGGCTCGCAGAGATGGAAGAAGTAGTGAAGAAACGTACTGTTGAGTGGAGTTATTGCGAAAGGAGAATGAGACCCTTAGAGCAAAGAACGGCCCCTAGAGGAAGGACACGACGCCTAGCCAGGCTGATAGGGTTGAAATTAAAGCACATAGCGTCGGGGCAGGCAAGCTCCCTCAAAAAAATGAGGAAACAAAGAAGATGCATCATGATCTACGCAGTTTAATGGACAAATATGACAAGATGGCCAAGAAGATAGGGACGTCTTCCTCAGTTGATCAGCTGCTATCCTGCATCAATTTACCGTTATGCACAGAAATCTTGACGGTGTCGTTGCCGTCAAAGTTCAAAGTCCCCTAAATAGATATGTATGATGGGTCTAAAGAGCCGATGGAGCATTTGGAAACTTTCAAAGCTCACATGATGCTCCATGGCTTTCCCAGAGAGACCACATGTTGGGATTTCCCTCTGACTTTGAAGGGGATGGCTCGAGGATGGTTTGCGACATTGCAACTAGGCTCCATAGGCAGCTTTGAAGAACTGGGCCGAAAATTCTTAACCCAGTTTATGGCCAGTTGAAGGCGAAGAAGGCCAGCAGCGTACTTGTTGATTGTAAAGCGGAGAGAATATGAGAGTTTGAAAGCGTATTTTACACGGTTCAAAAAGGAAAGAATGATAGCCAACAACAAAGATAAGAAGATTATGCTGGCCGCCTGCTCAGGTGCATACGCCCGAGAAGCCCTTTCATGGCTGAATTGTCGAGTAAGACCCTCTACCTTATGAGAATTCAAAGATAGAGCAAAAGACTTCGTTAATGCTGAAAACACGTTAATCACCTTAACTGCTCAATCAGAGAGAAAGGAAAAGTGTGCATCAAAGGGAGGTCAAAAAAGAGATCGGGAAGTAGGAAAGAAGGCAAGAATGGGCCAACATGAAGGAAGGCAGGCCGCTCATGTAGGGCGACACAGTGGCGGTTATGTGCACTACTCTAGTTTGCATAATCACAACCAAGTGAAGGAGGCCAAGCATGGTAAAGATCACGAGCAACAGTCCTGAAGTATTGCATGTTCCATAATGCAAGCAGGCATAGAACTGAAGATTTCCATACACTAAAACAAAAAATTGAAGAAATGGAGAGTAATGGTGAGCTATAGCGTATTGTTGCCCAAAACGCTACTCCACTAGGGCATTCGAGCGACAGGAAGCTAGAGGTGTAGACCCAACGGAGTGAGAGCCCAAGAAAAGGGGTTCACCAAAAAGAGGAAGGAGATCGCAGGAACCGCGAGATCGACGTCCTAAGCAGGACACGGATTGAAGAAATCCATCCCTTAGAGAGATATGAACAATCGTAGGAGGATATGTCAGGAGTGGCCCAACTTCCTCCAGGATGAAGGCATAAGCTAGGTGGATGAGATATGAGGAAATGTACAGTGTAGAGAGACATGTCAAGCAGCCTCGAATGCAGGTTTCTCCCATGATTTCTTTTGGCAATGAGGATTGTCGAGGAGTCATCTACGCACATGATGACGCATTGATAGTAACAATGCTGGTGACGAATTATACAACACAGAGAATATTGATCGATAATGTGAGTTCAGCAGACGTCCTATTTTGGGACGCTTTCACCAAGATGGGAATCAATGTAGATCAGTTATGCCCAGTGCTAACCACATTGAGAGGGTTCACTAAGGAAGCAATACAGCCCATGGGGTCCATCACGTTGCCAGAATCAGTGGGCATAGACCCTCATGACGAAATTCTTAATTGGTGAGGACACAATCAGAATATAACGCTATCATCGGTCAACCCACATTAAATGCTTTAAGGGTAATCACCTCAACTTATCATCTGAAAATGAAGTTCCCGATGAAGGCAGGGGTTGGTGAGGTGCGCGGTGAGCAGGTGCTCACCCGAGAAGCAAATGAGCCCTTGGAGCTTGTCAATTTTAAGTTGGTCCATTCAGAAAGCCCTGTAAAAATTAGAACCAAAATGATGAAAGAAGAAAGGCAACAACTGACACAGCTCCTCCTCGAGCACAAGGATGCCGTCGCATGAAGTCATAAGGACATACCTAGAATTGGCAAGGATGTCATTGAGCACAGGCCGAATGTCTACCCAGAAGCGCACAAATCAAACAAAAGAAAAGAAATTTTAGTACCGAGAAGTATGAGGCAATTGCAGAGGAGGTAGATAGACTGTTAGCAGTTGGGTTCATCAGAGAAACTCAATACCCTAAGTGGCTGTCAAATGTGGTGTTAGTGAAGAAGTCCAATGGGAAATGACGAATGTGAATGGACTTTATGGACCTTAACAAGACTTGCCCAAAAAATAGCTTTCATCTTCCGGGAATAGAATTGATAATCGATGCCACAACAAGGCATAAAGTATTGAGCTTCATGGGTGCCTATTCAGGTTATAACTAGATCAGGATGAATCAATCCAACTAGGAGAAGACAGCTTTTATAGCCGACCCGGGATTGTACAACGACAAGGTCATGCTTTTTGGCCTGAAGAATGCGGGAACAACGTACCAGAGATTAGTAAACAAGATGTTTAAATAACAGATAGGTTGGAGCATGGAAGTTTATATGGATGACTTATTGGTGAAGAGTATGGAGTTCAGACAACACATGAAGGATTTGAGAGAAGCTTTCGGTGTGTTGCGGCAATATAAAATGAAGCTCAATTCGACTAAGTGAGCATTTGGAGTACAGTTGGGCAAGTTTCTGGGGTTTATGGTGTTGGAGAGGGGCATCAAGAAAATCTTGAGAAGTTGCATGCAATCATTGAAATGAAGTTGCCCATGAGAATGAGATCTAGAAGTTGGCAAGGAGGATAACGACCCTCAATAGATTTGTGTTAGATGGATAGATAAATGCCTCATTTTCTTTCAAGTGCTAAAGAAGGCCCAAGGTTGGGATGCCAGATGCGAAGAGGCATTCACGCAGTTGAAAGAATACTTCACCCACCCACCACTACTTAACTAGACCAAGCTGGGGGAACCTTTATCACTGTACTTGGCCGCAACTCTAAGCGTTGTATCGGCCGCCTTAGTGAGGGAGGAAGGAAAGGAGCAAAGACCAGTGTATTACGTAAGAAAAGCTTTTAGAGGGGCCGAAGCAAGATACCTGAAGAGTGAACTAATTTCTTTTACCGTTGTAACAGCTACACGATGATTGCGCCCATATTTTCAAACCCATCTGATAAGAATCGTTACCTCGTCACACTTACAGAAAGTGCTGCAATGGCCCGACACTTTGATGCGACGGGTTAAATGGTCCATTGAACTGAGCAATTACGACATCAATTATGTTCCCAAAAAGACTGTTAAAAGACAAATTATGGCCAACGTTGTAACAGCTACACGACGATTGCGCCCATATTTTCAAACCCATCTGATAAGAATCGTTACCTCGTCACACTTACAGAAAGTGCTGCAATGGCCCGACACTTTGATGCGACAGGTTAAATGGTCCATTGAACTGAGCAATTGCGACATCAATTATGTTCCCAAAAAGACTGTTAAAAGACAAATCATGGCCGACTTTGTGGCAGAATTTATGAATTTTTAAGAATTGCCCAAGACTCCCGAGTAAACATCATGGAAAGTTTACGTTGATGGGTTATCTTGCCAAGCAGGAGGCGGCGTTGGCGTCCACATGGTGACAAGCCATTCGATGGAGTCGTACCATGCAATAAGGCTAAACTTTAAAGTGACAAACAATGAAACCGAGAATGAGGCAGTACTTATGGCGTTGGCCATAGCAGAGACTTCAAGCGGAGAAGAGGTTGAGATGAGGGTAGGCTCACAGGTTGTGGTTGGCCAAATCACATGGGAATATTCAGTGATGGGACAGAAGTTGATAAAGTACTTCCACCAAGTTCAAGAAGGGTGCAGCTACCTTCGGTATTTTCAAATCGAGCAGATCCTTCAAGGAGATAATTCAAAAGCTAATCGATTGGCACGAGTGACATCAGCGAAACAAGAGGAGATCAGCCTCCGGGCTATAGATACACCGACCCTAGGGAATGTGGCCTTAGAGATCAGAGAGAGCATGACTCTAAGGAAGAAGCAAGGAGGTCAAAAGCAGGACGGCTCGATTCACCATGGTAGACGGGACATTATACATATGGGGTTTTTCAATCCCATTATTAAAGTGCATCTCAAAGGAAGAAGCCAAGTATATGATGAGAGATGCATAAGGGGATATGCAGAAATCATTCAAGAGGTCACTCAACACGAAAATCATCAAAGCAGGGTACTACTGGCCAAACACCCTAAAAGACGCAAAAAAGTTCGTAAAAAGATATGTCCAATGCCAACTACACGCAGCGGTCCAGAATGAACAAATCTAACAAATTGTAATATATATTTATATATACAATTTGTAAACTATATGTAAATATAAATATACATTTATAAGTTTAAAATGCATGTAATTTTAAACCCGGACAAAAACTCGGGACATGGTTTTGGAAAAACATTACGTGTATTAATGGAATAAGCCTCGGAATTTGGAGTTAGGACTGAATCCGCAAAGCACTTTCTTAGTTTTTTTTGGTTCATTTTGAGTTCACCAGTGAGGGCATGTCCTCAACATCTACTGCAAAAGGATAAAACGCTAAAAGCATGCCACCATGCGTGCAGTCATCCACAAAAATGGTAAATTTCAGCGCATGTGTCTGAGGGCTTCAACACTTTATATATATATACACACACACACACATTGGGGGAGGGGGAGGTCGAACCCATTGATCTCCACTTTTGGAAATGTGGGTGTTATACCATCGGGCCACAGGCCGTTGGCTGCCGAGGGCTTCAACTTGGATTATCAGTTGGACTGCAAACAAATCGACTTCATTGATAACCCACCCTGCCTTAATTTTCTCCGCACAAAAGGGACTATGCCCATTAGTCTTTTGAACTATTTTTTGTTTAATTTTTAAGTACGGGAGGGGTAGCACCCTCGTAAAGATTGACAGATCAATATAAACAGGAGTGCAGAATCAGACGAAGTTATAATGAAATGGTTGATATCGTTGCACACAAATTAAAAAAAAAAAAAAGTGAAGCCCAGCGGCCCTCAATCTGTACACGTGTGAGGCCGAAAGCAAAGCTCACTTTTAATAGCAATGAAAATTGGAGGCCACTGAGTCATGAAAGGAGATAAAAAAAGAAGCCATATATGGAGCAAAGCAATAACTAAGAAGTACAGTTGCAAAAGCTCCAAATTATCCTCCCCTAACAACAATATTTTACTTCTCACATTAAGGCACCCCCAACGCAAATATTGCAAGGTTATATAACAATCTTCTTGACGGGGTTTATTTGACTCTTTACACCAAGGTGGGTTGTTACCTACATTTTGATCCTCCTCCATTTCTATGATGAATCAATTGTTGGAAATGAAGCACCTCGATATATACAGGAGAGCAATCGAGTGCACCTGAAACCCCCACCACATCTGCTGGGGTTTATACGAGATTCCTGGACTTAGATGTGGCAGGCCCTTTATAGCTCCCTTGCCTCAGATTAAAATGCTGGTGTAAAAATTTCTACTCATTGGATAGTTCTTGTAAGCTTGCACTTGGAGATAAAGATTGTATCCGAATAATTTAAACTGCACAGCTTCAAAAGCTCTGCAGACCGCTGCTTTAAGACAGGATTGCAACCACTCTGAATCACAAGGAGGAGTTTTGCCGCCAACCCCGCATCCACAGCAATTGAGGAGCATTCATCAGGGGCTAGACTGCAGACAAACCATAAGATTGACAGTGCATATTGAGTACAGGTCTCTGAAATCCTCATTATCAGCCTCACCATATTTGGAATGGTGTTTGAACACTCCTTCAAGGCTACTCTTCCCTCCTGTAGAGTAGACAATGAGTCCAAGACGAAAAGGGCTAATTCCAAGGAATCAAAATCCAAAGTAGGCAACAATTCAACCAGTTGAGGAACAACCCCTATGCTGACAATCAACCCCCTTACTTCCTTATGCAAGCATATTGTTCTAAGGAGGCTAAGTCCGGGCAAGACTCCATTTGGATGTCTCTTGTCCTTCACCAGCCTCATCAAACCAACCAGGAGGCTATGACTTGAAACGATCTCTGACCTGAAATCCTTCTCTTCCATCATCGTTTCAATCAATCGGGCACAATTGATTTTCGTATTAATGCAACCCTCGTTCAAGATATCCACTATTAATGAAATCTTTGCAGGTTGCATCAAGTTTGTTTTCGACTCTGAATCCAGGCTCAAATTCACAAGAATCCCAATGGCTTCAGAACCAACAACATGGGATGTAAATGGACCCAGCAATGATGAAAGAATAGCAACACCGCCTTCATCAATCACTCTCTTCCTGGCAGTGGCATGAGTTGCCACAACTTGTTGGAGCTCCTTGAGGGCTTGAACTCTAGCTTGACCCTTCACCTTCTTTAGTGTCTCCAAAAGCTCTGACGCCCTTCCTTGTACATCTTCTGATTTCTTCCTCATGAGCAAATACTTCTGGGTAAACCAAGTGTGAATTAGATGGTAAAGGGTCCTATTCGGCGTGACCGAATCATCCCAGAGCTCTTGCATCGTAGTGGGGCAAGTGAAGTGCCCCAGACCGAGCCATTTGAGAATGTTGGACCTCTCATAGGTTTGGCCGGTGCAAAGGGTCACAGGGTCTTGCATTGGTTCGAGCGATATTGGGCAAATAAACACCGAGGGAACCTCGGATAAGTTGAGCTCTTCAATCATCTTCTGCAGATCCAATTTCTCTCCTACAGCAGCTCCCACAAACCCAGCGTCAACACCACCCAAAATCCCATCTTTGACAGCAGTGTCCAAATCTAGAACATGCCCATCTCCACCGCCTTCATACCCAACAACTGCATCCCTCTTTGGGGGCTGAAACATAGGCATCTCCGAAGTCCCTTTTTGAAAGAAAACGAAACTAAAAATACAAAACCGCCTCCAAACCCATAAGTCACCGAACCGCAAAGCACCCTTCAAGCAGCATTACATCTTAGTTTGCACAAAAGATGTGTGAATAAGGGATAAAAAAGAGAGAATAAGAACCCCCTCAAAAGTTTCCTCTCATTGACCGTCACAGGTAAAAACACTCTTTATGGTAGAAACACGGTTCCATTGTGCTTTATACGATCTCTTTTTCGAAGGTCAAAAGAATCATTAACATCATTACACAGACTCACACAACTCACTCAAGCAAATTTGTTTCACTTCACGTTCAAGCTTCGAAAGGGTTAAATCGAAAATCCAACAGCAAATCTAACAAATAGTGAAAACTAGAACTAACAACTCAAACAAAGCATCGTAAACCTAACAAATCAGTACAAAAAAATGGGAATAGCAAGTGAGAGGCAGAGCATAAAGAGGAAGAAAAATGAGGAAATCGAAGAGCCTTACAGCTACAGTAAAAGAAAGAGAAAGGGAAATGAGAGGAGAAGTCACCCATCCATCCCCCTGGCCCTGGCAAAAAGCCTCCCCACCTATACAGCTCTTCTTTTTTGGGAGAGAGTGGAGGGTGTGTTTACTGAGAGGATTTTGCAGGACATCTTCACGGCAAACAACAATAATAATTATAAATTACATATAAAAAATTTTAAAAATGGGAAACTGAAATACAATAAATAAAATAAAACAAAAAAATAGTGCAAGTTTGAATATAATTGAGAGTGAACGATGGGGAGCTAAAGCCATTCGGCCAGCGAGCAGCACACGTGCAGTCATGAGTCTCGTATATCATCTGTCCCCGTAAATGTAATCTACCGCTTCTCGGATTCTTCACTTCTACTTTTAAGAAATTACACAAACCCCAAATCACACTCGCATCCTTTATTTTATCCTTGGTTTATATATCCCTTCAATCTATATGTATTACTCTTTCATTATTTTCGTGATATCCAATAAAACCTCTGACATTATATGTTTCATTGGTCTGTCACAAAGATAAATAAAAACATGTTTTTGTAAAAAATTTATATAATGAAAAGAGGTAAACTAAAAAAGGGCAAAAGTTCAATGAATGGGGGGGAACACAGAAGGGAGTGGTCGTCCCGTCTACACGAAGGCAAAAGCAGGTACACATTATTTAATTAATTGTTTTGACTAAAATACAGGTTGCGAAACCCCACGGGAGGACGAGGAAAGCAGACGGGCTACCCCACCCTAAACCCTACCCATCTCGTTTTTACCAAATCGAATATTTCAGATACTTTTTTTTTTTTTTTTTGCCCTTTTAATACAATATATTTATCTATCTATCTATTCAATTTGTTTTAGGAAAGGAAAAGCGAACCCATGCCTTTGACCGTCAAAATTTCTTTTGCTTTGACTGTATGTCATCTCCCTCTCCCTCTTTCGGATCCGTTGTGTCACCCTGTCCTAACTAACAAAATATTAATAATAATGGTACAAACATAGCTCCTCTCTCGTTTTGAGTAGAGGCTTTTTCTCTCGTCGGCGTACGAGCTTTTTCTTTTGTAGTCACGATGGTTGAAGACCTGAACTCTTTGTATGCGTCGTTATCCTTAACGGAAAAGGAAAATGAGGAAGNAACTAACAAAATATTAATCTATTTGTTTTTATAAAATCTCCATTTGAAATTTAAAGAATAGTTTTAAATAGATCACAGATTCAAAATTTTTATTCTGATAAAATATAGCACTGGGCCTAACGACTAAGTTAAAACCATTTATTATTTACGGGATGAGTTGAATCAATTTAAAATTTAAGCCAAGACTCATTAATATTTATCAAATACTCGACCCATAAGAATACAGACAAACCAAATAAATTTTTGGACCTCTCTAACGGGCCAACTCATTTGTTAAGAAATCTTTCAAGTGAACCTACCCAATTACCCCAAAGCACATACCGGTTGGTTTTAAACCATGAGACCCAAGGTTCTGTTTAGTTACAAACTCTCCACCATGCACGTCTCCTTCCACTAGGATTCACAACAACTATATAGCTACACCTTATACATGTTCATGAACACTTTCCCTTCCTCCCAAACACAGTTCATACGGCTAGGTTTCATATTCCTTCCTCAAATCCCTAGCATTATTGCACTACACACACCACCACCCTCAGTCCGCACGTCTCACATCTCCATGTCCAAGAAGCAAGACCACTTTTTGTTGGAATAAAAAACCATAGAAACCACCCCCAAGACTCACGGAAAACAGCAACCTCATAGCCCTTAGTACCCTGTCTATGTCGCACAATTAAACCCCCTTGGTTGAGCCACGACATCTCCTCATGCCACCTCATCCCACGAGAAACCACCTGGCTGAAAGCCACCACAAAATAGATCCTTTCCTCCCACAATTACCACGAACCAATTGACCTCCACGCACGCCCAACAGGCCACCATATCTCCTCCCCAGAAAGGCAACCGACGGCAAGCCGCGGTATCATGGAATCACCCTAAGCCCCGCAATGCGCCACTACCTTCTACTAAAGTGCACCACATTGAAGCAACATCACCTTGACTCCCTTCCATAACCATAGACACCCAAACACACGGCAACAAGCCACAATTGCACTATTGCACTCCACATCTAGGAAGCAACTAGGCAAGCCATCTCAATGTGCAATAAAGCCGAAAGCCATCTTCCACACCAACAGCCTCTCCTCTACCACAAACCACCCAATCGACAGCTAATCTAGTCGAAACCCAGCCCCATACCTCCATACACAACCATCGCAACCTCTGTTCTACACGAGCAAAACAGCAACTCCCTTCAACCATCCAGCATAAAAGAAGATGGCACCATCTTACATTGGAACCATTGTGTCCACTGCCAAAGCCACCATTGTGATCACCTCAACAAGCCCTCACTCACGCAAGCTCAATCAGCACCACCGTGAAGGGCTCACCATCCCAAACCACTCAACCCAGCCACCAAGAACCGTCATGCACCACCCTAGCACCACCAAACACTAGCCCTTAAGCCTCCTTCAGCTTCTACCTCTAGGTATGATCTCTCCCCCGCATGTTATCTCTCTCTGTCTCTAACTTGAATCACCGTAAGTGATACATTCTCTCTCTCTCTCTCTCTCTCTCTCTCTCTCTCTCTCTCTCTCTCTCTCACATCTTCAGGTTCTACTATCCAGAACAACCACGATCACTCACCCACACCGGAAGCTAATGGACAAGCCCACAACCCACATCGCATGGTAACTCTGTTGTAAGCCTCTCTCCTTCACTTCACTTTTAAAACACATCAATTGTTAAGCCCCTTACATCGTAAATTACATATATGTCCCTAGTAGGTGACTTAGTATTTATTAATTATGATGATATTATTGTGATAAAACTAAGAGAAATTAGATGTTTGGCCATTGGAGATATTTTACAGTTTAATCACATGATCATTTAGAGAAATTATATGGAAATCGAAGTATTTTAGGGAATGATGATATTTTGGGGTTTCGAGGATTTTAGACATTAGGGAAACAAATATTATTATTTTTATATATCTTGAATTTTAGTTACGAAGTGCATGTTCAATTGGAAATTTAAGCAAGTACATGACTATTTTATAGGTGGTGATTGATATTCCCTTGGCATTGTTGTGAGAAAATTCAAAGAATTTAAAAATCTAGGTAAGCAGATTCCAATACTAGACTTTGATTTTAAAAAAAAAATGAAAAAAAAAGAAATGGACCGAGGTTGATTTGTGAAAATATGCATATTTGATATGAAAAAAATGTGAAAACAACCTCAGTTATGTGTTCTGCATTACTCATGAAATATGTATAAAAAAAAAAAGAAAATATTTTCTTACATAACTGGTGTAGACATGAGCAAAATTTTGACATTTTGTTTTCTGAACTATGCAAAAAGAGGGAATAAGAAATCTAAAAATTTGTGCTTGTTATGTAAAGATGCTCTTAATCTGCTTTGATTATGTGAAGATACTCTGAATCTATTTTTTATTATGTGAAGAAGATTTGAATATATTCATTACTCCGTTTTGATATGATATGGCATCTAAAAGATCTTTGGCATGACATTCTGATTCTATATCTGATTCTGTTTTCAATTCTGTTTCAATGATTTTGATTTCTATTTCTGTTTTGTACTGACCTTATCAGAGGTGTAAAACTGTGGCATCTATTATATGATTGATACCAATATTTCTGTTCTGCTCTGATTATGGCCCTACCACATGATATAATAGTAGCCTCTAACGTTGTCACGAGAAATAATAGTGACATTTGGCATTGTTACAAGACATAATAGTGGCCTTTGACCCTACCACGTGAGATAATAAGGGTCTTGGACCCTACCACGAGATACAATACTGGCTTGGTCCCGCCATGAGATATAATAGTAGTATCTGTTCTGAGTGCATTACGTTGGTGATGTGCAGTGATAGGTTCTGCTTAGTTAACCACAAGCATGCACACAATCCTATGATGGGGATTAAACATTGTCTTTGTTCTGATATGATATGATATGATGATAATGTTCAGTTATGTTATACCAAAGAACTTTTGAATACGAACATTTTGAACTGTTGATGTTTTGATAACATGCTTTGGATCTGCATTCTGAAAATATAATGTTTTGTTCTGCATTTGAAATTTTGTGAAAAAGGCTCATGTTTACATACCAGTATATATTCTCTGTTTACTAAATTGTTGATAACTCATACATTATCTCTATAATATTTTCAGATGTTTTGGGTGCTTCAACTAAGGATTCAGAATAGCAGTATCGGTAAGACTATGTAAGCATAGTGAATTAAGTACAAAGAGAGTACTTTGATTTTTGAAAAATTTTATTCAGTAGATTTGTTTTGTTCTGTTGACTTAGCATTTTAGAAGATTAATGTTTATTTTGAAACTTGGTGGTGTCTTAATTTAATTGTATTGAGTTACTTGATTTGAAACAATGCATTTTATGTTCTATAGAGACTATGGAGTATATATATTATGCACTGTTGGAAGATCATTTTATATAATAGTAGCTAATTCTCTGGACTCTACCTGTCTAATTTATTTGTTTATTTATTGCTACCTTTCTAATTTAAGCAATAGCAGAATTATCGGACAGTCTTAAAAACAAGCTCAGAATAGAGAATAATAATTAATACTCCTGTAGTATAAATATTTAACACTTGATATAGAATATTATATCAATTCAAATCGATGTTTGTATAAACAATTTTATTTATTTATTAGAATATATATCAAGGCATCTGTAACATCAAAAAACTTTTTGAAAAAATATCTCCCATGTTTTGTTATGAGTCTAAATTTTTTTATTTTTTTATTTATATGATTTTCTTTCGTTATAGGTTATTTATGGTAAGATGCATGGGTCTGCTAGCTTGTTTGTTGACATCACATGAGAAGAACATGTTAAACTCCAACAAATTCTATTTCAAATTCATTCAAGTCTTTGGGGGCATTCAAATTGCATGCAGTCTGGACAGAATAAATTCTTGTCTAACTTTTGTACAGCTATTCTTTTATATAATTAGGGTTGGCCCCCCGCTTTATATACAGTTGCTGCTCTGCTCAATATATATATATATAATTATATATATGTTCATAAACTAAGTACATAAAAGTTAAAAAGCCTGAAACGAATCTAGTATTAGGGTTGGAACCTAGTGGAAAATATTCCAAAATATACAGGCTTAGGAAGAAAAAGAGTTAATATATATACACACGTACACACACACACACACATATATATATATATATATATACACACACATACACGATAAAATGAACAACAAAGTATTTCGCATGACTATAAATCATAGGGTGTAAAGAAGCTCGCTCATTACAGCCTAATATGCATGTAGGGAAGTTGTAATTTATTATTATTATTAGGATAATGGAATCCTCGCTCTCAACTTAAGTTAAGTTGATGGCCTAATGATATATGACTTGATTCTTCAAATAGAAAATCATGATTCAAAACCTCTCATCCCCTTTATCAAAATACAAGAAAAGGAAAAAATAAATAAATAAAGTTGATAGCAATTGGTTTGATTATATGGCAACTATTCGGGGTTGAGACAGAATCTTCAAATATAATGGTAATCCATTTTATTATTCTAACAATTAAGATGATAGCAAACCCACTTCATTTTAACTACTTTATCATGTCACTACATTAAAGTTATGCTGTGCATTGGTGGTTTTGGCACCCGCCATGAGCTAGTCCGTTCTCCAACATCATACTTATAAGTTTTGGGATTTAAATGGACTTTCTAACTTAGAAACCAAGCGTCCATCGTCACGAGTGCCCAACGAATCTTATAGAGGAATCAAATTGTGTTTGATTGTTGGACCTAATTCATCTTATTTCAAACTAATTATTAATAGGATATGCTACTTTTTTAATTTTTCATAAAAAGTTAAACAAATCTCCATCTAAAAAAGTTAAATACATCTCAATAGAACCTACAAAATACTATTATTTATAAATCAACTCAACTTATCTCAACATCCAAACATAGCCTGAAAGTTTTGTAGCCCAATATTATGTGATAATAATTGATTCTTTACATAGTAGCTATAGTTTTCTCACCTAAGGTTGTGTAAGACCCTGTTTAGATGTTGAACTGGATGAGTTAGGTTTTTTATGAATAGTAATGAGTTGAGATTGCGGAATAAATTTTACGGGGTACACCTAAGATGAGTTTAGATGTGTTTGAATATTAATATGAGTTTAAATGTATCTATTATAGGAAGTTGAAAAATGTTGTAGGTCCCGCATGTAAATAAATATTGAGTTGAAAAATGTTATGGGTCTTACTTGAAAAAAAGTTTTGAGTTGATATGAGTTTAATAATTTAAGAATTAGTTGTTTATGTTAGACTTAATTTAAAATTAAATTGAACTGAGTTGTTAAGAGGAAATCTTCTTCAACCGCAATAACTCATTCAAAATTAATGCAATCATATCTACTATATAGCCTTTCCCAAAATTACCAGCCCACATTACCTCTGTGATGGCCCATCTCTTAACCATGTAACACTCATCGGTCTAAAACACATGAATTTGAACTACTACTACTTAGGGTTGTACGCCAACCCAACCCGAAATGGGTTTGTTCTAGACGGAAGTATTCCGTGAATCTTCTATTACTCAGTTACCCGACCCAAAATGTTTAGGGTCAGGTTCGGTTATTCCGTTTCTTTTGCTCTTTTTTTTCCTTTTTTTAAATAAATGGAGATCATCCTCTACACATACCTGCCAAATCTCGCAACCCCTTCTCCAATCTCTTCCTTTTTTTTTTTTACACCATCATCAAACCCTTCCAATTGAACCAATTCCTGACCATCTTTTTAAGTATAATTCTCACATGATTACCCTCTAGTATGACAATGATCGAAGGATGACGATGGTGTGGAAGAGAATGACAAATGACATAAATTAATAATAGCATCAATACTCTGATCTTCATCTCAAAGGTAACATATATATATATATGCTAATGAGATCAGAAAATTAGGAATTAATGAAGAGAAATAAAAAATCTTTCTGAGCAATATTAAACAAATCATCTCTCGCTGATCAAGTACTGCCCAATGATAAAGAAAACATACAACTGAAAGTAAACTGCTGGCATGCACGCAAGTGTATATATGTATATGGCCTTGATGTTTGCTTTCTTTCACCTCTTCTACACTGATAATCTGGGTCGGCCCAACCTTCTTCAGACTTGTAGCAAACTTTACTGGATCAACTCCATTCCCAATCACAACTGTGGGTCAAGAAACTCTAAGATCTTGAAGAACCTTCGAAGGCCTTAGGTAGATCTTTTGACTTCAAGAGCCCTAGTTTGATCTTTCAACTTCAAGAGAAATGGGAGGATGGAATAAGGAGAGAAGATGGAACCAATTAGGAGAGAAACCAGTGGAAGCGGAAGTGTGAGAGAGGTGAAGAGTGAGATGAAAAGTTGGGTTTTTTTTTTTTTTTTTGCTTTTATATTTAGGTGTAGTTTGCAGATGGAACTGGGAGCTAGAATTAGACCAATAAGGTTAAAGTACACGGATTGAGAATTAATAACCTTTGGATTAGAATGCAAAGAGATGGTAGAGATTTTGGAAAATTTTGCAAAGAGATGGTAGAATGCAAAGACACGGATTGAAGTCAAGACTTTTTGGTAATATGTTCAGTTCTTAGGTAATTACCTGAGCCGAACCGTTTAATCACAAAAATGATGGTTACAATTCTGAAAACCGAAAACTTGTAACCGGTTCGGGTATTTAGGTACCAGTCGGGTCGGACAATCGGGTCAGGCTCTGGTTATTTTGAACAACCCTATAGTACTACTTTTTCTTTTTTTGAAAAGTGTACCTCATATTTCATTCATTCATATACCAATCATCAACTATTACAGTATTTTTCTATCTGAAGCGTATGTATAATCTCTATAGGGCCTTCTTCAATTCAAACCCTTTCTATAGGAAAATTAAAAGCTAGTTTAGCTAGTAAATGAGCAACATCGTTAGCCCCCTATGAACAAACATTACTTTCCAGTTTCCCTTAGTATTCAACCAGCCCCTTATCTCGTCCACCACATTTCCATACTCTGTAGACAAGTCCTCCTTGCTATTTACTGCTTTGACAATAACTTGTGAATCTCCTTCTAAAATGACCTTCGAGAAGCCAAGTTCTTCACAAAGCAACATAGCTCTTCTAAGAGCCAAAGCTTCCTCTACTGTAGGGTTTTGTTGGCAATCCACCACAGTGCACAAAGAGGCCATTACCTCCCCTTCCTCATCCCTTATGACCAACCCTATGCCTACCTTCTTCATAGTAGTACTAACCGAGGCATCCCAATTAGCCTTTACCTATTGAGCTTCAGGTTTTTTCCACTTTCCTTCCTTGCTACAACCGGTACCCATCCTCCACAACCCCTATCTTTGCTCTTGTGTAGCAGCATACTCTCTATACCCTTCCCCTGCAACTCTCATCACCCCTTTAGGCTTGAGGAACTTGCCTCCAAAAATACACTCATTCCTTCTAAGCCATAGCCTCCTCAATATGCAGGCAACCAATTCCACCTCTTCTTGCTTTAGTCTTGCTGCAATTTCCTTCCATAGTTCCAAGAAGCAGGTTCTACTACTATTCCATTTCTGCACTGGGCTACCCTTCTCATACAACACATCAGATGCAGTTGGACATGCCCATAGAACATGCACAAGTGATTCAATCTCCAAGTTACTAATGGGGCATAGATTGGATCTCACCACTTGTTTTTTCCACAGATTCTCTCGAGTAGGTAACATATCAAGACAAGCTTTCCATATAAACTGCTTCACACATGGCTGCACATTAAGGTTCCAGATATATTTCCAGAACTGACCCTCCTCTTATGCTTTAGATGTCTCTCCCATATTCCTTTTACCTCTCAAGTACTCCAAGTGGTAGGCATTTTTAACAGAAAATCTACCATCAGCAGAAAAGCTCCACACCCTCTTATCACTTGGCAAGTTTCTGCATAACTATATCATTCTTATCAGTTCCACCTCTTTAACTAAAAAAATTTCCTTTAGTAGGTCCAGATTCCAACCCCTCCCTTCCTCATTAATCAAATTACACACTTTAGAATCCCTACTCATTAGCTGAGCAGGAGACAAAACTCTAGGGTAAGTCATACTGGGCAACCACTTATCTTCCCATATGTTAATCCTTCGACCATCCATCACTCTCCATGCCAGCCCTTCTCTGACTAAGTCTAGGGCTGACCAGAGACTTCTCCATCCATAGGACAACCCCCTTCCCAATTTTGCATGTAACAGTTCACCATCCCTAAAGTATTTCTATCTCATCACAGTAGCCAGTAAGGATGAAGGATTAATCAAGAACCCCCAACACTGCTTAGCTAACATTGCAGTATTTAAGTATTCTAAATCTCAAAAACCCAGCCCTCCACCTCTCTTGCTTTCACTGATTTTTAGCCAGCTCCTCCAATGAATCTTGTGTTCTTTCTATTTTTGGCCCCACCAGAACTTGGCCATCAGGGAGTTAATATCAACACAAAGCCTTTTGGGCAGTCTAAATACACTCATAGCAAAGGTTGGGATTGTCTGAGCCACTGCCTTAAGGAGGACTTCTTTCCCAGTTTAGGACAATAAAGTATTCTTCCAGTTGCTAATCTTGGCACACACCCTCTCCTTTAGGTCCATAAAAGTGTTAAATTTTGACCTTCCAACAAGAGTTGGTAACCCAAGGTATTTTTTATAGTTACCACAGATTGATACCGTTGCCACGCTCTTAATGTTCAAACTAGTAGCCAGACTAGTGTTTGAGCTAAAAAACATAGTTGTTTTTTGAAGATTAGGACACTGTCCAGAAGCTTCTTCATATATTTTCAGCAACCTGTATATACACTGCCATTCTATTAGCTTGGCTCTCCCAAAAATCAAACTATCATCTGCAAAATGCAGATGATTGACCCTTACTCGCCCTCTTGCCATAGCCACACCACTTATAGCGTCACAGGCCTCAACACCATTAAGTAGAGAAGAAAGTACCTCTGTGCAAAGGATAAATAGGTAAGGGGAGATGGGATCCCCTTGCCTAATACCCCTATTTGGCTTGAACCACTTACCAACTTCCCCATTAACAAGTACAGAATAAGATACAGAACTCACACACTTCATGATCCATCTAATCCATTGCAAATCAAACCCCATCCTCCTCATAACCTCTTCCAAATAGGCCCATTCAATCCTGTCGTAGGCTTTGGAATAATCCAATTTCAAGGCCATGCTGCCCACCTTACCTTTCAATCTTGTTTTCATTGTATGAAAGGTCTCATGAGCCACCATTACATTATCTGTGATGAGTCTTCCAGAGATAAAGGCACTTTGGTTATGTGATATAATGTGGGGCAGCACTTTCTTAAGTCTGTTAGCAAGAACCTTATAGACTAGCTTATATAAAACATTACACAGACTTATGGGCCTGAACTCATTTGCCATAGATGGGTTAGCAACCTTAGGAATAAGGGCAATGAAGGTCCTATTAACACCCATTTTCAGATCTATCTCACTGTTAAGGAATTACAAGATAGCATCAGTTACATCCTACCCAACAACACTCCAATAGGCCTTATAGAAACAAGCCTCATAGCCATCAGAGCCAAGGGATTTAAGAGGGGCCATCTGTCTCAAAGCAAGTTCCACCTCCTCCCTTGAAAACAATTTCTCAAGCTCATTGTTCGTCTCAGCACTCACACAAGATTTAAGGTCTTTAAGACAAATCTTGATCGCTTGAGTGGATGGACTAATAGTGCTGAAAATTTTACTAAAATATTCATTGAACACCTCTTTAATTCCTTCATGATTCATCACCTTGTTGCCACTTGAATCAAATAGCTCCTTAATCTGGTTTTTCTTCCTTCTCTAGTTAGCACATGAGTGGAAGTATTTGGTATTTCTGTCACCCAAATTATACCAATTCTTCTTTGCTCTCTGTCTCCATCTCAAGTCTTCTTGTTCAAGGATGAGCCCCACTTTTGACTGCAACTGATTAATCACCACCACATTATGGCTTCCTTTCACCTCCTATTCAACTTGAAGGTGACTAAGATGTTGCCTCAGGACCTGTTTAGCTTCTATTCTTTGCTTCCTAGTCCAACCTACTAACCCCACCTCACATCTTTTTAGCTTCTCTTAAATCCCTCTCAGATTCCCTTCTTCACAGCCACTACTTCTCCATTCCCTCTCAATTACTGTCGTCCCTTCCTCATCCAAGGCCCAACTTGCCTCAAATCTAAATAGCCTTTTCTTTTGTCTTCTTCTCGAGGGCCTTTTAGTCAGGTTCATCAACAAGGCTTTGTGATCAGATTGAGTTGCATTTAGCACTTCAATGGTTCTATCTCGAAACAAATCTGTCCATCCCCCTTTGGCTACCACTATATCTAATCTTTCCTTTGTGAAGGTACTATCCAAGCGCTTGTTGCCCCAAGTGAACTTACAACCAATCCACCCCATATCAGCAAGGCAATTAGACTCCAAAGCCCGTCTAAAATCATCCATTTGAGATTCAACCCTATGATTACCTCCCTCTTTCTCTACTTGAGATACCACTTCGTTAAAATCCCCCATCACATACCAAGGCTTCTTTTCAGGATTTGACATTTACTGTAATCTCCAAGATTCTTTTCTCCTACTCACCTTAGGATGGCCATAAAAGCCAGAAAAGAGCCAATTGATCTTCCTCTCCACACAGTATAGGCTAGCACTAATGTGGTGAAAGCAAAAGTTGACAATTTCCAACTCCACCTCACTACTCCATAGAAGAGCCAAACCTCCATTCCTTCCTCTACAGTCAACCAAAAAATAGTTTTCCATCCCTAATTTACTCTTTATTTTATCAAACTTCCCTAACAGTAACTTTGTTTCCATCAAAAAAATCACCATGGGCATCTTTTCTTTCACTAAGAAATGAAGGTTCTAAACTGTCCAAAGGTTCCCAAGCCCTCGGTAGTTCTAACTTAGGATTTTCATAATGTGTGGCAGGGTTAGCTAGCAGCCTCCACCAAATTTGAGGCAATCTCATGCATGTCAAGTGCCACACTCTTCCTTCCTTTCTTTGATTCACACACTCCTGACACTTCTACTACAAGCTCTTTCCTTTTCCTCTCAACCACTTTACCCTTCATGACTGCCAACCTCCCCTCTCTGGCCCTTCTTTTCCATCTCCTTGTGCTCATAAAGTCATTGATCAACACCCTATCATCTGTTTCAATTCGCTTAGTTTGGGGTACTATCACATCATCCCCCTTCTCTATCGCCTCAGCAACCTCAACCTTCACCAACAGTTTCTCATGAATAATGGGCCTCATAACCCTCACAATTTTCCCCACTTTGGGATTTTCAGTAAGCACATGAAATTCATCTTGTCACTCCCTTTCTCCACCTATTCCTTCCCCCTCCCCAGATTCATCTACAGGTTGGTTAACCCTGCTCTCCACCAATGGTCCCCCTAGGCTAACAATTGGACAGTTTCTCGATATGGCCTCCCGCCTCTCCTTCTCACTTCTCCCCTTTTCACTACCCTCCTCCTGATGAAAACCATAGAACCCCTTATTGGAAGTTCCCCATCTCCCTCTAGGGTTGATCTGAGCCCGTAACCAGCTTTCATACTGCATCTTGCCCCCCTCATCCTCTACCCCCTAGCATCCTTCAGCAATATGTTTAATCCTACCACACCTAAAGCCGAGTTTAAGTAGTTTTTCATAAGTCACAGGTACCCATATTCGGCTACCTAGAAGATTTGTAGTTCTTCCCCTCGCCATTGCTTTCCTTAGATCCAGGACAATTCAAACCCTTAGAAAACTACCCCAAGCAATGTCATCACTTTTAGTCTCCACCTCCACAACAATACCTAATGACTCCCTAATTTGTTTCCTAATCTCCCTCGTCATGCAAATTAGCAGCAAGTTATGCAATCTCACCCATAACATTTCGTTGTCAAACTCCATCTTCTGAGGTGCAATTAAGCCCTCAAAAGGCTTTAGTACTAGAAGGTGACTGTCAAACAACCACGATCTGCCCTCAAGTATCTTCTGCTTATCACTCAGAATCTCAAAGGAGATTACAAACAAGTTTGAACTGGTTTCATGGAAAGCAAAAGATCCCTGCAATCTCCAGATCTTTGCTAACATGGATCTGATGACTTCTTTACTCATCTTCCTCTCTGAAATCAGCCTACCTACCAAGCATTTGTCTCCCTTAGCAGAAGCCCCCGACAACTGCTCAGCCTCTATCACAATAACTTCATTCTCCTCCGCAGTGAGCTTAAGGACATCCCAGTGCTCCTCTAGATCCTCCATTTCACCCACTCTCCTCCACACAAGGAACGTAACCCCCCCACCTACTATGCCCTCAGACCATGCCGGAGTACCCCAACCTCCCTTCTCACCCACCACAGGCCACCACAGACACCTTCAAAAATCAGTTATAACTAACTCAGGCCATGCCTCGTGCACACTCTCTCTCTCCACCTTTTCCAGAGAAAAGAAGAGAATTGGCGTAAACGTATAAATTTTGCACCCCTTACAGACTTCATTACTCCCAATGTCTTCTTCTCAAATTCCTATATTTCCGTTTTATATACTTTTTAACTATTCAACCTAGATTTGAAAATTTTAAAACAATTACACAGTCCCCACCCCAACCTATGCCCTACATAACTCGATCGATCATCGATGGTTAAGAAAGATACCTTAATCCAACTCTTGAGATCAAGCGCTGAATTAAGGGAACATCATGTTTTTTTAGCTGAATTAATGTCATGACGATAAATTAGGAAATACCTCCTTATTTTGTTGGGCCGCAGATGGGCCTGAATCTGAGGTTGACCTCAAAATATGATTACCTATCTATCTCATTCTACCATCCTTAAAATCTTTAGCAGCAAACTTTTCTATGTTTATATATTAGTAGTTAAAGAATGTATTGGGTCTTCGGCAGTTACGGCCCGGGCGTACAAGTTAAGGTGTCTGAGACTCCAATGACAATTTTTCTTTCATATTTGTACTAGAGAGGAAAGAAAGGTTGGAATACATGTTCATAACATAATTTCTCCCCCATTCCCTATATTCACGGAACCACGTTAAAGTTTATCTTGTTTCTATACTTCTTTATTTTATCAACCTATGGATGCATATCACCACCATCAACACTACTACACTGTTAAAGGGGTAAAAATAGTAGGCTCAAATATACCAAGTCCAACCCATCAAAGGATCATCATCAGGAGGCAGGTTGGAAGAGACAATGAGGGGACGATGAAAAATAAATGTCCAATGGGAAGAGGAAAATAAGGAATGAGAGAAAAGAAAGTTAGACATGCAAAGGAGAAGTGACATAAAACTAACTTCTTCACCTACCATTGATAGGGCTACAATAAAAGAGATGAGATCTGAGCAAAGAAGGACGATGGCGAGAACACAGAGATCGTCTTCACTCTCAGAACAAGAGCTCTAAGATATTGTCTTCTCATAAAAGAGATCTCTAACCTCAATTGTATAGAGATAAATGACAGATTGTAAAATACTCATATTATAGTGGATTTTTCCTCCAAGTGACCCTTGGACATAGACCCTATGCTGAATCACGTAAATTTGTGTATCTCCATCTCTATTTATAGTTTTTGTATTTATTTTCTTTTTACTGCTATAGATGTACGTATGAACACTGTAGCGCTGCTCCAGACGGCCATGGTGGGCTTCAGACGACACCGATCGAAGCTTGGGTCACCACCATAGTTGGGAATGACTCTTTCTTCTATTTTGACTCATGTGATTTTTGACATTAGCAACTAACATCCACTGGTCATCATCTAAATAATTTTGTAGCATTAGGTTTGAAAATAGCATCAACAAAATACATTCCAAGTGTTGTTAGAAGTAAACATATATAGATTCATTTCATTGACGCGTAATCCATACTTGTTCTAATATGCAAATCGAAATCTGTTTTAAAACAATTCAAAGGCTTTCGACCACGCGGCTGGTTATGTTCGAAAGCATATACGCATGCATCTTAGAGATTTTAGTCTAAAATAAGCCGAAGATTCAGCATGCCCAAATACATCTCTCATTCTCGTGACTATTAATGACATGAAGCCGGGCTAGACAACACGACAAATCGAGCTTTAGGAAAAATAATAAAATAATAAAATAAAGCTCTTTTAATATTTTCTAGTACGAGATTCAGATGATTTCCCCACAAATGTTGTGATGCTGGTACTAGTACTAGGATCCAAATAATATTTTAATACGTACCAGTTGTAATATCTTAATGAATTGCCGTACGTACTTGGTTAGTTTTTTTTTTTCCTTAGTAAATAAACTAAGGATTACATGTATAAAATTCAATAGAGTGAAAATCGCTAACAAACAAACGCAACACTAAAAAAAATAACCAAAGAAGGATTTGGAGCAAAAATATTGACTCCCACCTATTTTTTATTAACGGAAAGCTGCTTAAAATTATTTTAAAATAATTTGATAAATAGACTATTAAATTGTGACTGCCTTGTTTGGTTAATCAAAATTAAAAATCTCATCTCATCTCATCACAATTTATCATTACAACTTTTTTAAATTCTCATACAAAATATAATAAATAATTTAACCTTTTCAAATTCCAATACAAAATTAATATCAAAAAATTATATTATAGTAATATTTTATTCATTACTATTCAAAACATCTCATCTCATCTCATCTTATTTCATCTATATAACCAAGCGGGATCCTAAAAGTCGCAATGAAACGCCACATGTGTTGTAACTTGTTTGCTAGTGCTATTATTGCATTATATTTATCCCTACCTATGTATTCACCTTTCTCTCTCTCAAAACAAGACATTTTATTCCTGTTCCCGGGAATAAACTGAAACATTTTTGTCAAGCCCGTAATATTGTTGTTTTTTTAATTAAAAAAAAAAGTTAATATAATTATAATAACTACTAACTAAATCAGAAGTCAACTATTTCATAAAAATGATTCATTAATATCTAATGAATTATATAATCGGTAGTTAACTAGCTGCGTACGTGAGCACTTCATCATCTATATATAATATACAGAAATGATAGTTTGCGTTTCATTTGTGCCGTTCCAAACGATCGCTTATGTATTTTTATTTTTTAAATCTTTTTATTTAATAATTGAAGAAATTATTTTTAATGTATGGATATATCTTTTTTTAATTTTTTAAAAATATTTAAATATATTAAAAAATAAATAAATAAATAAATAAAAACCTCATCCCAGGTCAATTCGCCCAGCACCGAATTGCTGGGCCGCGCCGCCTAGCACTACTCTATAATATATATATATATATATATATATATATATATATATATATATATATATATAATATATCATATCTTCCTCTTTGGCTGATCTGATCTCTCCATCACTTTCGTACTGCCACATTTCACACGCACTACAATACCCAACTATATGCGTGTGTATATATATATATAAGCCATTATATAAATAAAAAAAAACTATATATCATAACGAAGCCACCCCGCCATGTTATTAATTTTCTTCAAAGATCATAACTTCTACTTACCTCCATCGATCCTATTATATAAACACGGCCATTTTCCCCTTGTTAACTCCTACTCATTTTCAGTTTTCTTTCCTCCTCCATCGATCCTACAAAGAGACAAAAAGTGTTCAAATTACAACCCTGCAACATGGGCAACAACACGGCTGGCATAGAGTCAAAACTCAGCAAGTACATCAAGACGCCCATTAGAATCCTCGCCAAGATCAGAGACTTCTATATCAAAGGCATGACAGAATGCTCCGGTCGCTTTGACTACGGCACGGGCACCGCCTTGGGCTGCCCCACGCCCCATATATCCACTCTGCCTAAGAGCTTCAGCACCAGCTCCGCCAGATCGAGCAACAACAATGAAGATTTCCAGGACCTTATGAGGGTTGCTTCTACTAGAAGCCTTGGCAAAAAGATTCAGCAGCAGGCCGTCGTTGCCAAGTCTCCAACTACCACTGCACCTGATAATATACCTCGGAGCCGCAGCGTTGGTTTTGGGAGGATCGATGAAGACAAGCCCTGTGAATTTGAAGAAGTTATAAAGCTCGACGCAAAGGTTTATCCAAGAAGCAGAAGCTATGCTGTCTCTAGGTGAAGTAGGCAACATAATTTTTAAGCAGATATATGGTATGAGGAAAGATGATTGAAGATCAAAGGGTGTGTTAAGCATGTATTACCATAGGCATGTTTTAAGGTCAACATGTAAAGTTGTATATCCCAGAAGCAGAAGCTACGCTGTCTCTTTGGATCATTTAAATTTTAGTATACCGTTCCTTTTGTTTTTGCTAATCATTCAGTATTACAGTAACTATATATATATATATATGGTGTTTGGGGATTTGCTATTTGATACTGTCGAAGTTGTTTGTTCCAAAATACAGTTTAGGAGATGTGCATATATGTTTGAGATGTTTTCATGCCTTCAAATGGAGAAAAGGTTTGACCTTGAAGGGATGTTGAATCGCAAGCTGGAGGGACAAGTAGCAGATTGAAGCGTCTGATCATGAAGAGATCATATAATATAGGTAGCCATATTGTTAAAGTAATAAAATTTCCTCGTAAATAATGACCAAATCATTGAGAAGAGAATAATGGCCGGCGGCTGCACATAAATTAGTTAGACTTGGACCCCATTAATTACCATGATCGAGGAAGTACTGTGTACATGATGTTTTGCAAATTATAAACAAGGCCGATCATCAATTTCCCAATCCGACAGCTTGCAGCTGGAATTGTGTTGTGGCTAAACAATTCGACTAAATATTGAAAGCTTAGGGGATAAAAAATAAAACTTTAGTTGGTCGGCCGATTATTCATTGTTTGGACCCACAGTAGAGAGAGTATGTACAGCGTTTCTTATTGACATCAAACGCTAATGATGACACTGTCGCCATCAGCAGTGTTTTTCTAGTTTCTTTTTGATTCTTCACGATCGCATCCGTTGTAATTGAAAGTTACCTTGCTGTAAGAATAATATAAAGCCTAATTAATGGCTACTGCAGATATTTTTGCCACTCTGATCACAAACATAAAGCCTTACCAGCTTGTCTGGTATGCCTCTTTTGAAATGTACCAACTTTCAGCCCAAGCATGGCTCGATCTAAAATTACTCCATTATAAGTGGCTACTACATATTGGCCAAGTAATTGCATAGAAAAATTGGAAGCTTTAAATGGTGAGATTGTCGTGGTTGGTGTACTTTTTATATCTATAGCTGGTTTAATGCCAACAACTAAGATGGAATACGATTTATAAGATTGGTATCCCTACCTTTAAATTCGTCCCTGACCAATTGCTTTGTTTTATATAATAAAATTAATTTGAGATTATCCACACACACACACATATATCATCTATGATCAGGTTTATCGTTAAGAACCATATCATGATCATGGCATCCCGGAAGTGAGAGTGATACGTGTATATGTCATTGACTATTGATGTATAGATAGCATATGATAAAGTTTATCGTTAAGAACCATATCATGATCATGACATCCCGGAAGTAAGAGTGAGACGTCTTTATCTCATTGACTATTGATGTATATATAGTGGCGCCCTCACGACGACCACTTGCGCCCATCTAGCATGGGACACAGTTAATTCCTTAGGCATTTGTTCTGAGATAGAATGGCCTTGACCAACAAAAATGAGCTCAGTTACTAATTGATTCCTTGCTACTTTGACTCAGTCATAGTTCAGAAACAATTGAAACTGAAACTAGGATTAATATAGAGGGCTGAGCCACGTTAACACTACTTTATTCTGTTGGATTAGGCTTAAGAATAAAGTTTTTTTAGAGTGTGACTGATTAACTGCTTTTTATCCTTGATCATTAAGTTAATTGCTTACACCTATAGGAATAAACGAATCAAAAGAAAAGCAGAGGCTTTGAGTCTGCGACTTGACCACCACTACTTATATAGACTTTAAAAGATGCTCGCTCTTGCTTATCTTTGGAATCTCCTACCTATTTCCATATATAAAAAAGCCGTTTACGACTACTTTCCATTCAATATATATCACCTGCGTATATGCATCCTGGAGCCGGAGGGATATTATTCATGATGGCCCTATATATATACCCCACACGCCACTGCTTATACACAGGGTTATCTCCACCGCAGCACAGAAGAAGACATCAGATCTGTTGTGAAATTCAACCCAAGTCACGGGACTTGACTGGAGGTATAGTGTTGGGTTTTTCATTTTGTAGTTTGACAATGCAGAGTATCAATTGTGATAATTTAGGGTATGTTATAAACCGATTTATATGACCACCTTTATCGTCATACTAGCTGTCATAATTGACTCGCTCGTAGCCGTCAATTATGACGGTCCGTAGTCGTCATAACTGACCGTCCTTAACCGTCAATTACGACGGCCTGCAGCCTCCTTTGTACTCCTATATATATGGGTATCCTTAAGGCTTTCATTATGGAATTCTAAAACACTTATCTCTCATGTTCAAGATGTCTTTCTCTTTGTATTGCGCTCTCTCTCTTTTCATTAGTTTCATAATACGTTATCAGCACGAGATTTTGTTGATTTTGAAACTAGTATTCTTCTCATTCAACATGAGGTTCTGTTAATTCTAAAGCTAGTGGTCTTCTACTTCAAGTAAGCTTTTCAATATATTATTTGCAATCCCCAAGGTGAGTATTAAAGATTATATTTCTTATTATTACTTAATAAAATTATATGTTTATTCACATAGTTTATATACAAGTTCTATTTTTTTTATACTTTTTACGAATTATTGATGATAAGATTCATCTTGAAATAGAAATTGAACATCACTGAAGGATCACTCTAAACCAATAATTTTATTAGGTATCTCATAATAAAAGATCTATTGATTCTATGAGATAGTTTAAATGAGTGATACGTGTATCAAAAGCTCATTATGATTAATGCACCTGAAGTTGCATAATTGAAATTGTGTAGAAAAAAGCCACTAAAGAATGAAATATTATTGGGAGCAGCCCCTATTTGGGATCAGCCAATGCACACCATACGTGGCAGTGGCTTAATGACGAAAATCTCCTTAGCTTTTCGATTCCCTCTCTTTGGATTTTCACATTTGACTTTCAGATGCAAAATTAGGGCTCGAGCTCGTCGCCTCCTCTCTACCGATCATATTCCCCCCTCTCTCCCGATCGTTGTTCTGTGCACTCTCCCTCTCTCCCCCTCGTCCTCGTCGTGCTTATCATCTCCAAACCATGAGGAGAGAGAAAGGTCGAAGAGAGAGAAAAAGCTTGATGAGAGAGAGAGCTTGAGGAGAGAGAAAAAGCTTGATGAGAGAGAGGTCGCATAGAGAGAGAGGGATTTGCTGAGAGAGAAAGTTTGATGAGAGAGAGAGCTTATGAGAGAGATCTTGAGGAGAGAGAGAGGTCGAAGAGAGAGAAAAAGCTTGATGAGAGAGAGAGCTTGAGGAGAGAGAGAGGGGTCGAAGAGAGAGAAAAAGCTTGAGGAGAGAGAGAGAGACCTAATGAGTGAGAGCTTGATGAGAGAGAGACGTACATAAGAGAGAGGAGTCTAACAATTAAAAGAAATAATAAATATAAAGTGTGTGCAGTATGCATTTGCACAGTTGCGAATGCGTAGCAACTCTCCTAAAAAATATATGTTTAAAATGAACACCTCGAATGTACTCCTGAAGTTGCATAATTGAAATTGTGTAGAAAAAAGCCACTAAAGAATGAAATATTATTGGGAGCAGCCCCTATTTGGGATCAGCCAATGCACACCATACGTGGCAGTGGCTTAATGACGAAAATCTCCTTAGCTTTTCGATTCCCTCTCTTTGGATTTTCACATTTGACTTTCAGATGCAAAATTAGGGCTCGAGCTCGTCGCCTCCTCTCTACCGATCATATTCCCCCCTCTCTCCCGATCGTTGTTCTGTGCACTCTCCCCCTCTCCCCCTCGTCCTCGTCGTGCTTATCATCTCCAAACCATGAGGAGAGAGAAAGGTCGAAGAGAGAGAAAAAGCTTGATGAGAGAGAGAGCTTGAGGAGAGAGAAAAAGCTTGATGAGAGAGAGGTCGCATAGAGAGAGAGGGATTTGCTGAGAGAGAAAGTTTGATGAGAGAGAGAGCTTATGAGAGAGATCTTGAGGAGAGAGAGAGGTCGAAGAGAGAGAAAAAGCTTGATGAGAGAGAGAGCTTGAGGAGAGAGAGAGGGGTCGAAGAGAGAGAAAAAGCTTGAGGAGAGAGAGAGAGACCTAATGAGTGAGAGCTTGATGAGAGAGAGACGTACATAAGAGAGAGGAGTCTAACAATTAAAAGAAATAATAAATATAAAGTGTGTGCAGTATGCATTTGCACAGTTGCGAATGCGTAGCAACTCTCCTAAAAAATATATGTTTAAAATGAACACCTCGAATGTACTCCTGAAGTAGCAATATCGAGTGTAAAAGTTCACAATACATTCTAAATTTATATTTGGTCTTCTAGTGGCTAAGCAAAATAATGAGATTTTGTTAAGAAATCATTAGTTATGTCCTACGAGTTCCACATCATTCCCTGAAGTGAATGGTATTGGATTTATATCATTCTTAGAAGAGAATGATACATTTTTTTTAAAAAAACCAAGAGATTGGACGTGATGATGAATATCTTTATAGTACTTATATGATTTCGGGCCAGAAGCTCGTATTGGAAAAACTATTAGCTTTCTCTTTGAGATGATGTTATACAACTATTGAATCAAATATTATGATGTATCAAAAATGATATGATTCAAAATATTTGTATGATTTTCATGATTATCTTGATCATTCGAAATCAATTACGATAAGTCGAATAATTTTCACATGGACGTTTATAAAAGAACTAGAAGATTCTTTTACTATAAAGTCTTCTCACCATGAGCGGAAAGAAAAATTTGTTAGAAGCAAATAAAATGAAATAATTCGAGGTTATCTTGATTATCATAGGCGAACTGGAAGTTCAAATGATAATTAATTTATGAATGCAATAAGATAAAAATGTCTCATATTCTAGCTGCTAAAATTCCAACGATGATTGAAGTCCTCGTAAGACAATTAAGAAATTTAGCAGTCTAATGCACATAAGACATGTCTAAAAGCGTGCGAGACCTATTGATATAAATGATAAAGCATCTTGAAAGAGAAAAGCACAAAGAAAAAAAATTGATGGTCCTGAAGAGGCCGTACCCACAAAACAAGCAATAAGATCCATCCAAACTTTCTATACAAAATTCTCTCATAATAAAAACTTTTGAAGAGTATCTCCTGAAGAGAATTTTCATGAAATGACTTCCCTTGAAGAGGGACAGGTACCTGAAAATAACGAGATCTCGATACATTTAATGAGTATTGAAGATATTCTGGATAGAAATAAAACCGTTGTCGTCAATGTATTTTCTTATAAGATGACACTTAACATTACTAGAAGTAATGAAAAAAGTGAGCCAAAAATCGTCGAAGAATACAGACGTAAAAATATTGGCCAAAAATAGAAAGAAACAATTCCTATAGAATTGATATCACTAGTAAAATGTGATACATATGGACTTGTAGTCCAAACACCTAAAAGGTGATACTTGTTGAATATCAGTGGATATTTGTATAAAGGAAATGAAAATGTGATATATAAATCACGAGTTGGTTTCTCACAGAAATAATATTTATATGTTTTTGAAGTGGATGAAATTATATTGAGGTTTTTATTAACTTAATAGTTACCGAGAGTTTAGATATGCATGATTAACTGCATATTTATATGTATCACTAGATATGAAATGCATGAATCATATAGTCCTGAAGTACTTATTCTATCAAGTTTCAAAAATCCTTATATGATCTAAAACAATCTAAACGCACGTGGAACAAGCTATTTTTCATATATTTTCAATATCTAGATTAGCTTTTATTGCAGTTTATATAGATGATTTAAATGTCATTGAAGCTCCAAAAGAGCTCATGAAAACTGCACATATTTGAAATATAAATCATAAACCCTTTCATATTCGAGGGGGAGATGAATGAAATTATTAGTTCTGAAGTACCTTATCTTAAATGCAATTAGTATTTCAGATTCATATTACGGTTTTGTAATAAATGTGCATTATTAAAAGAGAAATAAAATGGAGCATGCATAACATCTACTAGAAGATAGAAGCACAATATGAATGTTAGTGAAATATTATTTTATTATCTCGAAACAAAATTACAGAAATTTGAGGCTCTTCGCCTCATTCTTTAAACGATTTTGCTCTTCAAAAATTTACATGGCATCCCTGTCTAAAGGAGTATGCAATCAAAAAGAAGACTTAAACAAAGATTTTAAATTCCTATTCTCTTACTTTATTGCTCCTATTTTCATGTTGGACTCTTGAAGAAGTCGCTGGATGATAGAAATTTTCTCATTGAGTTTGTCAACATCATAAGTTTTGGATTGTAATCGCTGAGAAAATGCGACAATGGTTGATGAGTATCGAGTACCGAGACTGACAAGCTCGTAGATAGCTTCAACATCTGACTTATTAGTTAGATCATTATTGTATTGCACTATAGCACCTATGGTAGAAGCAGAAACAACTAGTGAACAAGGTGTAGAATACCTCATATATTGGTTACGAGAAGATTGATGGGCAATTGCAGAGTAAGAATGCAGAGAGAGATTGCAGAGTAAGAATGCAGACTAATTACAAAAAAGTAAATAAAATGGGATGCGAATGAAGATGAGCTGAATATTTCTTTTATAAAGAAAATTATGAAAGTAAGACAAAATTATATATATTGATAGAGGATACGCTAAATACAGATATCCTACAGTTATTTACTAAGCCGTGAAATTAAAAGCAGCTTGCCCTACTCTATCTGAAATTGGACTTTCTTAGATATCCATGGCGAAATTAAATTCAGCTTGTCTTCTATAAGTATTTGGACTTCTTCAAATATCCATCGCTATTGATCCTGAAAATCACAGGCATACTGTTTTAGCGCCTTATTCTCCTCCTTCAGTTTCTTGCTCTTACGACTTTTCGCAGAGAGCTTCTAACGCAATTAAGATATTTAATTATTGAATTGGTTGACCTCATTCAGTTTAGCTAATAACCTTCGAGACATGGTCATACCAGAGGCAAAATACTGAGCACTAAGAAATCTTGATTCTGAAACGACATCAGAATAAATCTTTCCAGAAAAATGAATCTCTACTCCTGTCATAAGAGCAATATCTTTAGGTGAGTAAAAGGAATGACAAAGCATCTCTATTATTTTACAGCGTCCCTCATGAATCATCTCTCTACAAGAGATAAGAGATGTAGCATCATAGCCCTGCGGTGCCTGACAGCTACAGAAGAGCTGTAAAATTCTGCGGTGCTTGTTTGGTCTAAAAAGGTGGCCACCATTTTTGTTGAATATGGAGGTTGACCGCTTAATTTTGATGACTTCTCCACTAACTATGTTATTTACAAAAACTCCAGAAGAGCACAACTTCAGAAGAGTAGTAAATTTAATGTTAAAACGATCTTGAATCAATATAGTGAATTTGTTTACCAAAATATTACCAACTACATCATTTAAAGAGTTGGTACACAATATTGAGATGCATCAACCAAAGACCTTTCACTATAAAGTCTTGAAGAACTTTTACATTGACTAAGCTCATCCCCTGAGTACTCAAATGGTTGTTCGATCATTTGATGTGCAGAAAGACCCATTTCGTCCTTGTGAAGACGATGAAGAAATTATTGGTCTTGAAATACCTTATCTCAGTGTAATTAGAGCATTGATGTATCTTGAAAATTGCACTCGATTTGCTATTGCATTTTCAGTTAATTTACTTGCAAGATATAGTTCTGCACCAACTCAAAGACATTGGAATGATATTAAACATGTCATTCGTTACCTCCGAGGTACAATTGATATGGAATTATTTTATCAGCATGGATCAAGTCCACAATTAGTTGGATATGCGGATGCAGGTTATCTTTCAGATTCACACAAAGAGATCATTGCAATTCATGAGAAGAGATGTGAAATTGATGTCAAGCAGATACGATCAAGTGATAATTTGGTAGATTTATTCACTAAAACATTACCAACTGCAACATTTAAGTAGATTGTGCAGAACATTGGAATGCGGAAACTTGAAGACCTATTATCATGCACTTTTCAATGGGAGTAAAGTCTTGAAGACTTGTGCTGATTGTACTCTTTTTCTTTCGCTAAGGTTTTATCCCATTGGGTTTTCCTTTATAAGGTTTTAATGAGGCAATCTTAAAACACTTAGCGATATACATGAATATTGTACTCTTTTTCTTTCGCCATTGGTTTTTTTCCCACTGGATTTTTCTTTGGCAAGGTTTTAACGATGCATATTCTTTATATGTGATCATCCAAATGAGGAGTGTTATAAACCGACTTGTATGACTACCTTTAGCCGTCATACTAGCCAGCAATTACGACGGCCCATAGCCTCCTTTGTACTTCTATATATATGGGTATCCTTAAGGTTTTCATTATGGAATTCTAAAACATTTCTCTCTCATGTTCAAGATCTCTCTCTTTCCTTCTCTCTCTTTGTCTTTCGCTCTCTCTCTTTTTATTAGTTTCATAACAGGGTATAAAATTTAAATTCGTAAAAATATGGATGGCAACAACATATATCTATCTATTTATTTATAAAGTAGCCCATGTGGTCGTTTATACACGTGCCACGACTCTAACATGCAACAAAAATCAGCAAAAAAATGGACACGGTGAGCACTTGAACAGGCACAGCCACATGCAACTCTTGTTGCAAGGGACTTAGTATATACTTTCATATTCCTCACAACAAAAGGAAGTCTTAGAGAAATGGCAGCATCAGATGCTGAGCACAATTTACCAAAATTCTATGCCAAACATGGTTTCAAGTGTGTGTGTTTCCCCTTTATCCTTCTACTTCTTTTCTCAAAGCCTGCGGTTTCGTTCTCAATTATCAAGTCTCCGCCTGGATTTTCTGGTTCTCTGCCCTTCAAACTTGAAACCGGGTAAGCCTGCCACCCACCACCACCACTACTACTACTACTACTAGTGCTTTCATTTTGTCTTTTTATGATACTTTTGAAAGAATCATTAAAAGAAAAGAAAAAATCACGAGTTGGTTTCTCACAGAAATAATATTGATATGTTTTTGAAGTGGATGAAATTATATTGAGGTTTTTATTAACTTAATAGTTACCGAGAGTTTAGATATGCATGATTAACTGCATATTTATATGTATCACTAGATATGAAATGCATGAAGCATATAGTCCTGAAGTACTTATTCTATCAAGTTTCAAAAATCCTTATATGATCTAAAACAATCAAACGCACGTGGAACAAGCTATTTTCCATATATTTTCAATATCTAGATTAGCTTTTATTGCAGTTTATATAGATGATTTAAATGTCATTGAAGCTCCAGAAGAGCTCATGAAAACTGCACATATTTGAAATATAAATCATAAACCTTTCATATTCGAGGGGAAATGAATGAAATTATTAGTTCTAAAGTACCTTATCTTAAATGCAATTAGTATTTCAGATTCATATTATGGTTTTGTAATAAATGTGCATTATTAAAAGAGAAATAAAATGAAGCATGCATAACATCTACTAGAAGATAGAAGCATAATATGAATATTTGTGAAATATTATTTTATTATCTCGAAACAAAATTACAGAAATTTGAGGCACTTCGCCTCATTCTTTAAACGATCTTGCTCTTCAAAAATTTACATGGCATTCCTGTCTATAGGAGTAGGCAATCAAAAAGAAGATTTAAACAAGGATTTTAAATTTCTATTCTCTTGCTTTATTGCTCCTATCTTCATGTTGAACTCTTGAAGAAGTCGCTGGATGATAGAAATTTTCTCATTGAGTTTGTCAACATCATAAGTTTTGATTGTAATCGCTGAGAAAATGCGACAATGGTTGATGAGTATCGAGTACCGAGATTGACAAGCTCGTAGATAGTTTCAACATATGACTTATTAGTCAGATCATTATTGTATTGCACTATAGCACCTATGGTAGAAGCAGAAACAACTAGTGAACAAGGTGTAAATACCTCATATATTGGTTACGATCAAATGTCCGTTCAATCCCAAGCGGAATTTGGGGGCGTCACACCCGTAGTCGTCATAATTGACAGCTCGTAGTCGTCATAATTGATCGTCTTTAACCGTCAATTATTACGGCCCGTAGTCGTCATAATTGACTGTCCTTAGCCGTCAATTACGACGGCCTGCAGCCTCCTTTGTACTCCTATATATATGAGTATCCTTAAGACTTTCATTATGGAATTCTAAAACACTTCTCTCTCACGTTCAAGATCTCTCTCTCTTTCCTTCTCTCTCTTTGTCTTTCACTCTCTCTCTCTTTTCATTAGTTTCATAACACGTTATCAGCACGAGGTTTTGTTGATTTTGAAACTAGTATTCTTCTCATTCAACACGAGGTTCTGTTAATTCTGAAGCTAGTGGTCTTCTACTTCAAGTAAGTTTTTCAATACATTATTTGCAATTCCCAATGTGAGTATTAAAGATTATATTCCTTATTATTACTTGATAAAATTATATGTTTATTCACATAGTTTATATACAAGTTCTATTTTTTTTATACTTGTTACGAATTATTGATGATAAGATTCATCTTGAAATAGAAATTGAGCATCACTGAAGGATCGCTATAAACCAATAATTTTATTGAGTATCTCATATTAAAAGATCTATTGATTCTATGAGATAGTTTAAATGAGTGATACGTGTACCAAAAACTCATTATGATTAATGCACCTGAAGTTGCATAATTGAAATTGTGTAGAAAAAAGCCACTAAAGAATGAAATATTATTGGGAGCAGCCCCTGTTTGGGATCAACCAATGCACACCATACGTGGCAGTGGCTAATGACGAAAATCTCCTCAGCTTTTCGATTCCCTCCCTTTGGATTTTCACATTTGACTTTCAGATGCAGAATTAGGGTTCGAGCTCGTCGCCTCCTCTCTACCAATCGTATCCCCCTCTCTCCTGATCGTCGTTCAGTGCACTCTCCCCCTCTCCCCCTCATCCTCGTCATGCTTATCATCTCCAAACCATGAGGAGAGAGAGAGGTCGAAGAGAGAGAAAAAGCTTGATGAGAGAGAGAGAGAGGAGTCGAAGAGAGAGAAAAAGCTTGAGGAGAGAGAGAGACCTAATGAGTGAGAGCTTGATGAGAGAGAGAGACGTAGATGAGAAAGAGGAGTCTAACAATTAAAAGAAATAAAAAATACAAAGTGTGTGCAGTATGCATCCGCACAGTTGCGGATGCGTAGCAACTCTCCTAAAGAATATATATTTAAAATGAACACCTCGAATGTGTTCCTGAAGTAGCAATATCGAGTATAAAAGTTCACAATATATTCTAAATTTATATTTGGTCTTCTAGTGGCTAAGAAAAATAATGAGATTTTGTTAAGAAATCATTAGTCACGTCCTACTAGTTCCACATCATTCCCTGAAGTGAATGGTATTGGATTTATATTATTCTTAGAAGAGAATGATACATTTTTTTAAAGAAATCAAGAGATTGGACGTAGTAATGAATATCTTTATAGTACTTATATGATTTCGGGCCAGAAGCTTGTATTGGAAAAATTATTAGCTTTCTCTTTGAGATGATATTATACGACTATTGAATCAAATATTATGATGTATCAAAAATGATATGATTCAAAATATTTGTATGATTTTCATGATTATCTTGATCATTCGAAATCAATTACGATAAGTCGAATAATTTTCATATGGACGTCTATAAAAGAACCAGAAGATTCTTTTACTATAAAATCTTCTCACCATGAGCAGAAAGAAAAATTTGCTAGAAGCAAATAAAATGAAATAATTCGACGTTATCTTGATTATCATAGGTGAACTGGAAGTTCAGATGATAATTAATTTATAGATGCAATAAGATAAAAATGTCTCATATTCTAGCTGCTAAAATTCCAACGATGATTGAAGTCCTCGTAAGACAATTAAGAAATTTTGCAGTCTAATACACATAAGACATGTCTAAAAGCGTGTGAGACCTATTGATATAAATGATAAAGCATCTTGAAAGAGAAAAGCACAAAGAAAAGAAATTGGTACTCCTGAAGATGCCGTACCCACAAAACAAGTAATAAGATCCATCCAAACTTTCTATACAAAATTCTCTCATAATAAAAACTCCTGAAGAGTATCTCCTGAAGAGAATTTTTATGAAATGACTTCCCTTGAAGAGGGACATGTACCTGAAAATAACGAGATCTCGATACATTTCATGAATATTGGAAATATTCTGGGTAGAAATAAAGCCGTTGTCGACAAAGTATTTTGTTATAAGATGACACTTGACATTACCAGAAGTAATGAAGAAAGTGAACCAAAAATCGTTGAAGAATACAGACGTAAAAATATTGGCCAAAAATAGAAAGAAACAATTCCTTTAGAATTGATATCACTAGTAAAATGTGATACATATGGACTTATAGTTCAAACACCTAAGAGATGATACTTGTTGAATATCAGTGGATATTTGTATAAAGGAAATGAAAATGTGATATATAAATCACGAGTTGGTTTCTCACAGAAATAATATTGATATGCTTTTGAAGTTGATGAAATTATATTGAGGTTTTTATTAACTTAATAGTTACCGAGAGCTTAGATATGCATGATTAACTGCATATTTATATGTATCACTAGATATGAAATGCATGAAGCATATAGTCCTAAAGTACTTATTCTATCAAGTTTCAAAAATCCTTATATGATCTAAAACAATCTAAACGCACGTGGAACAAGCTATTTTCCATATATTTTCAATATCTAGATTAGCTTTTATTGCAGTTTATATAGATGATTTAAATGTCATTGAAGCTCCAGAAGAGCTCATGAAAACTGCACATATTTGAAATATAAATCATAAACCATTTCATATTCGAGGGGAAAATGAATGAAATTATTAGTTCTAAAGTACCTTATCTTAAATGCAATTAGTATTTCAGATTCATATTATGGTTTTGTAATAAATGTGCATTATTAAAAGAGAAATAAAATGAAGCATGCATAACATCTACTAGAAGATAGAAGCATAATATGAATATTTGTGAAATATTATTTTATTATCTCGAAACAAAATTACAGAAATTTGAGGCACTTCGCCTCATTCTTTAAACGATCTTGCTCTTCAAAAATTTACATGGCATTCCTGTCTATAGGAGTAGGCAATCAAAAAGAAGATTTAAACAAGGATTTTAAATTTCTATTCTCTTGCTTTATTGCTCCTATCTTCATGTTGAACTCTTGAAGAAGTCGCTGGATGATAGAAATTTTCTCATTGAGTTTGTCAACATCATAAGTTTTAGATTGTAATCGCTGAGAAAATGCGACAATGGTTGATGAGTATCGAGTACCGAGATTGACAAGCTCGTAGATAGTTTCAACATATGACTTATTAGTCAGATCATTATTGTATTGCACTATAGCACCTATGGTAGAAGCAGAAACAACTAGTGAACAAGGTGTTAAATACCTCATATATTGGTTACGAAAAGATTGCTGGGCAATTGCAGAGTAAGAATGCAGAGAGAGATTGCAGAGTAAGAATGCAGAGAGAAATTGCAGAGTAAGAATGCAGACTAATTACAGAAAAGTAAAGAATATGAGATGCAAATGAAGATGAGCTGAATATTTCTTTTATAGAGAAAATTATGAAAGTAAGACAAAATTATATATATTGATAGAGGATACGCTAAACATAGATATCTTACAGTTATTTACTAGGCCGTGAAATTAAAAGCAGCTTGCCCTACTCTATCTGAAGTTGGACTTTCTCAGATATTCATGGCGAGATTAAATGCAGCTTGTCTTCTATAAGTATTTGGATTTCTTCAAATATCCATCGCTAATGATCCTGAAAATCACGGGCATACTGTTTTAGCGCCTTATTCTCCTCCTTCAGTTTCTTGCTCTTACGACTTTTCACAGAGAGCTTCTAACGCAATTAAGATATTTAATTATTGAGTTGGTTGACCTCATTCAATTTAGCTAATAACCTTCGAGACATGGTCATACCAGAGGCAAAATACTGAGCATTAAGAAATCTTGATTCTGAAACGACATCAGAATAAATCTTTCCAGAAAAATGAATCTCTGCTCCTATCATAAGAGCAATATCTTTAGGTGAGTAAAATGAAGGACAAAACATCTCCATTATTTTACAGTGTCCATCATGAATCATCTCTCTACAAGAGATAAGAGATGTAGCATCATAGCCCTGCGGCGCCTGACAGCTACAGAAGAGCTGTAAAATTCTGCGATGCTTGTCTGTCTAAAAAGGTGGCCACCATTTTTGTTGAATATGGAGGTTGGCGGCTTAATTTTGATGACTTCTCCACTAACTATGTTATTTACAAGAACTCCAGAAGAGCACAACTCCAGAAGAGTAGTGAATTTAATGTTAAAACGATCTTGAATCAATATAGTGAATTTGTTTACCAAAATATTACCAACTACATCATTTAAAGAGTTGGTATACAATATTGAGATGCATCAACCAAAGACCTTTCACTATAAAGTCTTGAAGAACTTTTACATTGACAAATCTCATCCCCTGAGTACTCCCATGGTTGTTCGATCATTTGATGTGCAGAAAGACCCATTTCGTCCTTGTGAAGACGATGAAGAAATTCTTGGTCCTGAAATAACTTATCTCAGTGTAATTAGAGCACTGATGTATCTTGAAAATTACACTCGATCTGATATTGCATTTTCAGTTAATTTACTTGCAAGATATAGTTATGCACCAACTCGAAGACATTGGAATGATATTAAACATGTCATTCGTTACCTCCGAGGTACAATTGATATGGAATTATTTTATCAGCATGGATCAAGTCCACAATTAGTTGGATATGCGAATGCAGGTTATCTTTCAGATTTACACAAAGAGATCATTGCAATTCATGAGAAGAGATGTGAAATTGATGTCAAGTAGATACGATCAAGTGATAATTTGGAAGATTTATTCACAAAAGCATTACCAACTGCAACATTTAAGTAGATTGTGCAGAACATTGGAATGCGAAAACTTGAAGACCTATTATCATGCACTTTTCAAGGGGAGTAAAGTCTTGAAAACTTGTGCTGATTGTACTCTTTTTCTTTCACTAAGGTTTTATCCCATTGGGTTTTCCTTTGTAAGGTTTTAATAAAGCAATCTTAAAACACTTGGCGATATACATGAATATTGTACTCTTTTTCTTTCACCTTGGTTTTTTTCCCACTGGGTTTTTCTTTGGCAAGGTTTTAACGATGCATATTCTTTATATGTGGTCATCCAAAGGGGGAGTGTTATAAACCGACTTGTATGACTACCTTTAGCCGTCATACTAGCCGTCATAATTGACCGTCTTTAGCCATCAATTATGACGGCCCGTAGCCGTCAATTACGACGTCATTAGCCGTCAATTACGACGGCCCGTAACCTCCTTTGTACTTCTATATATATGGGTATCCTTAAGGCTTTCATTATGGAATTCTAAAACATTTCTCTATCATGTTCAAGATCTCTCTCTCTTTCCTTCTCTCTCTTTATCTTTCGCTCTCTCTTTTCATTAGTTTCTTAACAGGGTATAAAATTTAAATTCGTAAAAATATGGATGGCAACAACATATATCTATCTATTTATTTATAAAGTAGCCCATGTGGTCGTTTATACACGTGCCACGACTCTAACATGCAACAAAAATCAGCAAAAAAATGGACACGGTGAGCACTTGAACAGGCACAGCCACATGCAACTCTTGTTGCAAGGGACTTAGTATATACTTTCATATTCCTCACAACAAAAGGAAGTCTCAGAGAAATGGCAGCATCAGATGCTGAGCGCAATTTACTAAAATTCTATGCCAAACATGGTTTCAAGTGTGTGTGTTTCCCCTTTATCCTTCTACTTCTTTTCTCAAAACCTGCGGTTTCGTTCTCAATTATCAAGTCTCCGCCTGGATTTTCTGGTTCTCTGCCCTTCAAACTTGAAACCGGGTAAGCCTGCCACCCACCACCACCACTACTACTACTACTACTAGTGCTTTCATTTTGTCTTTTTATGATACTTTTGAAAGAATCATTAAAAGAAAAGAAAAAGAATACAATATTTAGAGGAACATGTACTCGTCCATCTATAATCCACCGTACTAAATGTATGCAAGCAGATACATTGGCGTGGATGAGAAGGACGAAGTGCAATTCTTCTACTACTTTATCAAATCTGAAGGAAATCCTAGACACAATCCCCTTGTGCTCTGGCTCACTGGTGGACCAGGATGCTCTGCTCTCTCTGGACTTGCCTTTCAGATAGGTTGCTCTTCCCTTGTTTATGCTTTGTTTTCATTTAGAATTTCCTGGGTTTAATGAATTGAAAGTTGAACTTTGTCCCCCACCACCTGAAAGAATTGATGTAGTAATTATATCCATCACCAGTTATTCCTCGACACTGCCATTTCTCATAAAATGCAGCTCCAGTACTAGTTCCTCGACACTGCCATGTCTCTGTTCTAAATGAATATAGGTAACAATGGTTTTCTTTTTTACTTCATTTTGGATTTTTTTTTCTATCGGCCCATACAGTTTAGCAAGGTCGAGTACAACGGAAGCCTACCTTCTCTAACATTGAATCCATATTCATGGACTAAGGTAAATGCAATTTAGTGGCTTCAATTGTGCTTTCAGGTTGCTCTTCATCTGTTTTTCTGAAATGTATTGGGTAATTGTGAAATGAATCTAGGTTGCTAGCATAATATTTTTAGACTCACCGGCTGGCATTGGATTCTCATATTCAAGGACCTCGCAAGGGTCCAGGACAGCAGATCCGAAATTTGCTTATCAGGGTTATGATTTTGTAAGAAAGGTACAACATCATCTCCATACACATTCAAGTTTATGCGTTAGTGAAAATTCATCAATTTTCTTTTTCTATACGATTATGGCCGGCCATCAAAATTCATCCAGGTGCAGTTAGAATTTAAAGAAATTGACAACTTCTGAAATGCAACATCTGTTTTGAAACAACTTTGTTGTTCATAAATTCTGATTTATGCCTATAATTTTGGCCTTGTTATATAGTGGTTGCTCAGTCATCCCAATTTCATTGCTAATCCCCTATTTATCGCCGGTGACTCATATTCCGGCAACATCGTTCCAATCATTGTTCAAAAAATGTCAGATGGTAATGACAAACATGTCCTTTCCTTTTTTAAAGTTCCCACAGCTTCTCTTTTTCTACCCAAAAACCAGTTTAATCATGCTGCTGCAGGTATTGAAGCCGGGGACTCGCCACTTCTCAATCTCAAAGTAGCTGAGAAAATACGATTCCTGAATTACTTTGCTAGATTCTTGCTATAATCCACGACCACGTAACGATATAAAAACAATTACAGGGTTATTTGATTGGTAATCCGGGAACAGATCCAAAATTTGATGACAATTCAAAAGTTCCATTTGCTCATCGCATTGCAATCATTCCAGATGAGCTTTACAAGGTTATTTCTCGTAGATTTCCTAACTAGTCCAATCAACACAAAAATTCATTGCCGGCAACATTTTTCGTAATCCTTATCCATCAGTAGCCTTTCAGTTTAAAAAGTAGAAGCCACATTTATTATTCTCAGAAGGCTAAAAGGAGCTGCAAAGGTGAGTACAGAGTAATAGACTCAAGAAACATACACTGCGCAAATGATCTTCGAGCTATCGCAAAGGTTGGCAGGCCACCCCTTATCATTTCCATTTTGGCAAATTCAATTCTCTTTATTTCCACTATTTTGTCTGCATAATTGATTTGGTTTACATACCATCTTGCTTATGTAGTGCACTAAAAGGATAAACAGACCTCACATCTTGGAGCCCAAGTGTTCTACTGACTTTCGCCCGTCAAATAAGATGGATGAAAATCGAAGATACCTTATGGAAATATATGGAGAATCCTATACGTCACTTCCTAAATATTCCAGATTTGGGTGTAGAGTAAACTCCTCACCTCTCTCTCTCTCTCTCTCTCTCTCTCTCTCTCTCTCTCTCACACACACACACACACACACACACACGATAAGTTTTGTTCAGTGGTTGTGAAAATATTGATCACCGATTGCCGAATATTACAGAACTACAATAAATTTCTCTGCCACATATGGGCAAATGACATCAGGGTGCAGAAAGCACTTCATATCAGAAAGGTAAGAATATATTGATGCAAGGTGTTGCCATAAATTGCATATTGATTAGGATATAAGCTTTATGCTGCTTTTGATGGTGAAAATCAGGGAACAGTAAAGGTATGGATAAGATGTAAAATAGACTTACCTTACAAGAAAGATGTTGAGAGTGCTGTAAGCTTTCATTATTATCTCAACATCAAGGGGTATCGAGCTCTAATATATAGGTTTGATCACATATTTTCTCTGCCCTCTACTCATTCCATTTGCAAGCAACCTAAAACATTGAAAAGAACAAGTAATTTAGATGTTAATAGAGAACAAGTTGGGTTACCATACAAATGTATCCTGCAGTGGGGATCATGACTTTGAAATTTCATACTTCGGGACGCAACTGTGGATCAAATCTCTAAATTTGTCCGTTGTTGACGAGTGGCGGCCATGGCTGGTAGATCTTCAAGTTGCCGGGTAGGCTTAGATTATTTATGTACATGTGCTTTAACAATGCGGGGTTCTATAACCAGTTGTGATTGATGATGTTGATTATTTGCAGATTCACAAGGGGATATGCAAACGACCTCACATTTGCAACTGTAAAGGCAAGAACTATGTTATACTCGAAGAGTACAGAATGCTTAATTTTCTTTTTTAAAGCGAGTGGAAGGAAGTAAATGGAATTATAACGAGTAAGGATTATGCAGGGAGGGGGTCACACAGCTCCGGAGTACATGCCTAAGGAATGCCATGCCATGTTCAGAAGGTGGATTTTTCAAGAACCACCTTATAATAAATAGAGAGAATTTAATATATATATATATATATAAATAATTTTTTAATATTAAATTTAAAGAAAAATGATAATCACAGTCTTGAGTACACAAGAGCCACATAGTCATTTAAAAAAATAATCAATACAAGATTTACATAAAAAAAATTAATTTTTTAATAATAGATCTCTCTTTTTCAAAATGACTGTATAGTACTTACACACTACATAACTAGGATTACTCAAATTTAAAAGATAGATGAATTGATGAATGAATCGTTCATTACTAATTTACTCAACTAAACGCATAGGAATAATAATAAAAATAAATGAGAAAAGAAATCAAAAGATTTTTACACATTTGCAGCAATTCAACGCATACGAATAATAATAATAAAAGGCCGATGGAATGATATGGGAGCTTTCTATGGTATAACATATAAACAGCATACAAATAAAATTCATCAGTCTCATTTGAGCTTTTTCCCTAAATCCTAAAGGAATGAGCCGGGAAGTAAAACGACGCCGCTTCAATGAAGCCGTCGTCAACATGCTCTTCCCGCAACCACTGCCGCCTCCACAACTACAGGTATCACTACTCTCTCTCTCTCTCTCTCTCTCATTGTTATTTTGTCTTGCTTCGTCCACAATAAGCATTCTAATTATACGAAACTTGAAAAGCCAGACGAGGAGGAAAAAGAACCGGTGAACGTACTCCGGGAAGACTTTGATGCGGATCTTATTCCAGGTTTCGCCTTTCACGAGGATCTGATTCCAGGTTTCGGTATATGATTTATTTTTATTCAATATTATTCATAATTGGTGATTTTACTGTTGAATAAAACTCAGACAATTTGGAAGAAACCGGATACTCTACAAGCGATGATAATGGTGATGGTGAACCAGTGCTGCCTCAGCAGCTGACGAGGGCTCAGAGGAAGAGGCTTCGCAAGAAGAAGCTTAAGGAGGATGCCTGCCGCCGCGGAAAAATTATTGGGCCGTTGTTACCTTCGACGAGCGATGATGTCGGCGACCGTGGTGGTGGAGACAGCGATGTCGTAGACAAGGAACCTCTAGCCGTTCGACGCAGTGCCGCTGAGAACAAACTCGACGCTACAACTAATAAGTCAGGTGAGGAAGATCCCCACACGCATGCACACACGACTCACCCACACGTGGGACACCCGACTGAACGGTAAGCACCCGACTCAAAAGAGTCCTAACAACGATAGTCGATTCCATTCCTCGTTCGCTTCATTAGTAACAAACAGACCGATTAGTCTATTCTAAATTTCCAATGTATGTTTTAAATAAGCATGGTATGGCCAGATCATAATGGATCGTTTGATAGCACTGAGTACAGAAACCTTGTTTTGTTATATGTATTTGTGCAGGAGAGAGGGCTGCTGGTGTTAACCAGAAGAAACTGAAGCAAAGAAGGATGGCCAAAAGACTGGCAAAGGAAGGACTGAAGTCATCATCTAGTGTGGACAATTGCTGATAAAAAGTCATAATCCAAAAGGATGGGATTTCCGAGTTCCACCTGAAATCGCTTTGCTGTGATGAAATTTGCATCGAGTCAAGTCATAGAGCAGAAGGAAAGGAGTTGCGTGAGACACCGCAAAATTAAGAATATTTCTTTAAAACGTAATTCGTGTAACATTCCTCTGAAAAAAAGAAGTTAATGCATGGCTATAATTCGCGGTAACATTTCTATAAAATGCAGAATTTCATTCCATCAATATTGATCAATACTATGTTTTTCCTTCAATACAGTTTTTTCTCATCCTCAAATGTTAGCGCCCCCCCGCCCCCCCCGGGGGTTCCCTAACTGATGAGCTATTGTGTTTCCATCCCTATGAATAAATTGAATTTTCCCTGACGATCAGCTATGGATGAACCTCTTGATATCCACTATCATTTGGCCATAGTTAGTCTAGTTTTCTTCCCCTTTGTTTTTGTCCCTTATTAAGGCTTTTGCATCACCTTCAAAATAGCATTGGAGAATCCCATATCCCTACAAACTTCTAAAGCTCTCCACAAAGCAATATATTCAGCAATATCTAGATGGTTAACATCTTTCCTCGAAGAACAAAGAGACAGTAGAATATCACCTTGTGAATCTCTAATTGTAACTCCAATTCCCATCTTTCTTTTTTCCTTATCCAAAGCTGCATCCCAGTTCACTGTTACAAAATTTTCCTCAGGCTTCTTCCATCTTACCATACTTATGTTTATATACCTTGTCTGTTGTTCAAATTTATTTAGGTTTTGTGCTTCTTGAGACTCTTCCAATCCATTCCTTGCTGGCTGCACCACCTCTTGAGGACTATCTAATTTATTTTAAAAGATAAATGAAGTTCTTCTAATCCATAGTCTCATTGTCACTGCTACCCATTCAATCTCTGTTTGATGCAATCTATCTCCTCTCCCACAGCTTTAGAAAACCGACTTGCCATATAGACCATTTTTTAATAGGACTATTATTTACCGCCCAAACATCATTTGCAGCAGGGCAATCCCATAAAGCATGCATAAAAGTTTCATCTTCTCTTCGACAGCTTCACATGTAGGATTATCTATCACCCTCCTTTGGAATAAAATTTTTTTTTTTTTTTTTTGGTGGGTGATAAATTGTTTCCTGCTTTCTATAATAAGTTCTTAACCTTTGCTGGGACTCTCCATCTCAATCTTGCTTTGAGTAAATCCTTGGAAGCATGCAAGCTTCTCCAAATCAGAGATGGCCGAAGACCCAATTTTGAATGCTTGAATTTCCATTCCTTTAGTATCTCTCTTTAAAAATCCTTGTTGCTGAAGATTTTGGATGTTGTAACAGTCTCCAACATTGTTTAGCCAATATGGACCTCTTAAAACGCTCCATATCGCTAAATCTCAATCCCCCTTTACTTTTTATCTCCCTGATCCTACTCTATCTTCTCCATTGTATTTCATTTTTCTTTTTCATTTGTCCCCACCAAAATCTTTGAACCATAGTTGAGATCTCTCTGCATAATCTTCTTGGAAGTTTAGACAAACTCATCGTATAACGCCCCGTACATCTCATAATATATGTATAAACTCCGAAGTCTCAATGAGACATAAAACTCATTAGTTCGAACCAAATATAAACATTCCTCTACAATGACATCAATGAACTACTCCAACATATATACGATGAGGAAAGTGCTAGTGGTGTCCCTCAAACTTACCGCATAATTATTTTAATTTTTTTATTTATTGTTTACATAATGGTTAAAAAAGTGACTATTTATGAAATTGTGTATTTTTTTTCTTAATGATTAAGGATGTTAAAAAAATATTTAAACAATAGAAGACAAAAAAAAAATTGTAAATACACTAGTGGGCACACCAGCAGTAACCGCTGGGTGGCCCGCTAGCAGTATCCATACTAGGAACACCACAAAGTCTCAATAACATCATCAATATCCCAACATAACACTAAAATAATATGATTAGTTTCATGAATAAAATCCTTTTATAGACTCTTGTAACCTTGGGCACCTATTCCACTACACTCATGTTTTTTATTTTTGATCCTTAACTAAAACATCCAAATCATTTGAAAATATAGTAGAGATAATTATGTGAGTTATCAACAATTCAATAAGTAGTTAATATATACCAGTATTTAAACATAAGCTAATTATAGAATGCAAAACAAAACAAATTATCAAAATACCATAGCAACAATTCAGAAATATTAAAATTCAAAGGTCCTTTGGTATAGCATAATTGAATAGCATCATATTAGAACGGATTCCATGTTTAACCCATGTGGTAGGATTGTGCAAACACTGGCAATCAACCGAGCAAAAACAGAATTGAGGTCTTCCATTTATAATTCTTTCGGCCATGAGTGTGCATACAGGAAAGACCATGCATAAAAACCACTTTATTTTCAAAATTGGTGCACCAAAAATAAAGATATTGACACCAACACAAACAGAAGCCGCAGTTTTACACTCGTGGTAAGGTTAGGACAAAAGCAGAAACAAAACGTCATGCTAGAAGTTCTTAGATTCAACATTTTAATCATAACAGAGTACTAAACAAATACAAATTATATTTCATATAATCAAGTACAAAACTTTTCAAATTTCAAATTTGCTCTTTTTATACAAATGAGAAACAAAGTGCCAGAAATTGCTCATGTCTACATCAATCATGACAAACATATTGTTTTCGTTTTTTATTCGGATACAATGAGTTATGCAGAAAAAAAGTGACAAAGGTTGTTTCCAAAGTTCCATAACAAAATATTCAAGTTTTCATAAAATCAACCTTAGTCCATTTTTTAGGCAATGTCTAGGATAGGAGCATCGCTTACCTGACAATGCCATCTATTTTCAATCATCAACTAAACATAATTAATACAAACTATGTAACATCCCCATTTTTTTCTAACCATTGGAGGTGTTTCCATTGACTTCAAAATGATAAGGTAAACAATAATAAGAAAAGAACTAAATAAAAAGTTTTTTATATATTGGGTTCAAAATATTAAAATAACTCGTACTGTTCATACATAAAAATAACACCAACTAAAATTCAAACTATCACATTAACTACACTTTTTCCATCACTCTTAATCTAACCCTTCCATGTGTCATCTAAGCTCATTTTTTGTCTTGCTCCTCTTTAACATCTGTAAAATAAAATTTTATAGGTGGAAGGTAAGTCCACAGCTCAATAAGTATGATTGCTTAAACTGGGTGTAACATATAAGCCTAAAAAAATAAACTGATAAGCAAAAATAATTAATAACTGACATCATGATGACATCGTAAAATAAAACTCTTACACCATATAAATATCCTTCAAAAAATGTCTCCATTGGGAAACTACCCCTTCAAGGGTAGATATCCTTTCTATAAACTCATCTTCATTTGAGATCTATACCTTCTTAAATATCTTTCGGTGTAGTTGTTACTCGTCATTCCCATTTTCCCTTTCCATTTAGGGTCTACACTTTCTCATTATCTTTCAGTGTAGTTATCATCCCATACATTTCTCATTGAGTGGATCTACATCTTCTTAAAGTCCTTCAATGTAGTTATCCTCCCAAACAAAAATTAGTAACGGTACCGTACTATCATATAACTTATATAACATTTCACGTAACTATAATGCACATAAAGTTTCTATAAATACATCATAACTTCTTACATAAAAGTTTAGGTTGAGCCACAAATTTCCACATGAACAATGGTTGTTTTTCATCAACACTAAGACAACAACATAAAACAAATAAAGATAAAAGCAAGTGGACAGATATAAATAAATATAATCTACACAAAAAATATAAAATAAGTCAAAACCCAAATACAAATGTGATAAACCAATGGAGACTCACTGAAACCACAGAGAAAAGTTTAAGAAAATATAATACTATGATATTATAAAAACAAATCCACTCACACCACTGGGAACCAAATATACTAAAAATAAAAAAATGAACTTATAGAAATCAACCAAGTTGTAGGGAAAACTTGAAAGGTAGATTATTCAGAGAGAGAGAGAGAGAGAGAGAGAGAGAGAGAGAGAGAGAGAGAGAGAGAAAGAGAGAGAGAGAGAGAGAGAGAGAGAGAGAGAGAGAGAGAGAGAGAGGATTTCAAAATCGTCTTGAAAGAAGATTTTGGGTTTTTATAAGGAAAAAACCATTCACTTGAGAAAGAAACTAATGACCAAAAATTAAGGAAACTATGTTACAGATTCGAAGGGCTGATGATTTCATCTTATTGGATATTTATGAAAGGAGATGAAAGAAAATGCTAATTGTGTAACATGCAAAGAGCAAAATGAAAAGTGAGACTGAACTTGAAATGAAAGTAGGGGAAGAAGAAGATGAATGGCTACTGTGTGTGTGCGTAAGAAAAATTTAAAAGCAAAATCCCTAAGGTGACACTTAGAGTGATTTTTTTTTTATACAAATATACAAATGAGCTGGGTTAAAGGGCTAGGTACTACAAACTATATATTAATATAATTAAACTAGTACATCTAAAATAAGACCACATAACTAAATAATTCCATGACGATGATCCCATGGCTCCAATTCTTTTAACTCAGTAACTCCTCAACTCCAACCCCAAAAATAACTTCCTGAACCTCGCCCATTTGTGGCATTCAACTCAACAAGCCCATGACAAGTATCCAACCAGAACTCATCCTCTCTACCTGAAATTCACTTAATAACACTTCCAAAAAGACACATCAGAACCACTCATATAACCAATACACCATTTTGAATCTTATTAAACAACTACTAAAATCCTCAATGCTTGCTCAACCAAAACATCAACTTAACAATGGACCAACTGCACATCCACAATTGTCACTACACATTCAATCACCTAAAATCACTTCCAACAGTGCCAATTCAACATGCTTGGATTTTTTTTGCCAAACATCAACAATCTAAACAAGGTATCAGGAAAGCAGAGACGGATGATGCGAGGAGGGGTGTTGGAATTACAGAGAATGCATTGGGGAGGAGAGAAAATGGGGAGAGAAAAGTGATAGGGAGGAGAGGGAATTGGGAGGGAAAGTGACGGGGAGAAAAAGAAAACTACTAACCCCAAAAATGATGTTATTTTCTTCAAGCATTTGGGCCTAGGTGTTACACATCGAGTATGTAGGTATGGCTTGTATTACTACTTTAATGAGCATCTCTTTTCCGGCTTGAGACAGGAATTGATTATGGCAACAATTCAATGTTTTCCAAACCCTCTCCTTTATGCATCTAAAAGTGTTGTATTTCGACTTCCCCACTATAGCCGGCAATCCTAAATATCTCTCATAACTGTCTTCCACAATTGATCCTACTGTTCGAGCAATCTATTCTTTATCAAATGTCCCAAAGTTTGTACTGAATAAGATGTTTTTTGTTTATTAATCAATTGACCAGAAGCCTTTCCACAAACTTCCAGCATTTGTTGAACTTTGTTCCATTCTGATAATTTTGACCTATAGAAAATGAGACGATCATATACAAATAGCAGATAACTAATTTTTGTCCCTCCTCTTGTTACTGCTATCCCTCTAACATCCGCTCTTCTTTATGTAAGTTTATAAGAGAGGTTAGGCCCTTTGCATCCATGATAAAACGATAAGAGGATAGTAGACCCCCTTGTCTCAACTATCTTGTTGGAATGAACCTTTCTCTAGGTTTCGTTTTTACCACAACAGAATAAGATACTGAACTTACACCGTCCATAATCCAATTTATCCATCTCTCACCAAAATCTAGTTTCCTCATCACTGCTTGGAATCAAGAGTCATTATTGAAAAGATTCCAACGTCTATTTTTTAAAAAAGCTTGTTTTATGAGAATCATTGATATGCACGGGTAGAAATGAGCTCTGAGTGGTTTTTCAGTAAAAGAAAATAAGAGAAATGATGTAGATGATTTTGAGTATATTTTTCAAATAAAGAGGGGTATTTTTGTAGTAGAGTTTTGGACTTAACCACTTGTGTAGAGTTGGTTTGACCTATACGACGATCAGTTGGATTGCTATATGTATCCTAGAGGAGTCAAGTCAAGATGAATTTTGTTATACCGGTTAATTTAAGACTTTATACACCACAGAGGATTTAAATCTACTTAAAAAGAGCGAGATTTCTGTACCTCAGTTTAAATAGATTTCATTTAAATGCTAATTTTATTATATTATTGTGTATATTCACCAACAAACTGCACCAGACATTAATATTAGACATGTGGAAATCGATTCAAATAATGAACAACATTAATGTTAGGTATGTAGCTGCATGAATCTCGCAGGACCACTGCATGCCATAATCATCTCCGATGGAGATCCATAGTTTAACTTCCTTCCACGTGACTGGGTTCCGGTAAAAAGACTCTGGTGGACTTTCTGCGGTAATTAAGAGACCATAAGGGCCCCCCTCAATTGCCGCCCGCCCACTTCTTTCTACGTACAAACACAAACTTCACGCCTTAATTAGACCAATGACCAATATGATCATTTATAGCACGCTATATAGGTTCAATTTTCCTCCTCCATGCGTGTTCGCACAATAATCAGATAAGAAATATTAGTAGTCAAAGAGCTGCCTTCCTTGAACATTGGCTGCTTTCATACCCGAAAACAACAATTGCACCACTACGACTCCGACTCTTCCGTGCTTGCTAGAAAGAGCTCATAATTCTCCTTCAATCGTGCACTGATTTACGAGAGTAAATGTTATGCCTATTCCCTTTTAAAAATAAATATATATCTTCTTTCAAAGATAGAATAAGCTTTCATGATTGATACTACATGATCACACGATTTCTAATAAATATAAAGTTTATTTAATTTCTTATTGGTAATTAACATATATATAATGATCAGTCCGTCAAAATTAAAGTGATAACATTTGAAGTACTACTTGTGAATCATTTACTCTCTTAGAATATGAGGAAAAATGCATAAATTAAGAAAATACTTAAAAAGATAGATAATATGAAAGAGCTATATATAATATTACTATTTTGTGGCAGAAAGCTGTAAATATCTCCATTGGATAATTAATCTACGTTCAACATGTCCGTTTGATTTCAATCAGCCGCCGGAAAATCAAAGGGCAACGGCGAGAGGGAGGAATCCAGTCTATCCCGGTGCACGAAACCAAATTTACGAAGCACCTGATTGTCGGCGAAATTCAAAGCCCTCCGCATCCCATCCCAGCATGACCCGCCAGCATACATCTGATTGTGGTCCCCGCTGCATGGCTGACATCCCGTGAAGTGCGTTACGAACGGCCTTCTCCAGCTCCCTCTCCCGTTCCCTGCTTCTTTCAGATAACACCGCGCCCTATACGCACCGTATTGTTCGCTCTCTATCTCCGCGTGTCTCCTCCTCAATGTATTCTCCTCTCTCTCCATCTCCCTGTACCTCTCCGTTATGTTATCCATCGTCCCGATTATCTCGTGCCAGTATCCCTCGAAATAGTATTCTCCCTCCAAATATATCTTCTCCCCCCATTTCTCTTTCTCCTTGTACAGCAGGTAAATCAGGCCCGTCTGATCGTCCGACTCTGGGAACAGCTTGTCCTTGAACGTCGATCTCAGTATTTGGCCCCACCTCTTGTATTCCGGTGTCTGCGGACCCATGCTCGCCCACACCTCCATGAGGTCCATCGACCACTGACAGTTCCTGATCAGGAACACACCGGCGTTCAGTCCCGTCCAGCTCTTGTCGTCGTAAATCAAGTGTGCCCAGCCGTGCACGACGAGGTTGTGATCCTTGTACCGCTCTAATGGCAGCTTGAACTCCATGTCCGTGAACAATGCGTCCGAGTCCACCCACCAGATCCACTCCGCCTCCGGATGGGCCACCATCGCGGCCCGAACCACCGGTAGCTTGGCCCAATACGAGCCCATCTTCGGGTGCAGCAATGCATTGTTGTAGAAGACATCGCACCCGTGGATCCGGCAGTAGTCCACCTTGTTCTTGAAGAACCTCAGCAGCAGATGATCCCCGATAGGGTTCTTGCACGGCGACGGCTGCGACCCACTCAACAAGAGAACGCGATCCCGTGCTCCGGCGGCAAACGACGGGTGCTGCTTCAGCCACTCTTTTCGCTTCTCGTCCCAGTTCTCCAAGGGTTTCCCAATCGAATAACTCAGCTCCGGTTCGTCGTAGAAGGTCGTCTCGGCCGAGTCCTCCCCGCAATTCAGCCAGTCCGCGCCACTCGCGGACTTGGATTGAGAGTCGCCTAACGGCCCAAGGTTTGGAGAAGGATCGGTGGTAGGAGTGAGGAAGGACCAGAGGCTCCAAACCAGCAAAAGAGCGAAGAATGCTCCGCCGATAAAGAGTAGACTGTCGCTGAGACAGAAAGAGGATTTGTTGCGTGGGACGGAGGGTTTAGCCATGGGAGAGGTTGTGTGAAAACGTGGGTGGTCAGGCGACACCATCAAAAAGATCGAGCTTTCAAAGAAGGTTTCAAATTTAGGTTTGTGCTGTCACTCTCCGCATCTGACACTCGTCGTGACTGTGGTTTTTTTGCTTTTTTGTTTGCGTCAATCTGTTGTCGTTTGGCTTGAATTTAGGGGAGAGAGAGGGTTTTTATTTTTACTACCGGCAAGCTGAGTGAAGGAACGAGTAATAAGCTTCCAAAAATGGCGTCCCGAGATTGAGGTGTGAGAAAGTGACAGCAGAATGTGTGGTGCAAGGTTAAGGTTTAAGGAGTGTGTCGGTTTGGTAGCGCCGGATTTGCTAAAATGCGCGACCGTTTGGACGGGATAAGGCGTGAAGTACGGTAACGGAGATCCCCCAACCCTTTTGACAATTAAAAAAAACACGTAAATATGTTTATAAACGTTGACAGGTGGAAACTTACCGACACATTGCTTTCTATTCCTCGGGTCACCCTGTCTTGTCAGTACTGCAAGTAACGGGCTTCACGTGAACGCTGTGAATTCTAAAGAACAGAGCATTAAAAACAGAAGATTATTGTTGAATTATTAATGGAGTGTAGTCTCCGAATAAATTATTTTAAAAAAAAAAGGGTACAATATCTAACTGGGCTACAATTTTTTCGTCTTTAATTATTGGTGCTCACTGCCAGCAGTGGACTTGAAAATGGATCTTGTATCAATGTATGGATACGGTGGTGGGTGTGGGTCAACTGGGATGTTTGTCACAGTTTCTTTATTTAGTTCACCTTGATTCTATAATGGAACAAAGAATGATGAAATAGATTTATAATTTACTTTATAATTAGTCAATTTCTTTTTTACCGAAATCTAGTTTTGAATTTTATATAATTATTATTTGTTTAAAATATAATTTTAAAAGGGTTTATAAAAAAAATCATGTTTGTAATATTACTCGTGCAAAACCAAAAAGAAAAAAAATCTTTGTCCGTCCCCATGGATGGCACAATCCTCGTCACATTTATATGCATTTAAACATGCGAGTGAGCACGCAATTTTACATAGATGCACCTATTTTGTATATATAAATATGGCATATCGAAAAAGTAAAAGTGAGAGCTTTACCAAAATATTGTCACTCAACTCACTGACAATTATCGAGTTGAGTGCCTTCTTTATGTGTAAGTCCTTGATGCCTTCACCCGAACCAGTCTCATTCGAAGTCAGCAACCCATGAGTGATCAGAGAAGGCGCCACTATTTCCTGCAAGTTGCTCTATGTAACAAAAGGCGCACATGGTGGGCAGCCAGCTCCAGCTCTTCATATAGCATGCAGTTATGCTTGATATATAAAGTGATTTTTAAGCCACTTTATTTGTGCTTTATGGTAGGGCATTTAAGTCAGTAGGGGGTTGCTGTTCGAGATAATCAATTCGCTAATACTCTGATCTAGATTTTCTATTATATGATGATTTTCTATTACCCAGTGATTTTAGGCTGAAGACAGACAGCGTATCCATTTGAAGGATTACTGACGAGAGAGGTGGAATTATCAATGGATTTTTTGTTTTCTTTTTATTTTATTTGGGTGGGGCCACGAGATTTTAAGGGATTTGGAAAAAGCAAGAAAGCTGAGCTGGGTCAAAAAGTAAGCAAATTAGCTTAAGAGTTTAGAGTTAGACGAGGCAGCAGTAGGCTGCACCACCGAGCAACAAAATGATGCCCCCATCACACAAAAGTTATTTAAAAAGTGGAAAAAAATCATCCTCAAATCATGCATTATTTTAAGCATCCGATTTCAAACATATTAAAATACTTACTCATACAGTCATACTCAATTACCCAAAAACAACAAAAAAGAAAGGAAAGTGGACAACCCCCCAATACCCATCTAAAATTATGAGGGAATTGTGTTTTTATCTTCTTCTTTTTTTATTTTTTTATTTAATGATGAAGAAAATATTTTATAAAATTTTATTATTTTTAAAAAAATAGTTAAAATGATTAAAAAAATATGTAAATAAAATAAATAAATAATTTACAGTGTTCGGTGCCGAATTTTCTGTAAATGTAGCAGCGCTCCTAATTGTATTGAATGCAACACTAAACCACTTTGCCTAAAAAAGTATACAAACACCTAACTCACATGAAATTCTTTCGCCGCCTTATTTAATATTTTATAAATAGTAGGACGGATGATCAAGCGGTTAAATGGTTCCAACACGTGTCGGCAGGGGGGATAGCCATAGATAGGATAGCGTATAAACTCAAGTTAATGGCCTCATACGCTAATTCCGCTCTAATTAAGGTATCTCTATCTCATGGGCCGACAGAATAGACTCAAGTTTATGAATGGACTGAAATTGACCATCTAATTGGGCGAGTCTCAACCAAGGGGCCCCCGATAGAGGTGATTCCAGGATTTGGAAGACTTAATTATAGGATTTCCATTTAACTCTCTTTCTCTCTCACTCCCTCCTTTCCTCCACCATTTACGGTTTGAGAAACGGACAATAAAGGCTGGCCTTTTCAATTTCTTTTTATTTTCTTATATTATTAATACCGAAACCGTTCCATCAGTACGCTTTCATAGCTCAGTTGGTTAGAGCACCCGTTTAGTAAGCGGGAGGTCTTGAGTTCGACTCTCAATGAAAGCACACCTGTTAATAGATTTTTTGACGAATTCGGAAACATTCTCAAACCAACATTGACAACAAGAACACCGAGTCTTTGTTTGTGCCCGTAACGATTACATGAGCCATTGGCAAAAACCATATTTTCGTAATGCCAAATTTATAATAGGTTTACATGATGATGAACATCGCTCAATTCCATTTTTATTCTGCTAAAAGTCACCTAACAAATCCCACATTTGAGTCGATGCAGACATTTACATGGTAATAATCTGCTTCACCTATCCATGATGCAAACAACAGACACGACCTCACCAACACGCCAATCTTCAAAGTGCTTTCCTAGTAACAACCTTGAAGATCGCGCCACCTGAGATAAACCAACCCTGCACGGTAATGAGTGTATGCTCCGGCAACCACTAGTACATGAAATAGTTGGTGGCTGTGCCCTGCAATGTCAAATTTCCCCGGCATCCATCGTTCAGGAATCCTAGTGGCATAAACAAGCGCTCCAAGCCCATAGAAAGCCCCCATCAGCAACTCGTATCCAAATGTGTGGAGAGCTTCGGGTTGGCCCCAGAACCAGATGAGCTTGTGCATGATTGGTGCTATCCCACTGAAGCCCATGCCACAGAATAGACATGCACGGACTGTACGGAACTTTGGGGTTTGAAAAACTGGAAGGAGAGAAAACAAAACAGTAGTAATTCCCAAGAGAGTTATAAACCCCATGTAGAGGTTACAGAAGAAAGGGTTGCACATGAAGGAGTAGTAGACGGGAGGGTAGAAGGAGGTAGATATAAGGGCAGCAATTCCAGCATAATCAAGCCTGAGCATGATGTATGATAGGCGTTCAGAGGTGCAAGAGATGAGGTGGCAGGTGCTGCTCGCTAGCAAGCAAAACATTGCCCCACACAAAAATGCAAAAAATGGCCACCGCGTAATTGGTCTCACCATCAAGGGTGCTAGAATGTTTGCCAATTCTTCCTTCACGCTTTGCTGCATTAATAACAAAGAAGGATAGATTTTTTACGAGTTCAAACAAAGGATACATTAGTTAGTTCGTGTAGCTTTCGAAAGCAAGTCCATCAATGATATAAAATAAGATAATGAAAGAAAAAAGCCAATCAATGATAATGAAAACAAGTAACAGTATATGATTCAGAATGACTCATTTTTAGTGTGATATTAACTCACAAAAAATCTATGGTTTCAGGTATAATCTTCGTCTATGTAATATACCCTAACCAAGAACCTGTTGTCCAACACATTTCTGTGAGAACTAGTGACAGTGATAATTAGTGTATCAGGCCATTTATAAAGAAGGGGAAAAAAGTCTCAATGGTCGAACAAAACAAACACAAAAAAGCTGATTTAATGAAGACTTATAAACAGTTAGTGACAGCATTGTGAAAGAATCAACCACTTAAAGATATGAACTACCAGCATCAAATAGGTTCACAAACCTGCCTTCAAGTTCAAGCTACGGTTTGGTGAATATAGCCCCAGATAAAGAAATCAGGCCAAATGTTTTACAAGACATTTTTTTAGTAGTGTCTTTGGTGGAGAAGCTTCAAACTATAAAGTTCATACACATTAATCCTCTTCCACCTTTTTTTTTTTTTTTTCCTATCAAAATCATGAGCATCAAGAAACCTTCGAAAGGAAAGTCTCTGAAATACTGCCAAACCACATCCATCCACACAACAATAACTACAAGTTCAAGGAATTCTGCAGTGGCAATACTGCTGTAAAGCCATGAAGGCTGATTCTACTAAAAAAATCTCTGAGAAAGACATTGTGAGAAAGAAGCTGCCATAAAGCCAGATTTTAGTAAAAGAACTTGATGAAAAACATATGTAATTATCAACATTAATTAAACCAATCATGCAAGTGACTGCATTTGAGTGTTTCGGGAAAAAGCATTACCAAAACGCATACATCAGTATAGTTGCCACTGGAAAATCGCTCAGGCAAACAATTATTTAGGAGCTCCCTAATATGCCAACCCGAGAGTGATGGAAGATAATCCATTGAAGGTAATGTAGTCTTTAACTCCTCCCTAAGCCTGTGCAGATCAGGCATGTTGGGCAAGGAGGGGAGGCATGTCCTGAGTTCTGCATGCACTTTGTGAAGGTCAGCCTTTTTCAGCACATCAGGAAAATGCTGTAGAGTGTGAAGATCCACAACCTTTGGAACCTTCATTGCAGTGCAAATGGTCAGGGAAAGGAAGAGGAAGAACCCGATCAAATGCCTGTACAAAATGCATGAGTTTAATGAAAAGAAACTTGGAGGGGGAGGGGATCCTTGTATCTTTCTGAACCGCAAATCAAGCAACAATCATATATCAACGTACATTAGTGAACATAGGTAAATTAGTAAATGTGTTATAGAAAGACTAGAAAGCAAAGCTTTATACAGCCTAAACAAATTTAATACCACAGTCAACCCACTGCATCTGTCCAAATGTTAAGCATTTTTAAATTTAACACCATCTTTTTTCTTGATAAATGTGGTATGTACTCATGCACCAAAGGGGATACTCTAACAAAATAATACAGTCAATCACAATTAGCACTTCTGTTATTTTTTAGATAAATACAACTCACCAACCCACAAGATTGATCCCAAGACCTCCTCTAAGCTCGTTTATGGGGTCAGGAAATGCAACTTAGTCCCATTGATAGCCTTTCAGCTTTTCATATTCTCTCTTCTATCGTCTTATATGTCATTTTGATCAATTCTATAACCAAAAATATCAATAAACCCATATTAGGCAAGAATGTTTTGGGTTCTACAAATAACCTTGGATCTGGTTGACTGTCTTGACTAAATCACATTCAACTATAACTGAAGTAAAACATCTTATCTGTTCTAAGATTGTCATTGATACCTTAAGTCTTACTAACTTTGGGAACAATGTCTGTGAGTAAGCGTACTTATTCCATTTGTTTTCCTTTCAAGGAACAATATTTAATAAAGAAATTGATGGTCCTCTTCCCAACAACTCTCATTTCCAAACAAAAGATTATGCACACAACTAAAATACTTCTTTCCCCACATGTCTAATAGAGCACTGGCATTGGCTTAGCTAAATGCCAGTGCATCTTCAAAATTTGAAGGAATATGGGTTAAATGAGCTGCATTGGAGTAGTCAAATAGTGGGAACTTCACATATGAGCTATAGTATTTCCAAAGCTTTCTTTATATTTGGAGATGCACTGTTTATCTTCAAAAGTAATATGTTATTCCAAAATATCATACCCAACTACTCCATAACAATTCCCACATTTTTCATCTTCAAAAGTGATATATTCAAAAGTGATATTTATTCCAAAATATCAGACCCACGTTTTCCACAATAATTTAAGTAAAAATTAAATTATTAATTAATATATAGTTAGTGTAGCTGCAAAATATGAAAAAAATAAAAATATTATTATTAAAAAAAATATTTTATTATTATTATTTTGACTAATCCAATATAGGCTATGGCTTGAATAATTTTGAATTTATGAAAAATCTGTACTTTTAGGTAAATTTTGGAGATGATTTAGATGAAATCAATGCTAATGCCCTATAATGCTTCTATTAAAATTAAGGAAAGTACTAAGGACACAATGAAATCCCACAAAAAGATACCACAAAGTGACGTGTCTAAGTATTTATTTTAATGTTTTATTTCACTTTCCTCTTCCCGAGTCGCCAACTTTCCTTGAGTATTTTTTTCAATTTTTTTATTTCACTTCATGCCCTCAATTCCCCTCCCCCAACTTTTATTTTCTATTCTTTTTCTCACTCCTCCTCCCTCCCGCCTAGTCTCCCTCCGACCCTCCCCCCATTTCACTATCCTGAGGACCTGAAGCGAGCCCTCCTCCAGACAGAAATTTTTGTTAGCTATTAAGAAAATGAAAAGAAAATAATTTTTGTTATCTATTTAGTTGTTGAGTGGGAAAATCACAACTCGTTCTTGTTGGGTTGTTGAAAAAATGAATGGAAAATAACATTTGTTCTATGTTTGGTTGTTGAGAGGGAAAATCGTAATATGTTTGGTTGTTGAGAAAATTGCAAAGGAAAATAGAAGGAATATGAGAGAAAGAGAGACCGAGAGAGAGAGGTATGTTGTTTGTTGTTGGTGAGGGATGGGAATGGTGGTGGTGGCGGCGTCGGCTGTTTTTTGGGACTGGCTCCGACAAATGCACTGGCTCTTTGCTGGGGGCAACGATGTGGGTTTGCGACGGGGAAGGGAGGGGGAGGGGAAAGGGATATTGGGGCTGGGGTGGGGCGCAAAAAAAAAAAAAAAGGAAAAAAAAAACTTAACTGGACGTGGTATTGACACGTCAGTTTGTGTGATCCTTTTGTAGGATTTCTGTGTCTCTAGCAGTCCTCTAAAATTAAAATATGATGAATCCATGAAACTCTTTTTAAGATGAGGAAACGGTGAACTTACGTCCAAACATTCAGTGTCTCATTGTGAATGGAAAAGATGCTAAGCAGGGCCTGCTTCAACGGCCACTCGGACCGGTAATGGCCAACAACGAACTCATTGTCCCTCAAATAACCAGGCAAAGAGTGGTACTCAACCAGCTGGTACTTCACCTTCTTCCACCATCTCTTCCCTTTCCCTTCCTGTGAAGAACGTGTCTGATGATTCTCCAATGCTTCAGAAGATAACTTTATATCCGCACCGCTTTGATGAGCATCATCCATCCTTTGATCAACCTAGCAAACAAAACTAACTATAACAACCAAAGAATGGAACAATGCTCTGTTTGGTCGCCGAGAAAATGTTGGGAAATAAAAGGAGAGAAAGAAAACCCAATATTCTAAAGCTTTTAATTTTCATCACGTAAAGCTCCAGCTCAGCATGTTACAGCAGACCCGGTTGGCATTAATTACAAGTTTTCGTTCTTTTCAATAAAAGCAACGGAAAATTAAACCGGTAAAAAGATTTCGTTTTGGTCCTTTTTTTAACTAGAGAAACAATTGAATAGATATGCAAAGAAAGAAAATCGGAGAAAAACAAAAGAGGGCACCTGAAATTGGAGAACCAGCTGCTGAGAAAGAAAGAAGCCCCAGAAGACAATTCTTCGGGTGCTCCTTTATATAACAAATACAATAAGAATTCCAGGCGGAGATTCAGCTACAGGTGATCACTGAGATCAGAATTGGAAATCAAATGGTGACAAAGTGCGCGGCTTTGGTCGATAATTCTTGGCGGTTGGAAATACCGATTACCGACGATATTTATGAAGAGAAGAGATTCTTCGAACAGATGCGGAGATGCCAAGGCGGGGGATTCTTCGATTGTCGACATATATCTATACACACATGCAGGTGACGTTTTCCTTTCTTCAAAGGATTCGGAGTTTTTGGACCATTACATTTGTGGACCCCATCTACTGTGCTAATTTGGTACTGCCTTGTCCATCTGTTTTGGAGGCTAATTGTGTAGTCAGTTACCGATTACGACCGTTGGATCAAATATCCAACGGTTGGAGTTTATACATGTGCGTTAAGATCGGTAGTTAACAAATTAAGAAGATTTGATCGGATCAGTACTCAAAAGCTGAGTTTTAAATTTCGAAAGCCTTTTAATGGAAATGTTTCGTTCTTATTTTTGGGAGAAAATATAGTTATAAGTATAATTGTGCACTAATTTGTGTATTAATGTGATGTGATTGATTAAAAAATAAATTTTATTGAAAATAGTGTTAATTTAAATTTTAAGTATGAATAAATCAGTATTGATATATAGATTAGTGCGCAACTGTACTTGTATGTAATAAAACTCTATTTTTGGAGCTTTTGTTTTTTGTTTTGTTGGTGGTGTTGTCCCCTATGCAATGGCATATATAAGGTAGTTGGATGGGAAGAACATGGAAAAGGATTGAGTAGGTCGAGGTTATTAGCTCAAAATTAAATCATCTTATCTCATTTCATATGTTTTAAATAGATAATATAGAGTTATGTTTTAATAGAGAAACTCTTATTGCAACCAACTTAGAGTACTGGCATTAAATTAGTCAAATGCAAATACCTTTTATATTTTAAAAAATATTGATGAAATTAAATCTACATTGAATTAGTTAAACACTTTTTATATGAAATATTAGCTACAGTAAATTCATCCCACATTCCATATATGAAAACAACTATAACTTCTTCAAACTAGTATTTTATTATTTCTTGTTTCACATTCATCCCACATTTGATATTATTATATTATATATATGAAATTTTTATGGATTATGCATATGAGATTTTTATTTATATAGTATGAGATTTCACCATCTATGTACATATGAAATTATTAATTATAGATTGGTGGATTGTGAAAATAAAAATGAATATGATTGTCAGGGGTTATTGAAAATTATGAAAATAAAATAAAATAAAATATTAAAAAAATTAATTAAAGAAATATAAATAATAATATTTTATTATTATAGAGAATATGATGACTAATTCAATATATATTTAAAGTGTTGAATGATTAGCTAAAACTTAAAAAGTGACATATTCTTTAAATTTTGAAGATCAAGATGACCAATCCAATGCCAATGCTCTTAGAGATCCTCGTGTAACTGGACACGCATTTTGATAAAAAGATTCATTTTTTCCTACTTCTCTTCATTCCGTTCTCCTCCTCCCCCATTCTCTCTCTCTCCATTTTGTCTTCAACTCTCCAATCAAACATGTCCATTTAATTTTTTTTTAATAGATCGACGTGGTCAATTGATTCCTCGGCAGTACCCCACCGTCAATTGTATGTAATAGAACTATTTTTAATAATGTCTAGATCAAAGGCGGAACCAGAAAATCTACTTAGAGCCAAGTTACAAAAAATAATTTTAGAGGGGCTAAATATTAATTTTTATATAATCTACTTTATAAAAATACTTTTACAATTATAATTTTCTTCAAATTTTAAAAATTTTGGGAGGTCAAAGCCCCCCAAGGGCCTTAGTAGATTTTTTTTACCTTTTGTTAAAATTAATAAATATTGTAGAACTCACTTTATACAAGATCCTAGGGAGAATTTGAAGTAATTTTTTCCTTGTTAATTCTTATCGATGGTTTAAAACTATACCAGGTGGCAAGTGAAGTACAAAACTCTCACGGCTCTTCAAAACTAACGAAATTTTTTATTTTGCTTATGTCAATTGAAGGTAGCATTTCTCTATGTGGCATGGACTGACCGCACAACTGGGTTTCCGGACAAAACTCACTCATTGCTGTAAATTGAACATAAAAATACAAATCTTAAAAAAAACAAAAACAAAATCCAAACACATTTACATGCCATGGCTACTTTTGGGCCGAAAGAAAAGGTCCACATAAACTTAACAAATTCGTGAATAATTCGAGATCCACTCATTATGCAATGGATATTGTTAACATATGAAATTTCGAACAATCATAGCACCGACAATTCTGCCCTACATATGCTATCTCATGCCATGGGAACATTTGAACCCTACCATTTGATAGCATAGGATGACATATTTTATATATTTTAAAATTATTTTTTATTTTATTTTATTTATATTAAACTAATTAAATTATTCTGCTTATCATCTATATATCACATATGTTTTATAAAAAAATAAAATAAATATAATGTATAAAAATAATAAGTAAAATTATTCTTATTTATATATTTATAAAAGAAAAATCAATGAACGGCGGACACAGGCATTCTTTGCCATAATGATTCTATCAATTCATGGAATCAAGATCCGCACTATCATTTAAAAGATAAATATAGGAAGTGGCTCATAAAAAAAAAATTAGAAAAAATAAACACATCAAGTGCATTCTACAACGATTATTAAATAATTATTGCCGTGTGAAAGATTTATGCCACGCCGAGGTGATATTAAATTATCTATAAATAATAAAAAAATAATTAATAATATTCATAAATAAATAATAATTACTAACAGTAGTACGTGATGATGTAATTAGTCAAACATATAAGTAAAAATGATAGAGATTCTGCTGAAAAATTTATTTGGGGGCGCTTGCTTCTAATTATTTTTTTAATTTAGTGATTAAGGAATTATTTTTTAATAATATTTTATTTCTTATTTTTAAAAAAATATTTAACAATACTGAAAAAATAATGTAAAATTTTTTAAACAAAATATCAAACTCAAAAGTCAAAAGTGGTGAGAGACAATTCATGTTTTCCTTCTTCTGCACGTCTTCTCTCTGAAATAATTCATGTTTTAATGCAATCTGCCTCTCATTTCAACTTTGGCATAGTTTGATTATTAAATATCAAATTATTTGAGATTATTTAATAATTATAATTTTTGTAAATTTTTATAAAAAAATATAATAAATAATTTAATTTTTTTAAATTTTAAAATAAAATTAATATTAAAAAAATAATATTATAATAATATTTTTTTAACTTTTAACATAAACATTAACCCATCTAAACTGTGAGAGGCCAAAATCTATTGGTTTGGATACCGTGGTATTTCGTTGATTCTTCTAATCAATTGTGACGAAATCCAAAAAGAGGTGACACCACACGTGTCTCACGTCCACGGCTAGCAAACCCAATATGCTTTTATGGATGCAACCGGTGAAGAGAAACTTCCTTTCTCAACATCATTCACGCTTTCTTGCACTCACGTGAATTAACGCAAGGAACTCGAGCCATAGAAAAAAAGACACTGATATATCATCCTTTTTTAGTTTAATGCCAATATCTGTCCTGCCCTACAGCAAGCTCCTAGGATCCTTCCGTGTCTCTTGTCTTTTATTGCACTCCTGTTTTAATGTATTCAACTTCAGCTCCATTGCATGCCTATAAACTTTATTATGTGAATATAATGTTTAGATTCAGCGCAAATCTCACCAAACCGAACGAAGGAAGGGAGGGAGGGTGAGGAGGGAGAAGTGCTAGAACTTTGATTAGCAAATCAGGTATGACGTCCCCAACTTTCACATAGGGACACGTGAAAATTGAGGGGTCGAGATGATGACAACAAAGCTCACACATCTTATCATTAAGTGTCAAGTATTTATACATGGGAGTTGGGGTGTCACATCATGCCCATCTTGGAGATAACTTCCTCTCTTTGCAATTGCATGAGTGAGAATTCTACTTAGAATCCTCAGCTAATTGGGATACGTGTGAAAATAACCATGTGATGTACTGATCTTGTAAGCAATAGGTCCTGTTGCCTGATGGGTCTTGTCTGTTTGAATGAATACGATCCTCTCCCTTTCATGGGGGTTACATGCCAAAATGTTGTTGCACGACGTTATAGGCATGTCACGTTTGAGGACTATTATTTCCTTTATTTGTAGCATGAAATATCCATATTTTGTAACACTAAAAATACCAGAACAGAGAAAGAACAGCATAAAAAACCCCTATTATATGGCATCTCATCTGGTGAGCAATTTTTGTCTGTTCCAAAGAAGGCATTTTAAGCGCATGTTTCAAGTGCATGATCTGTGTGAAAAAGCTAAATTATTCTATAATTTCCATCGATGTGAGTGGATCATATAATAGTTAGCCAACCGAGACAAACAAATAATGTCCCTTTTTTTTGGGGTTGGGGTTGGGGAAGTGGGGGCTGTTTCTAAAACAACACAAAGTCATAAAACCAATAGTAATATTCCTTCATGGGAAAAGGTTAAATGAGGAGTTCTGTTTTATATATATAGTCATTTTTACATATTTTTGATGTGCTGATGCGATCGGTTAAAATAATTATTTTATATTTAAAAAAATAACGCAGTCAATCACAGCACTAGAGTGTGCAAAAAATACGTAAAAATAACTGTACATAAAATTTTTGATCTTTTTATATATAGGTAAAAAGTAAATTAGGTGTTTGATTGACATTTTTAGGGAAGAAAAATAGAATCTGTCCAACACAAGATAAATAATGTCAATCATCATTATTGTTTGCATATGTTAAAAAACTTGCTTCACAATCATCTTACAACGCAGTAGTAACAAACGAGAAAAAACCTTCAAAGAATCGAAGAAATAGTAGGAAGAAGGAAAAGACCCAAAAAAAAAAAAAAGAGAGAACCGTTTTGCTTTCAGCAAAAGTTCAAATCGTTGATTATTAGCTTGACTTCAAGTCCTTGCTATCCCAGTTTTTTCTAGCATTATAGCTTCTGCCAAGACCTGCTTCAAACTCTGCAACAGGAATAATTGGTGGCACTGGCTACAACTTCTGCTGTTTAATGTGTCCCAATAGACATTTGTTCTGCTTCATAAGTTCGCAACATGTTTTCACGGATTCCTGTACCCGGCAATGCCAATCAATTATTGTTACAATTGTATGCTTCTGTTACCAACTCACACTCTAGGACTTCGAAAAAAAATAAAATACATTTGTTGGAAACAAAATACAAACTTATCCATCGTTTTCATATATGAGTATCCTAAACTACCGGCTCTTTCTTTCTTTTAACTTTATCATCAGGACCACTTTTAAGAGGCCAACAACTGCTTTGTGTCTGGTGTTCATACAAAAGAAAAACAGGATAAAACGACAGTAGTGCTTCTCAGGTGGCATAAATTAACATTCTTTGGGGATTCTAATGCCAATAAAGGCCTATTTTCATTTGTTGTCTTTGTCAATTCGTAGAAGCTAGCTGGAAATTAAGTAGCTTGTAAATGCAGTTTGGAAAGACTATAAACTTGCGCCATATCGGCAACCAGTATATTGATTAGTGCAAATTGCAGGGCGAGGCTTACTTTGCTTACTCTCTTGTGAAAGTAGCCCAACTCCCGGTGATCCACATTCTGATCTGTTGCGCATAACACAGCAGCCGCTGCTATTGCAGATGGTGGACAATCCAAGAAATCCATCACTGTTGAGATAATCTCTGTGAGCTATGATTGGAGAGAGAGAGAGAGAGAGAGAGAGAGAGAGAGAGAGAGTTTTCATTTGAGAATTACCCCGACACGTGCCAATAATAAAATCTGAGGCACGCGAGAATGCTTGACTGTAATCATTTAGTCCAAGACATGAAAGCTTAGAAATGAAATAGGGGACGAAATCAAAAGGCGTAGTCATGCGCAATCGCCACTTAAGATTGGCCATGACGAGGAGCTCCATCCGTTGAACTGTTTTGGGCTTGAACAAGAATTTGGGTTCCTTCACCTGCAGATCTAATAAAAGTGGCACGCTTGTTTCCTCCATTTTTGCTGCCAGAGCCAGGCAAGCAACGGACAATAGCTGCAGAGGCCATCCTCTACCACCTTGCTGCTGATAAAGTGTAAAAAGTTTATATATGGCTCAAACAAGGTTCTAGCTATAAATGAGTTTAAAAGATAAATGATATAATTTTATCAAGTGCCATTACTCTAATTTTGAAGTTTCCTTGGAGTAAGAGGAATTACCGGCAACGATTGACAGGAGAGAAAACGATCCAGATAGTTTACAGAAAGATATGCCGTTTCGGGCCTAAACCGGTAGCAAGCATGCACCTGTAAAGATGCAAAAATAATTATAAAGGCCAGATATCATGCAAAACCGAATATTAGATGCTTTTTGATTCTTGAAGAATAGATTACCTTCAATATCCAATTGACAGCGTCTTTTCTAGCACTGATAAGGCCAGAATCCCCACGAACATGACTTAGCGATTCAAGTTCCCGCATTTGATCAATCTCAGAATCAAAGAGACTAATGATAAAGCTGTCGTCGTAAGACAGGAAATCCCAAGTTGCATGCTCAACGTCACGGTCACAGATCGAGTCCGCATTTGGGGACATCACTTCATCTGCTACCTCGTTGCAGTATAAGTTGGGAGTTGAGTAGGCTGAGGACATGAACATTGTATCTGTGGGCGACAGTGAATTAGTAGAGACTGAGTATCGTCTTTTTCCGATCACTCTCTGTTTCACGGCTCGGTTCAGGAATTTATGGAGTTGATTCTATTAGGGTAGCTAAGCCAAGCCCTGTCCGAAGATTTATCAATTATAAAGTGGGAGAGTGAGATGTCACGGCAGCTTGGCTGATAAAAGTGAGCCCTACAGGATTTTTCACGAAGCTTCGTTGAAAGATGGCCAAAATTTGAGTAGGGCCAATTCTTGTCTTGTCTTGTATTTTCCCGGAGTAAAGACTTCATGAAGCCTTGTTCTATATCATTAATTAATCAAATCCATATCTTAGCAACCCTCTGAGATTCCTGACGTCCTTATTTCTTAATGATTCATTCTACCAATCTACGGGAAAACTTGGAAGCACCAGATGCAGCACAAAAATGACTGTACTTTGAATGACAGGTGTAATGTCCTTTGAGTTGGTAAGTACTCACGTAGCAAGCAAGCATGAATCGTCATTTAGCGGTCAACAACTCATGTACATTCCCCTGAAATATCTCTCTTGCTGTAAGGGGGGTACACACATAGTCAGCATAACAACAAATTAGAAGAGGTTTGCTCACTTGACTGAATCATATGAGGATGCATATCCACCTAATTATGAATACCAAACTAAGCGTACCCTCCAAACAACTATTTGATACCATATCTAATTTTGGAACTGCTAACGGTACTTGAGCTCCTCCTTATTGACATCATCATGATATTGAATTACCGTCTGCCTTTTCAGACATGATTAACAATGATCTTTTAATTTGACTGTGAGTTTAAATGATCTGAATTAAAATAAAAGTTGAAAGTTAAATAATATATTGTTAGAATATTATTTTTTAATATTGCTTTTGTTTTGATATTTAAAAATTTTGAATTTTTTATTATATTTTGTATAGAGATTTAGAAAATTTATAATGATTATATGAGATGAGAGGCTTTTTGTATCCAAACCTCCCTTTAAGAGTCATGACTGTGAATAAAACTATCTTGGCATACACCCACTTAAATAAATTTGAGAGGTTTTCATCAACAACATTTAATCAAAATTTAACTAACTTTCCTCGTTATATTGCAGCTTGTTACATTTTTTTTTATTTTGTTTTATTTTTTTTTGTGGTCAAGAATAGTGGAATCTGATCAACCATATGTTGGGCTGTAAATGAACCTATTTGTTCAATAGTCCACTTGATACTCATCTGGTTAAACTCGAATCGAACTTAACTCGTAAAAAAAAGCATGCCTATGAAAGTAGAAACCCAATCGATTAATAAATTATGCATATCTGACTAAACTCAATTGTACTTGAGTAAGACTTCTTAAGGCCTGCTCGTTTATACTCGGCTCAACTCGTTAACTCGACTTGATTAAAACTCATTCATACATTGATAAATATATATATATACATAAACACAACCTCTTTTATAATTAAATATATAGTATGTAACCTAATTACTTATGCCTAGTCACTTGTTCCTATATAATATATATTGAATATATTTCATAACTATATTTTATAATTTGTATAATAGTTAGCCGATAAGATTTAATATACTAATATGTGGAAAATCTATATGAAATGTTGGTACATTCTATAATATTATATTAGTAATTTATTTAGGCACATAATATATTTGTATTGTGGATAAAACATCAACTAGTTGAATATTAATTATTTATAAATTTTTTTAAAAAATTTAATTCAATAGAGGTTCTAATTATTAGTTATAAAAATTCTATTAAATTTATATTTATATATTTTATTTATCTAATTTTTTAATTATTAAATTTTATTTAAAAAAATAAAAAATAAACAACTAACTCGAGCTTGGGTCTATTGAGTACAGCCCTAAGGTCCATATGAAGCCCAACTAGCGGGATTGATGGGCACTGTAATACAAACTGAAACCTCATTAAATCGGGTCAATAGTCGTCGCATAATGGAGATGGACATGAAGAAGCCCATAGAAATTATGTCCAGAAGAGATTGCTATTACTGTCAGAGGGACGACATAAGCAAAACAGGTTGAAATTTTAAATAAGAGTTTTGTTAAGTGCAAGTGTATATTAATTTGTATATTAATATTAATTTTTTTTTATTTAAAATTTAAATTAATATTATTTTTAATAAAATTTACTTTTTAATTAATTATATTAGATTGATGCATATTTAGTTTGTAGTTATACTTGTTTTTAAAATTTTCCTTTAAATAATTACGATTGGACCCATAAAAAAGAGAGGTGAATTTGGACACGTCTTCTTGCCCACAATAATATCGATACTGACTGGCTAATCATTCTCAGTGGAGAGTGGATGATTGATGGAAATAATGGGTTTTTAAGGTCATGGAAGCACAACTTGTAATCTGGTATAAATTCATTGTGAGGGCCGTGATGGCTGCCTGGGTGCCCTTTTACCCTCCAATAATAATATGTTGAGAAATTCATATATATATATATATATATATATATATATAATCATGGTTTCAAATACAACAGCCCAACTCTTTTGTTTGGTAAAGGACTTGATATTGGTGTATGTGAAACAACCTACATTCGTTACAATCCCACTTTCACCCTAACCCATAGCCTTTGCTTATGATTTGGTTGAATTTATACTCAATTTTGCAACAATTTTCTTTCAATGTATGGCATTGTAGAGTCATCAGGAAACTTATATATTTAAATAATATATTCAATTACTTAAATGGGTTGTGGGCTATAAAAATATATGGGTTTGATTAATTTTTTGATTTTCTAATATACATTATATGCTTAAAGATGAAGATAATATTATAAAGATACTGAAAATCAAGGCGAGGCGTTTCCGGTGCTAGTACTATACTTACATATAAAGAATAATGTTAAAAACTCTAATGTCGTGTTGTCCTTTTTGCGTAGAGATAAAGATATATTCAATTCAATTCAATAATGAACAATCCCTTGCATAATGATGAGGTAAGCATCCATTACAGACCATAATATAATAGACCCTACTCCCACCGCTAAGTGCACAATACAAAAGAAACCAAAAGTAACCCCAACTCCAAACTTGGAAGGAACTGACAAAAACCAAAAGCAAATGGGGGAGAGATTTGATCAGAGAGAGAAGAAAGCCAGCAAGCTTGGGGGGGAAGAATCGATCAGGAATCTTACGTCTTTCAATCGCTCAATCACATCCCCAAATTTTGAGTGAGCATGCATCAAAACCTGCTCCAATTTAAAACTCAACTACTAACTACATGAGCCTGAGCTTTCAAATCTACAAAAACAAAACACATATTCATAAATAACAACAACGTGCCGTTTCTGGTCAGATCAATGACCGATTACGACACTCGAATTGAATTGAGTTTAGATCCCACACCCACACTCAGGCCCGGCCCGGCCGCACGCCGACTCCCCCTCCTCACATACGCACACGCACTCTCTGTCTCTCTCTGGTAAAACTACAAGTCACCAGTCATACCTATGGACGCAACCCCGGCCAGGTGTTTTTGCAGATCTAACACGTCTCAACCAAAAATAAAAAATTTATGTTCCTCTTCTTCGGTTACCTTTTATTTCGATCTCATTCATGTATATAATTATTATAATACGATTTAAAGCACCCCCCGAAGGCCCAACACCATATCCATATACCCCATTTAATTCCCTTTCCTTTTCATATATATATATATATATATATATATATTCCAGCCACCTCATCACCTTAATTACCCTTTGTTTTTCTTCTCTCTGATCAACCCAATCATTAGAGACAATTTTAAGGTCCTCTTAATTAGTAATACTAGTATCAATATTCCTACTATATATATATATAAGTATCTCTTCACCTACGTATTACACACCCATAAGAATCACGTCCCTTATCTTCACCCCTAGTACTTGTTTAGCCACTTTGATTTCACCGCTCTCAACGCACCCAAACTTACACCAAACCCTCTCTTTACCGACGCACTAACTAATACCCCGGCCAGAGCTTGGAACAATAAAGGCACCGTCTTCGATCTGTTTCAACTTATATCATCGTAGTAAGTACGTTCACGGAGCTTTGGCGCTATGGGGAATTGTCAGGCTGCAGAGGCGGCGACTGTGGTTATTCAACACCCCGGCAACAAGATCGAGAGAGTTTACTGGTCGCTTAGCGCTCATGAGGTCATGACTTCCAACCCCGGGCACTACGTCGCGCTCCTGGTCACCTCCCCCACCTCCAAGTCCGACAACGGTACGCCTTCGAAGCAGCTCAAGCTCCTCCGACCGGACGACACCTTGCTCATCGGACACGTTTACCGTTTGATTAGCTTTGAAGGTAACTACGTACAAATTATAATATATGCAAAAAACAGTACTGAATCTAACTACCATTTTCAATATATAATATTTTTTCCACGAACACGCATATCTCAGATGTGTTGAAGGAGTTTGCTGCGAAGAAGTGCGTGAAACTGGGCAAGTTGCTCGAGAGAGGAGGTTTTGGAGTTGAAACAATGAGGAAGGAGTCGGGTGGTTCGGATCCGAAATCGAAATTCGATAACTCCAGTTCTGTTAAGGTACACATTTCCAGTTACAACCCCTTAGTCCCTTTTTTTTTTCCCTTTAAATTTTGTTTTTTTCGGCTGTGGTGCTTGGATTTCGAAGGACATGAGAATCTTTACTTTTTAGCCTTTTAAGTAGAAAAGGCATTGTTTATAATTATTTCGTCCACAAAAGTTAAATGATCTTACAAGGAAAAATAATATAGCAAAAAAGGCTTCATATTATTTGTGTGTTGGGAAGGAAATATGGATAATGATTTTCTCGATCATGGCTTCGTCCGGAAGAATCTCGTGGGTTCGTCTGAGATTTCCTTCAATAAAATCCTTATAATAAATACGCAAAACTGGGAAATTAAATTCTGCAGCTAGCGGATCTAGAAATTTATCATTAGGGTCTACCTACATACATAAAGTTATGATGATGAAATAATGCTGATCACCTGAAGATATGTTAGTCATATATAAAAGATGTAAAAAGAGAAGAATCGAATAATAAAAGATATGTTAGTCATGTTAATTTATAAGTAATTCATGAGTCAATCACATCAATTTCGATACATGCATGCATGATTTGTTTAAAACGACGGTGCGAATTAGTACCTGCATGCGTCTATAAATCTGTTAATTAATTTCTCGCTACCTGTTCACTTCAAGCCTGCCTTTTATCACTTTTGCCGAAAAGAAATTATCACGCGCAAGCTAGCTGCTATAGCTCTTCCCCACTTGCTCATGATCTTTTTGTTCTTTAGCATCTCTTTCATTGAATTGAGTACTTTATTCTGTGGACTGTGCGTGCGTGGGCCATTGAACCAAAAAGTAGCTAGATCATATACAATAATATATGCTAATTCAAAGATAATGTTAATTATGCATATAGCTTATAAGCTGATAGCTAGCAAATTTCTATGCATATATAATTTAAGTAGTGATGCTTTTGGTTGATGACATCTTTTTTTTTTTTTTATGGTGGGATGATGAATCCTCGATCGCACTTTTTCTGGAGTTTTTGAATTGGTTTCGAAAACTTGTTGCTAGTTTTTATTTATTTTTTAAATGAATTGTCAGTCTCATTGGCGTAAAATAGCAGGGGTCATGTTTAATATCCGTGCCTGTCTCTCTCACACAGATGGAGCAGCAGGAGGTTCACCGCCTGGGAAGCAACGGTGGCAGTGACAGCAGTAGCATGAGAGGCGTGGGTAGGCTTTATGGTGGTGGGGGGCAGTGGAGGCCAGCCTTGCACAGCATCGCTGAGGTTGGAACTTGAACGCGCTACCCATCCGTACTGGGGGCCCCCTCACTTTCATTCCCTCTGGGCCTCTCCCACCAAATAAAACCAATTACCAACCCATCGATCACCTCTCTTTTTTCAGTACGGTTTATATATATCTAAGGTCCGTATCTTTGGTTTAAGGCACTTGTTATCCCTTACCAGTAGGCCTAGCTTGCAGCTAGCTAGCTAGGATTTTGTGTAGCCCAGGAAGTTGGACTCCTGCTCATGTAGTACTATTAATATATACTCGATCGATCCTATGTATGAAGATTAGCTTAATCCGGCCCTCGATCTGCTTAATTGTAATTAGCCATGGCTTATCTTTTGAATATCTTGCAACGGGCAGTTGAATCTTTTGAGTGAGAGTCGTATGGCAGAGAAATAGTACTTCATCACGTGCATGGTACTGTTATAAATGAGAAAAATGGGAATTTGACGTTTAATTGCATTGAAAACATGATTGTTTTACCGATATCGTATGCTATGAAAGAGTGTTTTACAAGTTGAGCTTTAAATACTTGCTTCAAAGACTTGCAATGGTATTTACGTCTGGATATACTGAATTAATAGATGTAAAAGAAGTAAAGAAATCATGTGTGTGTGTTTTTTCTGCTACAGATGATCAGAATAGAGATGAAGCGGGTCACCATCATTGCATTCAATTTTATTATATTTCTCACGAATGCATAAAGTCGTCTCCTGGCTACTTTGGTGGATTGGATGGAAGCTAGCTAGGAAGGTTGGTTGTGATTTTTATGACTCTGGATCAAATTAATGCGACTCATCACTCTTGTCATCACCGTCCAGGCCGACGTATATAGATATAAATACCAAAAAATTAAAAGAGTTATGATATATATAGTAATTTTTACATACTTTTTATACTCATATAATTAATCAAAATAATTATTTTATATTAAAAAAATGACGTAATTAATCACGTTAATAAAAAATATAAAAAAGTAATTGGGCATATAATTTTTTATATAAAAAAGAATAATTTGATTATAGCAATAACCACTCGTCTAGCCCCAATAATAAGGCCCAAAATTAAGCAAGGATGCAATCATATCTTCAATTGGCTGGGTTTGATGGTCCGAAGAAGAAAAGCCCACTACTACTCCGGTATGATCTTCTGCCCATCTATTACATTTACTGTAGTCACATTGTCGCTTGATAATTCTCCCCAACTATTGATCAATCTCCAACAACAATGAACATGAAACGTACTTACGACCTTCTCACAAATATTACTGACGACGAGATCGAGTCATCTTCGAGGTCATGACACCCACATACACATACATACTTTCTTACACGTGGATAAGCAAGCAGGTTCTATATATATATATATATATATATATTAACTTCTTGTGGTGGAGAAATCAAACTTTTATTTTCATGTTTTTATTTTTCAGAATTTTTTAATCGATTGTATTTATGTCAATTAATTTCTGATGATGAAAAGAAGGGCAGATTACAATTTTTCTTTTTCTTTTAAGGCCGGGGGTTGATTACAAATTGAGTACTGATAATTTGAGAGTATTTAATTTGTATATTTTTCCCTTTTATTTTCTACCATCTCATGTTTTGATCATTGCATTAATTAGTTTAACCTCGAGCGCGCTATAATATACTATATATGATCAATATTGCATTTTCTATATACCATCCACTTAATTAATTTGAATGGAAGACGATTGCTCGCGTAAAACTTAGAATAATTAGATACTATATATATATATATATATATGATCATATTGAGATGTTGTAAAATAAATTGTAAAATATTAATAACATAGTATATACATATGCTTGCTTTTAGATTACGTTTGATTAAAAATAATCCATAAAATACGAATTTAATATTGAATATTATATATATAAACTACGGTAGTACATATTACATTAACACATGAATACCCAACAAAATCATGAAGTAGAAAGTAAGAACTTGTACTTTGCTTAATGATTACTAACTGGGTTTGGAACAACCACGTACGTACTTTATTCACTCTCTCACACACACAATTATACTACTCTTCCTCCATATTATTCCATAAAGCTGGACAGCATCGTATTCTTCACCACCTTCTGAAGGCATGGTTGGATATTTGGGATTCCCTCGAAATGTTAAGAGTCACAAAAATATAAAGTGTAAAAATAAAATTTAGATGCTAATTGTATATTAACGCGGTTAGATTACATGATCTTTTTGTTATATAATTCGACTGCAAATAGCTAGTAGACATGACATTTAGTACCCTTTCTTTGTTTTTTAACTGCAAGTTACATATTAGTTCTCTTGTGAGAATAAAAACTTCTCTTCAGGTTCCTAATCTCAACCTTCGCCGCATTTCTTCGTTGACAAGGAGGCCGATTCTTCGTAAAGAGAGATCATGAGTTATGATCACAACCAGCAACATCCAGATCCAAATAGTTTTCATGATTCTCCTCATCATCATGAAGGTACGAGTTTTGGCTTCCCGATCGACAGTGGAATAATATATATATTTGTTGTAGGGTTAAAATAGATACCATTGAGAGGGATAATTAGCTAACCGCGGATAGACTTGTTCAACCATGCATCGTTAATTAGCTAGCTGTTTATAAACTAGGTTGTGCATGCGATGACAAGTCTATGCATGTTGTTTAATAAATCCAATTAATATGGTAATACTTGTAGGGGACAGTCGCCCTCCAACGGAATACCCACAGCAAGGCAATCCTTCCCAAGCTGGTGCTCCTGATGATCTCCTTGATGGAGGTACGTATTTTGGCTTTCGCAATTTCTACTGCTGGGAGGTTAGTTGATAAATATATATTTATAATGATGGGTTTATGATCTGTTCAATCCGATCGATGGCAATAGTAGTTGGGTATAATTCCAAGGATGCAGTACGTACTCCACCTGGTAGCCCTACCCACAGTCGCCTTCCTGCACAGGGATACCCGCAGCAAGCTGGGAATTCGAAGGATGCAGTACGTACTCCACCTCCCCCCGATCAAGGTAGCTGTCTTGACTTTCGAAACTTTCAGTACGTACGTACTAATATATTGGTAGTTGGAAATTTGGTAGGTTGTGTAGTAGTGATCATGAGAATTTCTTGTTGAAAGATATATAATTATTATTGATTCTTATAACTCTCATTTAGTACTTGGAGGTCGATCCTCGATCGTCCTGATCATCATCGTCAAGGTTCGTGTTTTGGCTCTAGTAATATTAATATTTTCTACCATCGATCGATGGGTAGTTTGTTCTTCTTCTTGTTGTAAAACTAGCAAGACTACTGATGAGTGATGACGAGGTTCTGTTCTTTAATGATAATTAATATATAAAATTGTTGATGAGGTTGTTTGTTTAGTTCAATAATAATGGTCGTATAGGGAACCCAGTAGATCATGATCGTCCTAGCTAGCTCCAAGGTGATCTCCCTCAATGTACGTAACGTAACGAGGATGATCCCCGCTGTCAAGAATACATTACCTTAATACGTTACCTTAATACTTAGCTTGACATATTGTCCTTAATTCTAGGAGATTCATTTGTATAGATTTATTCTTTCCATTTTTATACACATTGTAATTGACAATATATAGAAGAAATACTCACCACGATAAGGTGTGGTGATTTTGCAAACCTTTACATGGTATCAACAACCCTCTCAGATTAACCTCCATTGGTCCACCTTGCTTCAATGGCTACCAAAAACACCTCACCTACCCTTCTCCCTTTCAACACTATAATTCACAAGGTGACCATAAAACTATCCCCCTCAAATTATCTCCTATGGAAAAGCCAGCTTCTCCCTCTCCTTAATGGTGATAGATGTTCAATTCATGAATGGTAATACTAGTAACACATTCGGAGGGGGTTTGTCCTCTAGCGCATTCCGGCGAACTCTGGCAGCATCTTGAAGTAGCGCTCCCCCCACCCCCCCTCCCCCCAAAAAAAAGTAATTGCCAAGATAGTGACTAGAAGATCTCTTAAGTTTTTAATATTAACGTTATAGTTCCAAAGAGTTTATTGTTCATATTTTAGGGATTTAGAATCTTCCATTTTAAGATTTAATTTTCTGTGATTTAGTTTATTGTAGAATTGGTAGAATCATGGGGTGATGGGTAGAATCATAATCTTTTTGTTGTTGAATGAAACTATGTATTAGATGGTGATAGTTGTTCAATTCATGAATGGTAATACTTGTAGTGCATCTGGATTGTGTTTGTTCTCCAGCTGGGAATGTTGTCCAAGGTCAAACTTTACCAGGAAACCTGCAAAAAGGAAAACCTTCGACAAATTCTTCTTCTTTGGATAATGGTAGGTGTTCAGACTATCAAAAATTTCACTTCTAGTAGACTGGTATTTGTAAATTGGGTTGTGCAGTGATGGAAATTTCTTATTTTATTTAAGGATAATTATTGTTGATGCATATTCTCCTTCAGTTGAAGATCCTAATCTTCATGATCAAGTTTGAGTTTTGGCACTTGCGTTTTGTCCTGGTGGTAGTTGTTGTAAAGTTAGGTTGTGTAATGTTGACTTCTAGTTTTCTTTGATGATAGTTATTATTTATTTAATACAATGATATTGACAGTTGTAAAGCATCTGAAAGATTCTCCGGGTCCAGTCGGGAGCCCTGTCCCAGGTTACCCTCCTTTATCAACTGCCGTACCTCCTTCTAAGAAAGAGACCAGCTGCATTAGAAAATGGTCTCTCTCTCTCTCTCTCTCTCTAGAAAAACACATATATTAACTCTATTACTGTGATAGCAGTTTGCATTTAGTCAAAATGGATTTATTTATTTATAGATTTTTTTCTATATTTGAGTTTCCAAACTTGTGTAGCATTAAGGTGTATATACTCTATATATATGTTGTCCTGTAAAATGTGAACAAATATGGGTCACTGGTATAGCGTTGGTCACTTGGATTAGGATGGACTATTAATAATTAAGATGTGTTGTTATGAATTAAAATTAAATATTTAACCAATTAATATGATGATTTGATAAAATTGACACATGGGTATTTGCTTTTTGTAGTCTAGCGGCATTTTCACCATGTTGTGGTTGATCTTAACAAGAACAGCATTCGATCAACGATCTAACCGTGTTAATTATTTATTAATTCATGACTGCTCAATTAAGGAGCATTATACAAGCATTTCATGTACACATGTTAAAACCGAAGTGATGCAGTGGAAGATGTAAGGATATTAGTTAAGGAATATTAAACCCAAAATGATCTATAATCCTCTTGGTATCGAGCTTCTCTAGAATTTTCCTTTCCCATGGACGAGGTCACATCTCCACTGGCAAACCCCCATGCAATGGTCCTGTTCTCCCTCAGTGAGGGTCCTTCCTGGTGCGATCATCGGGGTGGCCGAGTGAAGGCCTTCGCTCAGTTCTCCTTTGCTACAAACTTTCTACCCTCCTCGACCTTTCACCCCTCTCAGTGCTTCTCTCCCAGGACTGCCTCCTCCACACTTGCTTTGGCTAGCAAGCGGGAGGATACCTCGGCGCTAACCTATCTGCCCGGGCCCTTCCTCCTCTTAAAGAGTGGCAATGTTATGTGTTGTAGGTGGTGGACTAGTAGTAAGTGCAGTAGTGGCAAGTTGGCTAGTTGTCTTCTTGGGTGGGCTAGCGGTCATCTTTTTGGATGGTAAGTGCCGACCGGTCTAGCCAAAATCCCAAGCCCTTCGAAGGGGCTTCTTCCATCCTTCCGTCTTGCAGTCTTCGCTCCTCCCTCTCGCGAGTTTGGCCCTTAGAGGGGCCTTTCCCTTTTATCCACCTGCTCGAGTTCTTTCTTCCTCAGCTCTGTCAGAGCATGGAGCATGTCTTTGGCATTGATGAAGTTGTTTGTTTGATCCATGAACTCCCGTAATGTGGCGGGGGTTCTTCTAGCCAGTTCTACCATGAACTAGAACCGCGACCATACTCCTCCTAGAAGCACTGTAAGGGTGATCTTTTCATCCTGATCGTCCATCGTCATGCGCTCCTTATTGAACCTAGATAGGTATGCCTTCAAGCTCTCATCCTCCCCTTGTTTGATGGTAAGGAGGTACGCCGTAGTGAGCCTTCTTCTCCTACTTGCTATAAACTGTGTAAGGAACAGTCGGGCCAGCTTCCCTAAACTATCTATGGAATCGGGTGCTAGGGAATCAAATCACACTCTCACTGGTCCCTTCAAAGTCAACGGGAAGGCTTTGCAGGCCATCTTCCTTAGGAAACCGTGCAGGGTCATGTGTGCTCTGAAGGTTTCTAGGTTCTCGAGCGGGTCCCTGGTCCCATCATACATTTACATGAGGAGGACTTATAACTTTGGTGGTAAGGGTACTGCCATCACCTCTTCGCTATACGGCAGGCCCATGCTGGTAAGTAGCTAGTCCACCAATGACGAGGTGTTCATCTTCCTTGCCATCTTTTTATATTTTCGCTTGAGGTGAAACAACTTGTTCTGCATATTCCTCATCTCCTCCTCTGAGTCACCTTCTCCTTCAGTGTTTCTAGACCCAACGTGTTCACTATTGTTGTGTTCTACGTCGTGTCCCAACTCATTGGTGGTTCCCTTAAGCGACTCGTTCTCCTTTCAGAGGACACCCATCTTGGTAGTCAGTTTTTCCACTAGTTGCTCCATCACTGCTAATCTAGCTTCCATGCTTATTGATGTTGCCTCCTCCTATCCCCAAGTTGTCTGAGAATGGGTTCTTGTATGCATATGAAGGACACATGAAGCCATGAAGATCCCACAGACGACGCCACTGTTAACATTGTGTTTCGCACGCCTTTGGGCCAGGTTCTCAGCAACTCGGGTCTTTGATCTTGGGCCTGCAAACACAAAGTAAATACCACGAGATGGGAGCCATGGTGGTGGCCAGAAAGTCTCTGATGCCAAAGTCAATATCATCTTACTATCTTAGAGTTTAGTGCAAATATGTAGAGAGTTCAGAGAGTTCTTAAAACTTGAGGATTCACCTTTTATACCCGATTTCTGGGGTCATCTGCCCATGCTCGAGGTTAGGAGGATGTGTCCCCTCAGTAGTCTTTTTAGTCAGGTTCATTTAATATAGCGTGACTCCCTAAGGTGGCACAATAAATGACGTGGCTCCCTCTCCCGCTAACCCCTCAGGTTCACGTCATCCGGTCCTCCCTTCCCTATTCGTCAGAGGATCAAGGGCTCTCTGTGATATCCGCTTGCCTATTTGCTCAGGGCTATGTGAGACTAGACCCTACAGGGAGTATCCAGGTGGCGTGTTTCCCTTATTTTTGTTGTGGGGGGTTTCTCATGCTTTTGAATTCGTAAGCAGAATTCGTAAGCAGTCCTCTGCTCTAAGGTCGGGGGCCCCTTAATGGGCTGATGGTCCCTCGATCGGCCTGGGCCTCTCCTATATTTGGGCCTATACTTTGGGCTTCTAGCTCGGAAGAAAAATCCCCTTACACTCTCAACTAATTAATATTATTTTAGATCATCAGAAAAATATAATTGAACTCATATCAAGAATTACATCTCTCTCAATTGATATAAAGCAAGAACAGTAGATCATTGAACGTAAAAATAATTGGAAAAAATAAATCTCATAAATGATATTATTAAATGGAATAAAATAATTAATCTTTGGCTTGTCGTGTAGTTGCATTGTTGGGGATCCTACTTTTTGTTTTTACATCTTCTTGCTTAGTACTTACTATAATGCGATGATTGTTATGGATCTTACACCGTTTTCACGTATCTTAAATCCTTTAATTAATGGAATGCTTTCCTAGTGGGAGAAAAACCAATTATTTGAGCTTCGTCGGGCTTTTGGAAATCTTTTACTTTATTTTGTTTCTCATAGTGTGTTGGGTATCTGAAAAATTTTACTTATAATACTGTCCCACAATTTATTCTATTATGTAGGTGCATGTGTGGACTTCTCGACTATTCACATGAGAGATGAATTTCTTTAGCTAAATTCAACAGTACTAGGAGAACACATGATATGATCTTCATGTCAGTCTGAAAAATCCAGAAGACTATACATATATAATAGCAACAGCAAAATATTGCAACAAGAGATTCAAGTTTTCCACCTTAAATCGATGCAAATTTCAACCTTCTACTTGTCCAATATTGTGTAAGGATCCGACTTGATGAAGTTTTTGTTCATGTTATTGAAATAAAGATCGATCTATATGTAATTCTAATTTGATGTTAAATGTAATTTTTATATGCAAGGCTATATATATGAACCAATGCGGAAGACATCGTTGACACTTGAGGGCTTCATTAAGCATACTTGAAATCTCTTTGCATATAGTCGAACCACTAATCTGCTTTGCTCTATCTAAACAGAGAAACATTAATTGCAGATAATTTTTTCGCCAGCACAAAGGAAGCATAATCATGAAATGTGGTCATGTGCTTTGAAAGGTAATATTGGGTGATCATGATATCCATGATCGGCAAAATGCTCGGGGCTACATGCTTCAAGTTATGATTCCAACACATGAAACACACACTCTGTGGCCGGTATAATACCAAGACAGATTCTCAAAAGATATATATATATATATATTCTTTGCTCTTATCTTTTCTTTTTTCCCTCTTCAAAATTTTTGGAAGTTTTTTTCAATTCTCCAATACAGACATTTTTTTTTTAAAATCCCAAAAGATATATATATAAATATATCACTGGTCGCTCTTGTTATCGGGCTAGCTAGGCAGTGTCTGTTTTGTCGCTCTTTTTTTTTTTATAATTCTAGCAGAAAATAGCCAAGCAAAATTAGCTAAAAAGGGTTTGGCGAAAGGATAAGATTTCTTATCCTGATTGAACAGGAAGTCCAAATAATTCATAAAGATGCATTTCTTATCATAATAATTGAACCAAAGATCTAATCATAATTCCGAAAGGGCATTTCTTATCGTGATAATTGAAAAAAGAAAGTTCATGACATCGTAGAAAGACAAATTCTTTGACGTGTTGAAAGCTATCATAAACAAAGGAATACTTCAAAATTTGTCCAAACCCCATATATCTACTGCAGATGCCATTTGATTAAGAACCACAACATATATGCCACTTGCTATCTTGTAATCTAATTGGTCGAGATAATGTATAAAATCACCACTTGTTTCTGTGTGTTCCGTCTCAGCAGCTAGCGCTTCTTTAGATTAATATATATTGTGGGTTCTGAGTAATACTGAAATTAATCTACATTGATGATTACGCACTCCTTAATTAAAAAGTTAAAACCAAAGAAAAGAATATGATCAGTGAAGGCAACTCATACCCACCTCTTCACTATCTACCTTTTCCAACATCAGCAAACCCGCCCCACTTGTTTGATATACAAGAACAAACCTCCTGGTGGTTCCCAACTTGTACGTTATAACTTGTGCTTTTTCTTTGGCCTACTTGCTCGTCCCATCTGTTGACGCCACCGTTTTGCCGCGTTTCATGAAATAAATTGTTCCTCTGATCATCTATATTAATTAATACCTGACTTGTTTTAACAAGCTAGCTAATTTCTTAAGTTCTGGTTCTTAGTTCTTTACGTACAAAAATGGCTGCCACTTCAAGCTCAAGGCCATTGGCTTGCCTGCAAGACCGTGGACATGGAGCAGCCTGGCCTTCACATAGCTTGAGAAGTAGTAGTACTGAAAGGCTTTCTAAACCTTGTGTGCTGGGGATGGGAATTAAAAGAAAACTGACAAGATTGGTGGTAAAAGGGTACGGGTGGCCGGAGGTTGAACTGAAACGTGGAGATGGTGGTGGTGAAGGATATGAAATCTCAGAGAAGGACAAGAGGTTCGTGGAATGCCTCCGTGAAGCTCAGCCGTACATTCATATGCACAGAGGCAGCACATTTGTTGTGGTCATTTCTGGAGAACTTCTTGACTCTACTAATTTCTTGGATACAATACTCAAGGTACTCACTCTCTCTATCTATCTAATTGTAGATCTCTCTCTCTCTCACTCACTCACACATACACGCGCACATATTGATATAGTTCTCTCTCTGATGGGCTTTAGCATGACCGATGCTAATTGCTTAGGACGGGGCACTGTTGAGCCCCAAACCCAGACCATGCAATTCGGCAATTCCTAAGCACCTTCCTGTGCTTAACCCTTCCTCGTATATAATCCATCATCTGTATGGAAGACACCCGGAGTCTTTCACTAAGTTGAGAACTATTTTTTTTCCTATATATAAAAACTCATGCGGTTGCACGAAATCAGAGTTAGCCTTTTGTAATTTTTAATTCAAGCGAGTTTAAGATTGGAACTGTAGCTTGGAGGCGCTTAATTAGAGCTGTGGGGGTCAGCAAGCCCGACCAACCTGAACCGACAGATATCACACACGTACACATGCCATCTTTTTTTAAGCTTTAGATTCTTAATATATAAATGTATATATGTATATGGTTAGTTTACTGTACGTCGAAACAAGGGTCCGCAAAGATGAACCCCTTCTTAATTTATTGCCTCGGCGGAAGAACAACTACATATAATAACGCGCGTGTACGTGGAGTTTCATGAAGTTTTTGGATTTTCAAAGTTAATTTGAGTTTTAATTTTCTTTGCCGCTACGTATTATCATCCAAATTTTCAACATTTGTTATAAGTTGATCATGTATTAAAATTTATGAAATTGGATTAGATATCCACTTAGTCTTAGCATTGTTATTTGATATATGCACTGAAAAGGAAAAAAATATATATTTAAAACTTCTTTGATTGGCAAGCATGGTCGCAAGTTACTTTGCAAGCCAAAACTGATGAATAGTTACCTTGCAAGTAAATTGCATTTTTTTTTCAAGATTTGTAGATGCCTTATGGCTGGTTTGGACTGAAGATTATACATTGCCCGAGGCATTAATTAGACCCTGAGATCTTCCCTATCCCCTTTTCTTCTTGGTTTTCTCTTGATTTTCTTTCTATACAAGCTCCGGGCTCCTATCATGGCCAGGGGAATTTGGCCCAGATTTAGCGATCCAGAGGATGAGATCCCTAATAAGTAATATCTTACCCTTTCGAGCTATATTTGTTCACTAGCATGGTCAGCTGCATTTTGGTACTTCACATTTATTACATCATCATTTATTCCCAAGCAGGATATTGCTTTTCTTCATCGTCTGGGTATAAGATTTGTGATTGTTCCAGAGACAACTGTGCAGATTAACAAACTTTTGAAGCAGAGAGGTCAGTGAAGTCCTTGTTACTTTCAAAGATCATGCTTCTTACTGTCATATGACATTTTTGGGCTTAAAAGTCAAAAAGTTTTTCAATTTGAGCGATATCATTCGGTCTTTTTGGTATGTTCATGTTTTTTGTCCCACGTTCATGAAATGCTTAGATAGCGGTTGACTAGTTGTATGTGTACTTCTTGCAGGAAGCGAGCCCGAGTTTGTTGGTGGATACAGGATAACTGACTCTGAAGCTCTAACAGCAGCAGTCGAAGCGGCAGGAGGGATTCGAATGATGCTAGAAGCAAAACTTTCTCCTGGACCCTCCATATGCAACATTCGTCGGCATGGTGATGGTAGTCGTTGGCATGAAGTCGGTATCAGTGTTGAAAGTGGTAACTTTCTTGGAGCTAAGGTAAGACTAATTGCCTTTTCATACAATTTCCAGAGACACCCCCAATTCCCTTGTGAGTATGCTGACATTACTACTGTAATATTCTTATTAGTCTGAGGCTTGTTCTTTTCAATTGCAGAGAAAAGGAGTTGTCAATGGCGTCGATTATGGAGCAACAGGTGAAGTTAAGAAGGTTGATGCTCCTCGCATGCGCCAGAGACTTGATGCCGGCTGTATAGTTATATTATGCAACTTGGGCCATTCCAGCTCCGGAGAAGTTCTAAATTGCAAGTATGCTATCTAGCTTTTGGTTGTTAGCCTCGACCATTGCTCGGTCTCTTCTGATTGTTACTTTTTTTTTACACCCTCGGCCTTACCTGATTGTTGCCGATTATGTACCATTTTCTCCCACCTGATTCGATCATTTGAATCTTTGTTTCATTTGTCGCTTTGACCCGCAATAGTTGGCGTCTTGTCCAGTGAGAAATGTGCCATTTTTAAACTAAATAGACTTTGCTTGCATGTAAACTATAGTCTACCTACCTACTCACTAAGTTCTAACCCCCACCCAAATTCAAACGCACTCAAAAAAAGATTTATAATTCAACTGAAAAATGTTTAAAAGTGTATTTATTTAGCGATTACGAATGCGTTATGCTGTTGTAAATTTTAGCTCGCATGAAGTTGCAACGGCTTGTGCATTAGCTATTGGGGCAGACAAGCTTATTTGCATCATAGATGGTCAAATTCTGGATGAGAACCGGCGTGTTATTCGCCACTTGACTCTTCAAGAAGCAGACATGTTGGTATGTAAACGTGCTAATAAACAAAATGACAAAGCTTCCAACTATTCGAAAGCTGTTGGTAAAGAGGATCTCAGGCTCAGTTCTCCTGGACATAACGATCATAATGTTGCTGTGCTTGATTCCCCTAATGTGAAGGTTAATGGGAAAAGACGTAATGTAACCTTTCAGAACGGTGTTGGTTTTGACAACGGGAATGGACTTGGAGTTGGGACCGGTGAACAAAATCTTGTTATCGGACGTCACGAGCGGCGAGATCAATTAAACGGTTGCCTCTCAGAATTGGCTGCTGCAGCTTTTGTTTGCAGGGTAAATCCTAGATCTACTTGCTTTATCCTGCTGTACATGGATGCTATCTCTAAGTTCTGAATTGTCTCGAAGGTCATGAACTCATTTTATTTTATTTTTCTGGAAAAGATATTTGTTAATGTCATCATTTTGGCAGTAAGGGGGCCGGTAAGATAAGAAGTATTTTAAATTAAGAATATGAGTATATATCAATGCTTTGCCAGGTATTAAAACACATGAAAAGGATGAAAGACCAAATTATTGTGGTAAGACGAGAGAAAAATAAAATAATTAAAAAGTTCACAAATACAAGTTATAAATGACCATTGAAAAAGTAGAATTTGGGAAAAATCATATCTCTATGCATATTTTGAGATTGGATTCCTTGAAATGTGATTTTTACTGGAGCAAATATCTAAAGATGGAGAACTTGACTAACCTCCAAGTGCAGTCGATGCTTCTTTTTTTGTTTTTCTTTTTTTTTTTTTTTGAAAAACAATTCTCTCATTTCCCTTAATCTTAGACCAATACGTTATTGTTAACGCCTATTTAGTTTGGAGTTTTTTTGTGGCCCAGGACTGAGGATGGACTACAATCAATTACATAATTTGAATGCAATGTATGAGATCCGGTATACAATGAGTAGAGAACATTCAATTTGGATTGTTCTTCTCTGAGTGTAACTTCTGTGTAATAACTCCTTAAATATGGATATTCATGCTCTTTTTCTATTTTGTAATTAGTACAGCACATGCACTATTCCAGGGTAGCAATGGTCTTGCCTTGCCAATACTAAGCATCCTCTCAAATATCCTTATGCTTTGGTATTGCATTTATAACAAATTAATGTTTATGTGCATTGCATGGCATTTAGTTTCTCTGAAAAATGGCTCATCAAATTCTCAGGTCCTGGAAAAGCTCTTTTCATGACAACCCTCAATTATCTTGAATTTCAACTGCTTTATATGTTGGTGTCAAGCACCCTGCCACATGATTTTCTTCTTTATTGGCAGGCAGGTGTTAAAAGAGTTCATTTGTTGGATGGCACTGTAGATGCAGTTTTATTCTTGGAATTGTTTACAAGAAATGGCACGGGGACGATGGTGGCTAGGTATGACTATCATCTTCTGAAACTCTTAATCTTGAACTATGACACGCCATCCTATGCTGATTAATTAGATGGTGATGATCAGCTACAAAGTGCACTTTCTCAAGATTTTGTGAGTTGGTCGATTGGCATCCTGGTGGAATTTTGATTGGCATTCTTTTAGGTTACCATGTGGCCCATTGTTGTGGTTTGAATTTGCTCTTGTTGTTTTGTCAGCATTTGCATCGTTGCCCTTCCCTGAGTATTCATTAGGTTTATGGCCTTCCTTCACCTGAAGCTGGCCTTGTGGGTTTTATTCCTTGCAAACATAGTGCATCTCTTCTTTTCCCTTTTTCTTTTTCCTTTTTCCTTTATGGCAAGTTGGCATCTGATTAGCAGTTAATTTGGTCTTTCCGATCAGGGAACCTGGCAAACCTTTATTTGTAAGTTGGTCCTTTTCTTTTCTCTCTTTGACCCTAGTGGTCCAATTTTCTTCAATCCAAGACATCGTTTTGATGATTAACCCTGAATAAAAATTATTGAAATAACAGTTTGTCAGAGTGTGTGTGGAACTTTCCCTTATGATCGGTGCTTACTGGTTGACTTTTCTTTCTTTATTATCAGAGCTTTGCTAGGGATTTATGTCGCATCTTATTTTGTTAACTTGTCAGATTACTTATCCGTCCACGATTTGTTTAGCATGGGGAGCTTTATACAAGTGCTCAACTTTCACTCTTGAGTAGACTTCTTTGGAAATTTTAAAGCACTAAGCATGTTTTAGTGTTATCTGCATGTTTCGTATTTAAATGCCAGTGAGAACCAAAGTTAAGCAATAACGAGACTGTAGTCTATGTGCAACACAATTTACACAACAAATCAGAATATTTTTGTGATATTAGTTGTTTTAAAGCTATTTTTACCAGGCAATTATACCCTTTTAAGAAGTTGTACTCCAGATGGCATCGAATCTGCTGCTAAATATATGCAGCTGACTTTTCTAATTAAAATGATGCAATCCTGATACAACTGTTTCGTTATGGTGTTCTTCATTCCATCCACTAACATGTGCTTTGAATTCTATTAGTGACCTTTATGAAGGATTCCGGATCGCTAGGGTCGAAGATCTGTCTAGTATAAGACAAATTATGCAACCTTTGGAAGAATGTGGCATACTTATTTGCCGGACTGATCAAGAGGTCGGTGCCCTTGCTTGTTCATATATTTAATCAACAGGTCTTAAGTATATTTTTGCTGGTGGTGTTATCAATGTTAAAACTGGAGAAATCCGGGTTTGGTGTAAGCTTCACTGGAACTGGAAAATCATTCTTGTGTTTCACTTCTTGTGTCAATAGCTTCTTGAAGCATTGAATTTATTCGTCGTTGTGGAAAGAGAAAGTCAGATAATTGCTTGTGCTGCTCTTTTTCCTTTCTTCAAAGAGAAGTGTGGAGAGGTTGCTGCCATCTCAGTTTCTCCTGATAGCCGTGGGCAAGGGCAGGGAGGTAAATTACTCGGTATGATTTCAAATATCCCTGTATTGCAGTGCTTTTGAAACTTCTGAGATATGTACCCATAAAGTAAAAAGATATTAGTAGGTTTTTGTTCTTTATTTTGGTGGTCTTTAGTCTCTTGTTCTGATTGAAATTGTGTAAGGAGTAATAAAATAACTTAGAAGGATCGATCATTCTTTTTAAAACCAGTGTAGTTGTGCCCCCAAACCAGTGTTGTTATAGATTGAAATACAGAAGAAGGGAAAATTATTTAACTGCTCGCATCAAATGCTTCTGCTCAATTATATTTCACGGGTAAACTGGCTTTAGATGCATGTTTTTGTGCTCTTGTTCATGTCTTTAGATGAAACCTGACAGTATGAATTCACAAAATTACATGCATGTTTCTAGTTATATTGAAAAGAAAATTACAACATGATATCATTTGACTCCTGGTTGATGTTAGTTTCAAGGGTTGTTTTAAATTTTCCTCCAATCAACAGCCATTTTATATTTTGCATATCAAACTATAAAAGAAGACACATTGCAATCTCAAACTACCAAAAATTGTTATGATAGTTTGAATGCAAGGTCTAAAATGCATGTTAGTTGGAGGTGGGAAGGTAATTTATGACCATATTACTGCTATGGACACCTTTGTCTGCAATTTTAACTAAAGCAAATATCTGCAGATTACATTGAGAAAAAGGCATCCTCCCTCGGATTGGAGATGCTCTTCTTGCTTACAACACAAACTGCAGATTGGTATGCTTGCAACCTCTTGCTGCTTGAATTTGCTACCTGTTGCTTGGAAAAAGGTTCATAGATGAATGCGAAATCGTATCAAATTGCAATGGATCCGATCAAACATGTTGAAATACTGAAAGTAACTTGCTGGCGTGGGAAAAAATAATGACACACCTATAATTCTTTCACAACTATTTAAAACTTGTGATACTTCATAAAAAATAATTTTGATTTTACATAACTGCCCTCCATTTGAAATAGAATTGTAAAAGAGTCGTAAGTTTACCATTTTTCTTGGAAAATAATGGAGGAGCATTCTTGTTCTTGGAGAGGGTATTATAGGATGTTTTACATTTTGTGGGATCTTAACAAAAGCCCCGTCTTTTGTTTGCTGTTGCTCAATTTTTATTTTGTGCAACTGATATGGGAGTTGGAGGAAAGGGTAACTTTGTTTGCTATTCTGTTTAGAATTGTTTCATAATAGAGAGGACTTTTGGTGCTGACTGTTACAACTTCATTAGTTGGCATATAATCGTACATTTCATTGCAAATGAAAACATAATTGGAAGATCTGATCTCATCAGGGATGTCCGGTGGTTCCATACTGAAAGAAACATGCATTAATTGGAAGATTAACATTTCTATTTTACAGGTTTGTGAGGCGTGGTTTCTCTGAATGTTCAATTGAATCAATACCAGAGAAGAAGAGAAAAAAGATCAATCTATCCCGCAAATCCAAGTATTATATGAAGAAACTGCAACCTGATTCATGTAGAGTTATCATTGATAAGGCAGTCGTTTGAACAGTTTCAATTACTCCATTATGCATTTGAATCGAAGTTCTGATATATCAGATGACTCCGTAGCCCTAATTCATCAATCTGACCATTCTACAAACCTCCTCGTTGGACAGATTCTCCTAAATAGCAAAATTATTGCCGAATCTAACAAAGAAAAATAGGTAGATGGATGGATGGATGGATATTTTGTAAATATTTTATGAATGCTAACAGATTTTGCAGGTAATTGAAGCTTCGGTCAGATATCGGGATGACAGTTGATATATAAAAATACAGATTTAGCATCTTTTTACAACATAAAATAATAAAATCCTTGGGCTTTTGGATACAAAAACATATCTGCCACCCTTAAATTGGCAAGTAAAATCGAATTTGGAGCGTCTGTAATATGTAATTCGATGCCCAGCCAACTCTTAGCAGCTTTTTGCGGCTATGAAACCATAAAATCATCTTCAGAACCGCAAAGGACTAGTTCTTAATGCTTAATTTAACATGCCACTTTTGCTACACCACAATCACCTGCTGAATGAGGCTTTGAGTCGACACAGTAAACAGCCTGTGATACCTGCAATATGCCAAACATGAGCAGATCTTAATAAAACATCCATGGAAGCCATGAGGCATGAGCTAAAACTCGCCATTTTCATAAGCAGCAGCACAATATTAACATCCATGTCCTTTTTCTGCACGGCACATCCCTCTCAGATAAGAAGAACATTACCCTCATTTGTATTATCCACGCTGGTCTCAAACTATATAATAACGGGTAGAAGTGAGTTCATAATTGCCACACCCATTTCTTTCATTTTTTTCTATGTCGGGGAATCTCTACAAGGCAGGGTTCCCCCTGCAGAGTAAACCTCAGTCCTGTGCACCGCACTCTCTGAAGTTTCCCTACATCGAATTGGTTAAATCGCTGGCTTTTCACCATGGATCACCAAGGGGTGTGACCCCAAATGATTGTTTGCATTTATGAGGTGTTGAACCTTGGACCTTGAGGGGAGTGATATCCCAAGACCAAGGCCTTCAACACTTGAGCCAACCCCTTGGGGTTAATTGCCACACCCATTTATTACCATTTATTATCAAAAATATACTTTCAATTATGCACCAGTCCAGTTATATAGAGGAAATCTATGGCCACCCTTAGAGATAGCCACATGTAACAAGACCCCAAGGTTGCACAGCATTCCAGCGCACTTGGAAGGGTTCCCCAACTGCATGTCTACCCTCAGCTGGACTCATTACAATGCAAGGCTCATACAGCCCCATATACATCACAGACAAAAGCTAATGTTAATGCATGCATACCTGGGTGTTGCTCCATTTTTAGCAAGAAATATACATTTCATTGTGTCACTTTTGAGAGCTGATGTTGTTGACATCTGCACAGGACTGTGCCCCATTGCTAGCAGTGGCATCATCAGTCTTCACCCTCCGATAAAAGAGGACATATGCAGCAGCTGTCTTTACTTCTTCCTCATTTATGTGGGATATGTGGTTGTCATCAAAGTTGTACCACCTATTCTCATCTAGAAGCTTCACATAACAGAAAATAGTGTATCTCAGGACGAGGTATTAGAAAAAGTAAAGTCCACTAAAAAGTAAACCGAGTGGAAAGTTGGTACAGAGGCCCCAGGCATGCATCTATATATATGCTAAAATAAGAAAAACAATGGTTACAAAATTTTTCATATGTACTCGTTATAATAAAAACGGTAGAGATCAACAATGAACAGAAAAGAGACAACCACAACAGTGTCGAATGCCATGTTTAAGTTTCAAAAGAAACTGAGAGTTTGCACCAGCTCAGGAGAGCTGAAGTTTGGACAAAAGACAAAATCTTAGAAAAAAGAGTACCTAGCTTTCTCACTCACCTTGATATGCGCAGTGTAGTGCCCACCACCCATGCCACCATAGTGGTTGGTTAAGGCATATAGTTCATAGAGTTGACGTTGGGAATTGTTTTTGTTGGCTACATAATTTGTTAAGTCAAAGTCGTGAATAGGGAAGTTGACAAAGGTTTCTAGCTTCAGCAGGTCCTTATGCTTCATTGACCTACTGTATGAAAATCTCTTTAGATGGATCACTAATACTTCCGGAAGCCTCCATAGATCAAGCTTTTTACTTGCTTGCCGTTGCTCTTTGCATTGGGGACAGTACCTTCATCAGATACACATCACAAATCATGCAAGTGTCTAGTTGTTCAGTGAGTAGACATTCTTTCACATGGATTTTGCATTGATCACAGTTTTAGAATTTTAGATATTCTAACTGATATAAGAGTATTAGACTAGAAGCATCAATAGGAAGTGCAAAGTGGTGGAAATTTCAAAATTCTTTATTTGAAATATGCTTAGCAAAGTTCAAAAATGTTATGATTCGCCAAAAGACGCATTGAGTGAACGAAAAATATCTCAAAACACAAACTACATGCAGTCCCATTAAGAAACTAAGGAAGGGCATTTGCATTCAATCAATTTGAAAGTGGAAAATGCCCAATTTCTAAGACGTCTCGGTCTCAAAGTAAACTAACAGGAAGTAACATCCTGCACCTACTTCCATGTTGCCACAACCATACGGTCCTAGTGAAAGGCAAGGTAATCAACCAGAAAAAAGGTAGCTCAATCATTGCCATTTTCAGCTGTAGAATATAGTTCACACAAGGGAACAACAAATTCATTTTTCTTTTGAACTAAACTGTATTGGTCTGTAATGCGGGGAAACTATACAAAAACATCTTTAGTGAATCTACTACTAATAAATCAATCTTTATATTATTTATGCCCCCCTTAGGTGGAATCACCACCAGTTCAATCAAAATGCATCATGAACAAATGTACACACAAAACAACAAAGACAACAGTGAGGACAGCAACATGGTAGTCATAGCAGTAGCAGTAGAAGGAAAAGAAACTAACCACATCTCTTCAGGCACCAGTGGTTCTTCACGCAGGAAAGCTTCCAGGCAGGTGTACAAGGATAGAGGCTCAGTACGGGCTTTCTTGCTAGGTGGCCCATTAAACACTTCTGGCAAGTTCTCTAGATAGTGTGTATCATACTTTTCTAGAAGCTTCTGTGACCAGTCAACATAAACTAGTATTGAAGTTGATGATAAGGACAGTCTAATAGGCTTGTCCTCTCCCACAGACAGATCAATGCAAGCATTACTTTCATCAACCAACTGAAGAGGTAGTCTGAGTAATGCTACTGCTTCAGAATTAGTGCCATCCTTGTTTAGTGAATTTGATGTAGAGGAGTCCATGCATGCTTCGCCGGAGCTGATATCACAGCACTGGTCAGAAGCTGCTCTACTGGTGCTAATATTAGAAATACCAGTTTGCCCTAGGCTCTCTGTTCTTGCAATTGGAGAAAGCATTTTGTGAACAAGTAACTGTATATTCCCTCTTGTAATTAAATCATCACATGAGATTGATGATACAAGAGGAGTCCCATAGGGTTTCCATCCTGACGTGGTTTCGGCATCACTAGTTTCCCTACAAGACACAAATTTGTAAAAGAACAAATTCAGAACTGGCACAACACAGGAACGTACTATAAAGGATGAAACTTTTTTTTTTGATAGGTACTATAAAGGATGAAACTGACAAGGGAAATCTTTATTTTTCTAAAGTGATACTGCCGTTTTTAATTTTTTCAAATGATAATCACTGGGTTGACTCTGTCCAAAAGAAAAAATAAAAATAAAAAGAACGACTCTGCCAACCATACGTCATATTTCGTTCTGGGATTTCTCATTTTCTATGATATATATTTTATACAAGTACTTACAAAAAAATATATATATTTTATATAAGTAGGCCCTTTGACTAAAGGCAAATATTCTTGGTCTGGAAAACAATAATAACAATGAAGAGAAATTTTTTTGATAAATAACAATGAAGAGAAACTTTGCAGTCTTAACTAGCAAAGAACCATCTATGTCCTCAGGAAATCTGTGATAGTTATCAAAGCAGTGGCATTAAGACTAAAAAGTTCATTGCAAAAATTATTGGACAAAACGACCAAGATCAAGACCAAGACCATAAAAAGTTCATTGCAAAAATTATTGGACAAAACGACCAAGACCATATTTCTGGGGCAAGGCTACTGGAAAGAGAGACGGAAGAATAAGCAGCCCACTTTTGTATCATTCTAACTAATGTAGCATTCATGAAACTATACATACTGCTCTCTGCGGCGGTGTATTAACTGAAGATATTTCGTGTTCTTTTCCAGCTTCAGCATTTTGTAGGCAGCAAGGTGGTCATCATCTTTGATGGTGGACAACATTATTAAAGGATCTTCTAGAAACTTTTGAATCAAATGGTTTCGTATCTGTGAACCAAAGATTTGAATGATTTAAACCAATTAAACATGCACAAAAAAATTCCATTACAAATTTCAGAAAATTCACAGCTGCAAACCTCCACAAGCAAAAGCTTCTCGCTCTGCTTCAAGGAACATTGACTGCTAAGTGCCAGGATTAAGTCCCTGCAACGTCCCTGCTTAGGGACAGTCACAGTGCAAGCAGATGGCAAGGCACTTCCATCACAAGTAAAAACTGTCACTGTCATGGTGCGGGTAATGGTAAGCTGGAGTGGTAATGAAAGATACATGAAGGGATCAAATGTGATGGAGACTTTATTGCACACTGGACAAACTAATGTCGACTTGAACTGGCCCTGTCAAATGGAGAATACTTAGCATTAGTCGAGAAGCATTAGTAGGCAAGTGAATGAATTTGGAAAAGTAAAGACATATAAAGAGGAAAATAAATGACTAGTGTTTTGGCAGGACGTGATCGAGAGATTTATCCTAATGTGAGAAAAAATAGGAGCATAACTGTCAGACCTCATCTGAGAGTCCTACATTTATTGAGGTGAGAAACCTAAATATATCAGAATTTGAACCATAATGTTTAGCTATGGATAAAAAAGTTCTCCATTTTTATAACAAGTTCCTTTTTCTACATGTTATTTTCCACATGAAACTTCACATCAACAGCTAAATTTTCATTCATACTCTGTAATTCAACTTAACATGATATAATTGTATAGTGCCAGGATAGGTATAGATAAAATCATTCAAATAAGCTAAGGTTTCAAGACAAATACAAATATATTAGATCTAAATAACTACATGAGAAACATTGTCTTCCACAGAACCAAAATACAAATGAAGATTTTTGTTGACAATGCTTCTACACTCAAGATTATTGCTATTGCGTAAGTGGTTATTCTTTGTACAAAGAATTATTTTCTTGAAACTTATGAATTTAAGAACAAGCCCTTGAGAGCTAGATATTGAATGCCTCTTTCAGTTCCTGTGTCATAATAAAACAATTATTGATAATGCATGCCTCTTTTGGTCAAACCATCAAAGGTTTTGATGCAGACCATGGGATCAAGACTGAAAGGCACTCCTAACAAGGTATGTCAACCCAACCTTTTTTAGTATGAGTAATGATCCATCACATTAGAAAAAAGGAACTCACCTTAGAAATTTATCCATTATAATGTCTACCAAAGTATCCTTTCCAAAAGCAACAGTTTGACTACCGGTCTTGATAAGCCATTTTAACTCAAAACAAGCAAAACACAAAAGTTCCTCAGTTCCCTAATGACGCCACGGTGAAGAATTAAATGATACACTGTCATTTTGATATACACATGGAGCACCATTTTGTAATGGTTTCGATTCTTTCTCAAATTATTCATTATAAGAATCTTCATAAATCTTAAAGCCCAAGTGGAAATGCCACTGGCAGAGCATTGATGTTCTAAAATACTATTCAAAGGAAAAGTTTTTTTTTTTTTTTATAATTAATAAGAAATTTTATTACCAAAAATAGGCACAACCCAAGTACACAGGATGTATACAGAGAAAATACCTACTACACTCTAGAAAGCAGGAAAACTAAAACAGATTCAGTACATTATCATCATTCCTTGCAAAGATCTTAGCCCACAAACACAAAGTAGAAAAGAAAAAAAAAATTTGATAAGTAAAATAAATTATATTATCAAAAGAAGGCAAAAGCCTGATACAATGTTTAGTGACCACATCTAGGTATGATCAACGGATATAAGGAATTCATGTAACCCCAAACCATTGAAATCAACCGCTATGATCCAATTACAAAGAGTTCTAAAGAAAAAAACTATCAATTCCTCCATCAATCTCTCCTTGTCCTCGAACGTCCTGTCATTGCGTTCTCGCCATAAACACCACATGATGCATATCGGGATCATCTTCCACACCGCTTTTATCTGTTGATTTCCTCTCAGAATTTTCCAACTGGCCAATACCCCGACCACTATCTCCGGCATAACCCAAGCCAAGTCTATTCTGCCAAGAACCTCATTCCATAACCTTCTCACTACCTCACAGTGTATTAAGAGATGGTTCACCGATTCACCTCTCTTCCTACACATGCAACACCAATCTGTGATGATCACCCTACGCTTCCTCAAATTATCAGTTGTAAGAATCTTACCCAATGCAGTCACACAAAGAATGCTGCTTTGGGTGGCGCCTTATGTCTCCATATCTTTTGCCATGGAAACTGAATAGGTGTCTCTTGGGTAAGAGACTTATAGAAAGAGCGCACCGAAAAAGTAACTTTAACTGTAGGTATCCACCATAAACTATCCGATGAATTATCCGGTTTAGTAGAATACAAAAGGCTATAAAAGGCTTCAATACTGCTCATCTCCCAGTCTTGTGCAGCCCTATTGAAGTTGATATTCCATTGAATTTGCTCCCTTGATCTTTCCAAAATATCAGCTACAGAGGCATCAATATCTCTTGCAACTCTAAATAATTTAGGAAAAGATTCCTTTAGAGCCACATGATCACACCAAGTGTCATACCAAAACTTAATAGGGGTTCCTCCTCCTAAATGGATTCAGGTATAATGAGTGAAGACCTCCCACCCTTTTCTTATATGTATCCATAAACCCACTCCATGCGCTCCTCTCACTTCTTTTGCACACCAACCCCCCCATAGGTCCCCATATTTGCTCTCTATTACCGTCTCCCACAAGGCTTCAGGTTCCTTATGGTATCTCCACAACCACTTACCTAGTAACGCCCGATTGAAGGTTCTCATATCTCTAATGCCCAAGCCCCCACTCGAGATACGGCTACATACATTTTCCCACTTAACAAGGTGAAATTTTTGTTCCACGCCCAGTCCACCCCACAAGAAATCCCTTTGAAGTTTCTCCAACCAAAGTGCAACATTTACTGGAATAGGAAACAATGACAAAAAATAGGTGGGTAGATTAGAAAAAGTACTCTTGATTAGTGTAATCCGACCACCTTTTGAAAAATATAATCTCTTCCATCCAGCTAGCCGACGTTCCACTTTCTCGATAACTGAGTCCCATAAAGAAGCCACTCTCGAGGTCGCCCCCAGTGGAAGTCCCAGATAAGTCATGGGTAAAGATGCAGTCGTGCATCCCAATATACCAGCCAACTGTCTAATATGCCGAACACATCCAATAGGTACCATCTCGGATTTTTCCAAATTAACTTTCAGTCCGGAAGTTACTTCAAAACAAAGGAGAAGGGCCTTCAAAATTCGAATCTGGTTAGGATCTGCTTCGCAAAAGAAAAGAGTATCATCTGCAAACAATAAGTGAGATACATTAACAAATCCCCTATTCGGAGAGCCAATCTTAAAACCAGTGAGCAACCCATTCGTAACCAAGACTGATGACATTCGGCTCAGTGCCTCCATCACAAAAACAAAGAGTAAAGGGGATAACGGATCTCCTTGTCTTAAGCCTTGTGTGCTACAAAAGAAACCAGTTGGGCTTCCGTTTATCAAGACGGAGAATTTCACCGTTGATATACACCACCTAATCCATGAACACCATCTCTCTCCGAACCCGCATTTCCCCAAAAGATCAAGAAGGAACTCCCAATTGACATGATCATACGCATTCTCCATATCTAGTTTGCATATAATCCCTGCCTCACCAGTTTTCAACCGACTATCTAGGCATTCATTCACAATAAGAACCACATCTAGGATTTGTCTATCCTTAACAAAAGCATTCTGACGTTTCGAAATAAGCTTCCCCACTACCTCACTCAGACGATTCGCTAGTACCTTGAAAACTATCTTGTAAACCCCATTTACTAAGCTAATAGGCCGAAACTCCTTAATCTCCTTGGCCCCCACCTTCTTTGGAATTAGTGCAAGAAAAGTAGCATCAAGGCTTTTTTCAAACTTTCCCTCTGAGTAGAATTCCTGGAACACCTTCATGAGGTCATCTTCTAATACAGCCAAGCAAGTTTGGAAGAAACCCATCAAGAAATCGTTAGGGCCCGGCACCTTGTCTTTAACCATTTTCCTCACAACTTCAAAAACCTCCAACTCCTCAAAAGGCCTCTCCAGTCGGTCTACATCATTATGTTCAATGGAATCAAAACCAAACCCTTCCAATTTAGGCCGCCAACCCACCTATTCAGTAAGTAATTGCTCAAAAAAGTCAACTACATGGAGGTTTATCACTGACTCATCCCGACACTCCACTCCTTCTATTTTCAGCATCTCAATGTTGTTGTATCTTCTATGTGAGTTAGCTATTCTGTGGAAGAACTTGGTGCTTCAGTCTCCTTCCTTCAACCATAACACTCTTGACTTCTGACGCCATGATGTCTCTTCAAAAACTACTATTCTTTCCAGATCTGCTTCCAACTCCTTTTTTACAGCTATTTCTTCTTGTGTTAAGGGCCGGTTTTCTTGTATTCTTTCCAAACCTTGGATCTCCAACTCCTTGCTTTTTTTACGCTCCCCTATATCTCCAAAAGACTGTCTATTCCACAGCTTTAGATCTTTTTTTAGAGCTTTCAATTTACCCGCAAAAGAAAAAATTTCAAAAATCTTCAAAAGAACGCTCTATCTTCAAAACATCTTTCATTCCTTTCCAGCCAAAGACACCACATTAAAGACAAAGGAATCATTCTCCATCTGGCAGCTACACATTTCCTTCCCTCAAAACCATGCCACCATGCAAGAAGATCCACAACTTCTTTAGGCATCACCCAATATAAACTTGTCCAATCAAAAACCTCATTCCACAAAGACTTTGCCTCCAAAAACCCAATATTCAAAGGAAAAGTACTACCAGCCCCTCCCCTCAATGCCTCGAAATATCTCTTATCCTCAAAGGCACTACTCCAAGCATCAGTCTGAATCATTTATATTCACCATACAATTGAACCTTAGCGAAGTGTTTGAATGGAAGAAACCAAATATTGTCATTTCCATCTCACCCTACCATGAGAAATCTTGAGTTCCAATAAAAATTGTGATATAAACAGTTCATATGTTCTCTTATTTTGGAAGTAATCAAAAATTTTATTGAAAAAAAAAAAAAAAGGCCAACCCAGTGTAATGGTGACCCCAAGGAAGGCCCAAGCCGGGTTTGAACCCATGCTTCAAAAGAGCTAGTCAATATTATAATTGAAGTTCCTTGAAATCATTATAAAGAGTTTGAACTTCTTTCTCACCAGCAATGCGGAACACCATCCACTGCCTCCCTTAAATCCCTCTTATGTTGTCATCAAATCATTCTAACATATAAGTGGCTCAACTCAAATCCCACACTTCTTGTTATGTTTGACGTTGATACCATTTGTAATAATTCAAGGAAGGCCAAAGCCACACTAGGTGCATACTCCAAAATGAATAGTCAACGTTACAATTGAAATGAAGTACTAGTAATATTACAAAGGGCATGAACTTCTACCTCCCAAGCAATTTGACATCTCATTCACCACCTTCCTATACACAATCCGGGTTATTAGACCCTCAAAGCTTGATCAATATTCCATGTAAGCCATCCACAAAAGTGAAAAGACATATAGGGATGATTAATTCCAAAACGTGGGGCCCTTGCACACCATAAAAAGGCATAAAACCATCAACCACACTAGATATTTGGATACAAGATATCATCAAGACTATACTCACTTGGCACACATCAACAATTATAGAATCGTTCCGAGCAATATGATTCGCCCAGTACTCATCAGCAACTTCTTCATCAGGTCGTCCATCAGCATCCTTGGACTTTATATAGGGTTTGTGTTTGACACGATTCAAATCTTCATGAAGACCATCTAGCAGGAATGCTAAAAGTTCCTGACAAAATAATAAACCATTTTAAAGAAATAATAAACCATTTTAAAGATGCAAATTGCATGGATGCCGTTAAATGAATAAAAGCTACATGGCAAGCACAAAACCTGAGAGTCATGCTGATTGTATCCACTAAATTGAGGTGCAAAGCGAGCGAGCTTTGCTTTAAAGGATCGGGGGGCAACTGGCATTCTCCCAGGTGCCCATAGCTTCCGAAGCAATTCCCCAAATGCTAAAGCTAGTTCACCCTACAAAATGACCATTTCAATAACTATAATAACAACATAATAGTAATACTCATATATTTGAATATCGATAATGTATATACCAGAAACAAGTGCGCCAAAAACTAGCATCAAGGTTTGGCAATCAACAAAGAATAGTATAAGAAACATCGGTAAGAAATATAACACCCCGAATTTAGTATGAGAGAGTGGTGAATGCGATCCTACAATGTGTAAGGAAGAGAAGTTCTTGTGGTTTCTAATGAATATAAGGGACTCCAATTGCAATCTTGACTAGTCTTTTTTTAGTGTAAGCATAGATATGGTTTATATTTTCCTTGGGTTGTTACAAATGATATTAAAGCCATGTTCCCAATCAGAAGAGTGGGATTTGAGTGGTGCCACTTACAATGGGATGGCTTAACAAAGATGTGAAGGATGTAAGGGGGGAGGAAGAATGTAACATCTCGAATTAAGTATTAGAGAGTAGTGAACGAGATCCCACATTGTCTAGAAGAGAACTTCATTCATTTTAAAATAATTATGATGGGCTCCACTTGGAATAGATTATTCCCTTGGAATATAAACCAAGATATGAATTGGGCTTTCCTTAGGTGCTTAGAAAGTTGTAATACCCTGAAGCTCACATCAGAGTGGTGAATAAGGTTCTACATCACTTGAGAGGGAGTCGCTTTTGGAATTTATAATGATTCCAAGAGGCTTTAATTTACAAATTATAATACCATTAGTATGACAAGGAAGTTCAACCTCACATGTTGGCTTGTACTCTAAAAGGCCTAGTGAAAGTGCTGCACAGAGAAGAAAAAGAAGACCACAAAAAGATGGGCTGAAGTGTCATAAATTGGCACAAAAGTCAAAAGAGAAAAACCCAAGGGTAGATCGGCACACAAGTTAAAAAGGACAAAGCCTAAGGTAGAGTAGCGAGGAACAGGTATTTTAACAGTTGAACCCAGTTGTAGGATAGCTATATCAAATAGTTGAACCTGAAAACGCACTAGTTGCTTTCCATCAGCACCTATAAAGCATTACACAGAATGAACCTCAAATTTGGAAGTAAGCCATCCTCATTGTGCTTGATTAAGAATGAAGTAAAACCAAACAACCTGACAGTTATTCAGTGTTTATGAGCTGTGTAATAAGCCTTAAAAGGTATTTGGCCAAAAATAAAAAACAGAAAATGCATAAATCAGATTTAAAAGGGTGGACATAGGTTTATCTATTAGAAAATGTGGACTTAAGGTAGAAGGTCTCACTAGAACAATACCACCATGCAACAGCCTCCATGATCTAGTTTTATTCAATGATGAAAATGAACAACATGGACGGAGGACCATATGGAGAATAATGATGTATAGAGGCTCTAACAACAAAAATTTCACTCAATTGAGAAATAAAACTGGATCTTGAATGCTGCAATGAGCAACAAAGGCAACTTGGAGACCATAATGTATTCAACAATTCTGTGGAGTGGTTTAGGCGAGGAGCTCAAATTTCACCTAGTGGAAGTGCACGGGGGGGTTGGTGTTCTAGGGAAGGTGGGGGGGCATATGGGGTGGGGTTATGGAAGTACATAAGGAAAGGTTGGTGTTCCTTTGCTAGTAATACTCGACTGTGTGTGGGGGATGGCAGTAGGGTCAGCTTTTGGAATGATGTGTGGGTGGGAGACACGGTCCTGAAGGATGCTTATCCTAATATTTTCAAAATTGCTCAGGATAAAGAAGCTATGGTGGCAGATTTGTGGGTAATAATCAATGACACACAGGAGTGGAACATAAATCTTACTCTGGATGCACATGATTAGGAAGTTACTGCGATGGTGGAGTTTATCAGCTTGTTGTACAACACTGTTATTGATGCCATAAATGAAGATAAGATGGTATGGAGACCTTCTAGGAAAGAGGATTTTTCTGTGTGCTCCTTTTATGATACAATTACTATGCATCAAAGACAAAGTGATTTTCCTTGGAAGAACATTTGGAGGAGCAAAGCACCTACTAAGGCTGCATTCTTTGTATGGACGGCAGCATTAGAGAAGATTCTCACTATGGACAACCTAAGAAGAGGTTATCATAACAGAATGGTGCTGTATGTGCAGAAAGAATGGTGAATCGGTGGACCATCTACTTTTACATTGAGAGTTTGCTCGGGAAATCTAGAATTATTTCTTTAGCAGAATGGGTATAGCATGGTTCATGCCGGGAAGAGTGGTAGAACTACTAGCAAGCTGGAGAGGAATCGCGGTGACATCACAGATTGCGGCCGAATGGAAGATGGCTCCTCTTTGTATTCTTTGGTGTATTTGGAGTGAAAGAAACGATAGACTTTTTGAGGATCAAGAACACTCCCTGGAAGAGTTTAGGAGGTTTTTTTGGAAGATTTCATTTATGTGGGCCATCGCTTTAGAGTTGAATGGTCTCAGCTTCCATGATTTCCTTGTATCAGTTACTAGATCCTAAATAGGTGCATTCACATGTATACTTCCAGTGTACCTGGACTATGCTTACCAATAAAATTTCTTATTAATTATCAAAAAAAAAGAAAAAAACAGTTCTTGAAAAATAACAGGCACTACAAACTTATCCAAGAAATTCAAAAAAAGTGATTTTAGACATCAAATTCATATAAAATCTCAAAGGACATTAAAATCACGCTTTGACAAAAATATTGAAGGTTTCACATATTATAAATATATTTGATACTTACCACCATGCCCAAAGGGTTCTGCCAGTTAATCTCTTGATGATAATCTTCCCGAAAATATCTAGCAAACTCTGGTGTGTGAACAAGGCACTGGATTGAACTGTTCATAAAACAAGTGTTCCCAAGGTTCAACAACCCAGTCAAACCACCAGTAGCACCCCTTGTACTAACGCTGCTGGTTCCATAAGCGTTTTCAACCTCTCTGACCAGAGAAGTCTGGTTCTGATTCTGTGGCAGCTCTATAATGTTGCTTCTAGATGCACCCTTACTTGCTGACCAGCCTCCTGCAATTGATAAACTTGACTTAGAAGGCTCTATAAGAAAAGAAGTAGCTTCCCTCTGCGAAGATCCATTGTCCTGAACAGAAGTCATGGAACCAGCCAGTGCAGTACCATTCACGTGGTTAAGGACCTCCACCAGAATCTGTTTTAATCAATTAAAGAACAAAACAAAAATTGAATGTCAAAAACCCGAAAATGTACCAGGTAAAATCAAGATGAGGGAGGCCATCATCAAATATATAGAACCAGAAAGAAATGAGCCGAAAGATTTATACGAGGGGGAAGAGCATTTCATCCTTTAATGTAAGTGACATTTTCAAATTTGCATGTTTACATTTTTTTTTATAGGTATGCGATCATTTTATTCATAAAGGCAAGGCAAATATGCATGTTTACATGTATTACATTGCTGTCATTATTTTCTGTGCTGGTGCCAGTAGCATGTGTGAGTGAGTAAATGAACCTAGTTAAACAAAGTGTTGAAATGTTAAAAGCAATGATGGAAGCCGTTATCCTTTCAACATGATGTGGCTTGAATATCAAATATGCTGAGCACCAGAACACATGTGGCAACTGAGCTTATACCAGTTATACTCCTGTTACATTAACATGAACATCAACAGCAATTATTGAATTTTTCATTCCCTTCTTTGATAAGAATGTCAGCATTTTTCTTTTTTAAAAGTAGAAGATTTAATTCATAACGGAAAAGTAGGCATAACACAGGAAGTATATAACATAAGAATGTCAGCATCTTAGAGTCTTATCAGTGAATAAATGCATAATGAATACTGGGACTTAGTTTCTCTCATTTTTCTTTCCCTTTCTTTTTCTGTATCCTCGGCGCAGGGGATTCAACATAAACACTTTTTAGAAGCTGGCACAAATATATGCTGTACAAACCATAAAAAAGAAAGTAATAAAATAAAATTCCAAAGACAGTAAAAGATGACCAAGCCCAATAGGCATCTAAAAAGAATGTTCTTTTAGTTTAAGGGGGGATGCATATCCACTAAATAGCCAATTGTTTAACAATCATCTCTCCTATCACCCAAGCGCTACAGGTATCCAAACAGAATGTCCTTTCAGTTTTTTGATCAGTAGAATGTTCTTTTAGTTTAAAGGATGCATATCCACTAGATGGCCACTTGTTTAACAACCATCTTTCCCATCATCTCAACATCCATCCTTACCCCTATCCAAAACGATTATATTTATATCATTCCAAAAATATCGTAAAACTACTTTTTAAGTAGTCTTCCACAGTAATGCCTCTAACAGACCATGCTGCGATCATATCACCTACGATTTCCCCAACAAGAGAGAACATTATTTATGACATCTCAGCCACCAAGATTATGATCACTGGCCTTCAGAGTCACATTGACTGCACGGCTAATCTTAATGTAAAAATAATATGTAGGAATTTTCTTATGACAAAAATTAGTCCAATTGAGTTGTAAATATGTTGGGTAGAGTAAAAATTGCAAATTCGCAAGACCTGATGAGATCGACCTAGTCAAGAGTAAATCAGCCATAACTTTTGACTCTTATATTGGATTTAGGTGATCTTGGTGGCGTTGGAAAGCTAACTCAATTATCTGCAAATTCATGTTTCACAAAGATCTTCAAATTCCAACATTTATTGGGTAGAAAAAGTTCGACAATGACTCGACAGAAAAACTGGACAGAAAATTCACTTGATAATGACTCGACAGAAAAAACTGGACAGCAAATTTGCTCGACAATTGGCTCGGGCAAAAATCCCTAGAAACACTTTTTCTTACACAAACCCTAAGTATATATAGAATAATATGCACAACTTTTAGGGCATGGAGAGAAGCCAGTGCTGTCGTATTTATTGTATTCTTGAAAGAAATAAGGAGATCCATTGAGTGTTCAAGATCGATTATCTCTTGATAAACAGACCTCCATCATATTGTACTCATGTTCGTGTTGAGTCCATTGGTATGGACGTGTTCGTTGGCCAGAAGGATTTCCAAAGCTGCCTGGGTGCAGAGATCGAGTTAGTGCTCAGGTGAAACTATAGAAAGGTCGGCACTCCATAGCTGCCATGGTGCAGAGGTCGAGTGGGATACTCATGACATTGCAAGCCAAATTTAGTTACTTCAAGAATCATGTAAGTTTCAAGATTCGTTTTAACAAACTAAATTTCCATAGTGGATTTTAGGTGGTTACTTAAACCCAGAGTGATTTTACATACTAAACATAAATATATTTCCCCCTCATCTCTTCTCATAACAAAACCTCTATGACCAAATGAAATTATGGGCTAGATATCCACTGTTGAACTCCAAGAGAAAAACTGCTTGTGAATTTTGAATTCTCTAAATAACAGTCGACTACCCACTTCTAAAAGACCTTTTTTTTGGATCAGTCTATCTACATCTAAAAGATGGTTCACACAACATTGACCGTGACTTAAGAAATTAAATAATATATTTAAATTTTCTATTAGAGCGGTTTTCACATTCATATCATACTAGTATTTACTAGTATTTTAGGTATTCAATGGAGGAACTTCAGAATTTTTTTATGCGCACTTTAATGCTGTGGTTTTCAGCCATTGTACTTGATGGAAACAATGTCCATGATTTTTTTCTTTAGCTAGAATGTAATTAGGTGTTTCTTTTGTATACTTCCTGTGTACATGGGCTATGCCTACTTCATTCGTATGAATAAAATTCTCTTATTACTTATAATAAAAAAAAAGGTATTCAATGGCAAGTAAATCAAATGCAAACCCTGATTTCAAAAGGTAAAGTGACTTCTTTATAGAAATTAGTAGTCATAAAAGGATGGCAAGTGATTTAACATTAACATACATCTTGATCCATCTGTATATTGGCATCATCGAGTGTTTTATCCATATCATTCATCAAAGCATGTTTCCGACGGCCATAGTAATCCCAAATGCACACCTGAAACAGAAAAACACTCTTAAAAGACGAAAAGTAAAAGTAAACTGAAGAAGAGTGTTTAGCAAGAAACAGAGTAAAATTCAAAGATGTATGAAGGACATCCTAAGTCCTTACTTGATCCAAGTTAAGATAAAAAATTTCACATGCTTTCCTATGGAGCTCTCCAATGGTTTCCTGCCCAACATATTAGAATATTAAGATAAGAAAATTCGTTATAGATATATATTGTAAGTGGAGGGATGAAACAGGGAATAAAGAAAGATATAAACATCAAAGTCCAATGTTATACCTTCTTGCTTATTCTAATAGTAGAACGATCACCTTTTGGCATCATATGTAACTGTAGGCGCAGAGGATACACCTCAACAGCCAACTCTGTCTGAGAAAGACCTGAGCTGATTACTTTCCGAGCCAGTATTGGACCACCACCATACCTAATACATACAAGACTATCATTAATTCCTCAATACCTAATTTCAATGACAATATAGAAAGTAGGCGAAGTGGTTTAAATAGATATACACTCTTGGTCCCTATAATTTGTTTGTATCTCAAACTTGATGCCTAGAGTTTGAATTCTTCAATGAAATTGTTTGATCATATAAATACTTATAAAAAAAAAAAAAAAAAATTGTTTGATCATATAAATCATTACAACACTGTCCGACTTGTGACATAAACTAAACTAGTGTTACAAACCTTCTTAGGTGGCGGTTTTTTGATGTTACACAAAAGCTAGCCAATGTAGCACAACCAAAGGAACATGACAAAAGTTCAACAACTAGAGCTGTGCAAAAACTCCAAAACTTCAACCATAACTTCTTTAGCAGATCACGAGGTTTGAGACAACAAGACCCTCTATCTCCCTTATTGTTCATTGTTGTTATAGAGGCATTGAGTAGAATGCTTATTGTTGTTGCGGATAGAGGATTCCTATCAAGATTTTTGGCGAGCTTTAGAAGTTCTATCAAGTTGCTTGCATCACATCATCTTTTCGTCAATGATACATTGATCTTCTGTTGGACTGGTTTGGATCATTTCCATCACTTATGTTGTCTTTTCTTATGTTTAAAGTTGTTTTAGGTTTGAAATTAATTTGTCCAAATCAGAATTGGTCATGAATCTAGCAAGGTCGCATGTTTATTCTTCTCTAAAGAGCTATGTTTTACATACAAGATGTGAGCCACTTCCAGATGAACGTTTCTATCTAGAGAAGTTTGTTAGACCTTTCAAGCGTCAGCTTCGACAGCCAACTTCGCCAAACATTTCTCTCTCCAAACAAGAACTTCTTCATCACACTGGAGCTCTTGTTTTGAAGCTCTCATCGAACCGAAGCTCTTTTCGTCGAAGCACTCTCAAGCTCATCGCTATGCGTACAGATCGGTTTCTTTCTCTTTCCTCTAAGTTCTAAGCCTGCACAAATCTCTCTTTGCATTAGCTTCTAAACAAGAGATAGAGGAGAAGCTCTCGGCCTCAATAGAGATAGAGAGACAGAGAAAACATTGTGATATACATATTCATCTCTGCCAACCATAGTTATGCCCCAACGAAGCTTCCTATATCGCTGAGCCTACATAGATCTGTAGTGTACTTTCTCATTTGAAGGTTTTGATTGATACTCAACTCATTTGCTACTCCAATGGAATGAGTGCATAAATGGCTATTTCCGATGATGATTGCCGGAAATAACTCTTTTTCACTTAGTGTTTGTGTCATTATGGGTCAGTTTGTGCAATTTTGGGTGGAATCCAAGACCTTCAAATTTTCACTAGAGGCATGGAGCTCCTCAATAAAAATTGTGGAGAAGAGCAAAAAGGAGTCTCTAGTTATGGGTTGTATCGGTATAAAGTGGCTGGTGGATATGGTGGAAGCTATGTTTCAGGCGGAAAGACAATCGGAATTCATCTAACACATGCGCGAAGGAAACATAGCCTTTGTGGCTCAACAATGCTCCAACATACACGATAGATTCTTAACTATAACTGAATATGGTGAAGGAGGTCGGCAAGTCTAGTCATTCCAAAAGGGTATGAAGGCCTGGGTTAGGAGACATATTAAGTAAAAAAATGTGGTTTTGCATCTCTTTCAATGTACAGTGCATGCCATTGGGAAGACCAAAACCATCCCTTATTTCGTAAGAAACGGTTCTTAAGCTTTCAGAGGAGTTGGACCCTTTCTAACTTGGTATATGTCCATGCACAATTTGTAGAGGCTGTAGACCCCTTTCACTAAGTCCCTTCTTGCCCCTATTATCAAATTGAGTCACCGAAGCATGACCTGTATTTAGAGCTTCTACATATGATCGCCTCACCACCATTGTTGCACTTGGGTCTTTTTGCTTCGGCTCCACATTGTTGTTCTCGTGATTGTGAGAAAATAGAGCAGCAAATCTGCGTAACTCTACAACAAATTTCTCCCAACCCAAGCCTTCATACCCTTCCGGAATGACTAGAACCCCCGGCCAACCTCCTTCACCAAATTCGGTTACAATTAAGAATCTACCATGTACGTTGGAGCATCATTGAGCCACGAAGGCTCTATTTCCTTTGCGCATGTGTTTGATGAATTCCGATTGTCTTCCTACCTAAAACGCAACTTCCACCATATCCATCAGCCACCCTATACCGCTACAACCCATAACTAGAGACCTCCAAACCCTTCTACTCTTCTCAACAATTTTTATCAAGGACCTCCATGCCTCTAGTGAAAATTTGAAGGTCTTGGACTCCACCCAAAATCGCACAAACTAACCAATAATGTAAACACCAATTGAAAAAGAGAACTATTTTCGACAGTCATCTGGAAATAACCATCTATGCACCCATTCCACAGGAGCAGCAAATTAGTGGAGTATCAATCAAAACCTCCAAATGAGAAAGTACATTGCAAATCAGTGCAAGCTCAGCGATGCACGAGTAGGAAGCTTTGTCAAAGCAAATTTGTGTATCATGACTTTCTCTGCCCAAGTGTGCAAGAGCTACGACGAAGAGGGATTCAGTATGCCTGTGCTCACAATGTCAATGCAGAACTGTGGTTGTAGGAGATGAATACAAATATCGCTATGCTCCCTCCCTCCCTCCATCTAGAAGCTCTATCGAGGCCGAGAGCTTCACCTCTATCTCTTGTTTAGAAGCTAATGCAAAGAGAGATATATGCAAGCCCAAAACTTCAAGAAAAGAGAGAGAGAAACAAATCTGTACTCACAGCGATGAGCGTGAGAGCTTCAACGAAGTGAGCTTCAGTTCGATGAGAGCTTCAAAACAAGAGCTTCAGTGCGACGACAAAGTTCCTGTTTGGAGTAAGAAACATCCGACGATGTTGTCTATTGAAGCTGACACTTGAAAGGTATAGCGAACCATGGTGGAATATCAAAGGTTAGGGTTTCGTCGTTCCTCTACAAGCTATTTCTCCTGTGGTCCTTTACGTTACTATGTATGGTACACTGTTCACTATTCTACTATGTTGAGAGGTAAAGGAAAGGATAAGTGTGGCGAGTCACGTCAAATGATGAAAGTTTGAGGTCAAAACATTTTATCATGAACTGTGCTCAGCAGGTAATCCTTTTCCTTGGAAAGGTATTCGGCGGAAACAATGCTCCATCAAGGGCAGCATTCTTTATGTGGATAGCTACATTGGGAAAGATCCTAACTATAGATAATTTGAGGAAGAGAATCTTGGTAATGGACAAGTGTTGCATGTGCAAGAAGAGTGGGGAAACCATTATCATTTGTCGCTGCACTGCGAGCGGCTAGGAAAGTATGGGCCTCGGTATATCATCTTTTCGGTGTTCATTGTGTGATGCACTAAAGGGTTGTAGAACTTTTGGTTTGCTAGAGGAGTCAAGATGTTAATCACTGTGGCATGGAAGTTCATAGAGTAGCGTCATTATACTAAACGTGGTGTGTGTGGAGCAAGCGCAATGCTCAAAATTTTGAACATTGAGAAAAGACGGTGAAGAACAAAACATATATTTATTATTTCTAAGGATGAAGATCATGTTAATCCTTGGCAATAGCATGATGTATATAGATGATCACATACTGCAAACATCTTTATTTCATAATTAAGTCCACCACATAAGTCATGAAGGCCTCAAGAGAGGCTCATGCTTCATTTGGAGCTCTTCTTATGTAACACAAGACTATGCTATAGATTATCCACAAGACCATTGCGATTAGCAATTCTCATCGCAGCTGAGATTAGATCGTTTAAAGTTTTTATTTCACAATAACTAGCAACATAAGCAATAAAGAAACAATCAGATTTTCTAAAATGTGGTTGATACATATCTCAATGATGTATTACATAAATGTACAAGTATTGCAGCTGAAGAAACTATTTTCTCGTTTGTTTTTCTAATAGACTAGAAATGCATGCTGCAAAATGTTTCCAGCTTTCGTTTAGAAACCATGACAACAAGTACGCAAAACCCATGGTCTAGTGATGATTTTCGAATACATATTAATACCAATCTGCACAAGAAAACTAGTATAAAATCATGTAAATGCCAATCTTCATTTCAACGAGTTTGCATAATGCTAAGAATTCCAAAGAATACATGAAAACAAAGAAAATTAAAGGACATTTTCACAAAACTCACCACGAATATAATTGATTCCAAACTTCTTGTGGAAGCAATACATAGTCACGGCCTTCTAGTAGAGTATCGTGAATCTCAATATCCATGCTAGTGTCATCAGATGCTGCATCATATATCAAATCAGAATTATCAATACCAGCAGGCCTCTTTGGGGAGCTTGAACCAACCAAATCACCATGCTCTGACAAGGAAGATCCATCATTTGCATTATTTTGCTGGTCATGGTTCACATATTCAATCCAATGTTGCCACCATCTGTTGAAACCAATTAGCACATTACAAAACAATTTCTGTCTTTAATTTTCCCAAAAAATATAATGGACAAAGAAAGCTGGGAGCAGCACACATGATACATCAAACTAGAAACAGTAATCAATTGTAACAGGATATTATATCACACTATCCCTTGTTTACAACTAGTTGAAGAACGAAAGCTCAAACCTTTTTTTCTTTAGAAGAGCATATGTTACAGCAGTTACCATAGGAGAGACCTTAAATTTCAATACAAGCATTTTGCATCATTAAGGTAAATTAGGGGCCACCCCAATAGACCTCAAAGAAATTGGTTAAAGAGATTGGGTTTAATGGATTCACTAAAAGAGACACCTACACACCACCATAAATCACCTGAATGAAGGAAGGAATTTAGTGTTTTAACATCAGTACAGGTCTCTGTTTACAAGAGACGAAGTTGGAAGTAATAACTACTAGATTAGTATGAAGTCTATGGAGTTGTGTACACGTTGATTGGGTGTATATGGCCTCTAACGGGGCCTCAGGGGGTGTATTGGTTATGTGGGATCAACGAGTGGTGGAGAAAAGGGAAGAGTTCATTGGGCAATTCACGGTGGCATGTTCCTTTAGGAATGTGTCGGATGATTTTTTGTGGGCTTTTGCAGGTGTCTATGGCCCAAATGCAGATATTGACCGAAGCCTTTTATGGGAAGAATTAGCTGGTGTTTGTAGTTGGTGGGAGCTTCCGTGGTGCATTGGCGGGGATTTTAATGTTACTAGATTCCCCAGTGAGAGTCATGGGAATAGAAGATTGTGCCCGGCAATGTCTTCCTTTTCGGAATGTATATTTGAATTAAATCTAGTGGATCTTCCAATGGCTGGGGGATTGTGTACGTGGGCTAACAATCAAACATGGTCCAGAATAGATAGATTCCTAATCTCTCCGGAGTGGGAGATTCATTACCCGGAGGTTTGGCAAAAAAGATTACCGCGCCTGTGTTCGGATCATTGGCCTATATTGTTGGATTGTGGTGGGATACAGAGAAGACGTCGACACTTTAAGTTTGAAAACATGTGGCTGAAGTCGGAAGGATTCGTGGACAGGGTGCGACAATGGTGGTCTTCCTATCAAATCCAGGGTACTCCCAGCTTCATGTTGGCGGGTAAACTGAAAGCATTAAAACAAGACTTAAAGATTTGGAATAGACAATCGTTTGGCGATATTGGGGCAAACAAGGAGAGTAAGATCAGGGAGATATAAGAACTTGACAGGGTACAAGAGTATCGAATCTTAACGCAGGAGGAAGTAGCTCAAAAATTAGTGCTGGTTGCAGAACTTGAGCAGATCATCATGTTAGAAGAGATCTCGTGGTGGCAGAAGTCAAGGGCTTTATGGCTGAAGGAAGGAGATCGAAGCACTAAATTTTTTCACAGGATAGCCAACTCACACAGGAGATACAATAATATTGAGACGCTGAAAATTGAGGGAGTAGAAACTAAGGATGAACAGCGTATTAATAATCATGTAGTTGGTTTTTTTGAACAGCTACTCACTGAGCAGGTGGGTTGGCGGCCTAAGCCCAATGGGCTGATTTTTTATTCTATTGACTCTATGGACAGCAGCAGGTTAGAGAGGCCGTTTGAGGAGGCTGAGGTTTTGGAGGTAGTGAGGAAGATAGCTAAAGACAAGGCACCGGGTCCAGATGGGTTCTCTATTGGTTTCTTTCAAACGTGTTGGGATGTTTTAAAGGAAGATCTCATGAAGGTGTTCCAGGAATTCTATGCGATCGGTAAATTTGAGAAAAGTCTAAACACCACTCTTTTGGCACTGATACCGAAGAAGGCTGGGGCAGTGGAGATTAAGGAATTTCGACCTATTAGTCTTGTAAATGGGGTGTACAAGATCCTTTCTAAGGTTCTTGCGAACCGCCTTAGCAAGGTTGTGGGAAAAATTATCTCAAAACCCCAAAATGCTTTCGTGAAGGATAGACAGATCCTGGATGCAGTTCTTATTGCAAATGAATGTCTGGACAGTAGACTGAAGGCGGGCAACACAGGGATCATTTGCAAACTAGATATGGAGAAGGCGTATGACCATGTTAATTGGGATTTCTTAATCGACATACTTGGGCAGTGTGGTTTTGGAGAAAGGTGGCGATCTTGGATTCATTGGTGTATATCAATAGTGAAATATTCAGTTTTGATAAATGGAAGTCTGACTGGCTTTTTCAATAGCACACGTGGCCTGAGACAAGGAGACCCGCTGTCTCCATTACTCTTTGTAGTGGTGATGGAGGCTTTGAGTAAAATGATCTCTGCCCTGGTTGATAATGGGCGAGTGACCGGTTTCCAGGTTGGACCCCCGGGCGGGGGATTGCTTAAGATATCACATTTACTTTTAGCAAATGATACATTGATTTTCTGCGAGGCTGAGTGTAGCCAGGTCAGAGTCTTGAAGGCACTTCTACTCTGCTTTGAGGCAGCTTCGGGATTAAAAGTGAATTTGGATAAATCAGAAATGGTGCCTATTGGAGGAGTGCAACGAGTAAGATATTTGGCGAACATCCTAGGGTGCAAAATTTCTGCACTCCCTATGACTTATCTAGGTCTTCCGCTGGGGTCAGCCTCGAGGGCGGCTCCGCTTTGGGACACAGTTATTGAGAAGGTAGAGCACAGATTAGCAGGGTGGAAGAGAATGTACTTGTCAAAAGGGGGTAGGATTACCTTAATCAAGAGTACCCTATCTAACTTGCCGACCTATTTCATGTCATTGTTTCCTATTCCAGTAGATGTGGCGCTTCGTATTGAGAAGTTACAGAGGGACTTTTTGTGGGGAGGATTAGGTGAGGAGTTCAAATTTCACCTAGTAAGGTGGGAAAAGGTGTGTAGTCCTCTTTCTGACGGGGGTTTAGGCATCAGAAATTTGAGAACCTTTAATCAGGCGCTACTAGGAAAATGGCTATGGAGATATCATAAAGAACCAAAAGCGCTATGGAAGATGGTGATTGAGAGCAAATATGGTAATCTTTGGGGGGGTTGGAGTACTAATGAGGTGAGAGGGGCATATGGAGTGGGATTGTGGAAATATATAAGAGGAGGATGGATAGTTTTCTCTCGTCATACAAATTTTCGCCTAGGAGATGGGAGTAAGATTAAATTTTGGCATGATATTTGGTGTGGAAACAGTGCTCTAAAGGATCTTTTTCCGACCCTATTTAGGGTAGCAAGGGAGAAGGATGCTTCAGTGGCGGATGTCATGGTGACGGTTGGGGAACAAATCCAGTGGAGCATCAATTTCAGCCGGGCGGCACAAGATTGGGAAATGGATAGCTTCACGGCTTTTTATAGCCTCTTATACTCAAACCAACGGAGCAACCTAACTGATGATTTACTATGGTGGAAGCCTACAAGCAAAGGTTTGTTCTCGGTTCGTTCATTCTATAGATCCCTATCACAAGGTTCCCCAACTCAGTTCCCTTGGAGAAAGCTATGGAGACATAAGGCGCCCCCTAAAGCGGCGTTTTTTGTATGGACTGCGTCCTTGGGCAAGATTCTCACAACGGACAATTTGAGGAAAAGAAGGGTGATCATCGCTGACTGGTGTTGCATGTGTAGGAAAGGGGGGGAATCGGTAGATCATCTTTTACTACACTGTGAGGTAGCTCAAGGATTATGGAATGAGATTTTCAGTAGACTAGATTTGGATTGGGTTATGCCGGAGACAGTGGTGGCGGTTTTGGCTTGTTGGACAGACTTGAGAGGTTCTCAACAGATCAAGGCTATGTGGAAGATGATCCATTTTTGCATCATGTGGTGCGTATGGCAAGAGCGTAATGAACGGACTTTTGAGGACAAAGAACGATCTAGGGAGGAGCTTAAAGCATTCTTCTTTAGAACTCTTTGTACATGGGCCATTGCTGTTAATTTCAATGGTCAATCTTTCCATGATTTCCTTGTATCTTTTGAGCATACGTAGTAGGAGTTCCATTGTACTGAACATGGCTTTTGCCTATTCTTTTTATAAATATACTTGAATTTATTTAATAAAAAAACATCAGTACAGTGTAACTCAGATATAATCCAATGTAAGCCATAATGCCACATCCAGGCCTCTTGGAATCGTTGAAATGACTGAGCACTAAACATACACCATTAAGTCCTTTAATTGGAAAAGACTCTCAACTCACCAGTTCATACCAGCATTGATCATCTTTGTTTTAGACACCATGGTCGATCATCTACCATAACACAGTCTCTAGAAAAAAACAGTACAGCAAGCCAAGCTCAAAGGACTTATGAAGTCCCCGACACAGCATTTAACTGACTACTTGCACATCACTTTTGGTCCTCAAACGCCTCACTTACCCAATGCATAGACTACCAGCTCACCTTCAACACAGTCAGCCTCCAGTCTATAGCATTATCAACTGAAACCCTCACAACTGGTTCACACTGAGAATGATTACACACACACACACATATATCTAGATATAGAAACATTGAGAATGCATTGCAAATGCGCTTAATCCACAAACCTCAACGTTATACTCAGATTGAGCGCGCCCAAACACATATATAGATATAGGAACATTGAGAATACATTGCAAATGCGCTTAATCCACAAACCTCGACGTTATACTCAGATCGAGCATTACTCAACAAAATAGCCTCCTATTACACTCTAGGATCTCTAAAACACATGTAAGGATAGAGATACATAAAAAATATTTTAAAATCCCCATAAAGTCCATCCCCGCAGGATGTTGGGGGGGAGGGGGAGCCATCCACAAAAAGAATTATGTCACAGAATAACAATTTCAGAAAGGAAAGCGTAGAAAGGAACCTCTGAGTGATTACATAAAAGGCGTCACCCTCTTTGCTATTAGCTTCGGCAGTCAAAGCAATGTCCCGGATCATAATCCTCTCTTCCTCTGGTGTCAGCTCTGTACTGCTTGCACTGCTGCACATCGACACCTCTGTCATTGTCCCCTCCATGTTCTCAGTTTTTATCAGCTCTGAGATTATCACCGAAAATCTGAGATTGTGAAGTGTATTCTCATTTTATTATTCTTTTTCTCAGTGCCAAACTTAGTGGTGAGGACAATTTTGAAAGCACATAATGCCCCAAACCCAAAATGGGTGGAGGGTTTTTTTTCCCATAAAATAAAAATATTCTGAAGTGAAGATTTCAAAACTTGTTCAAAAATTAAATTTCCAAATATTGGGTATCCAAATGTCAACACAATTTACTAAGAAAAAATTCAATTAAATCAACCACCAAAGACCTCCAAGATTCAAGCAATCTCCAATTAACTCCAGCAGAATATCACTGGTACCAATTCTCAATATCATGACCACCATCCAGCCTAGACTAGTGTAGAGGAAATTATTCATAATCTATGCATTCCCTTCCTTTCAAACTATGCACTGTTGCTGAGAATTATTGATGCACAAAATTTCGAAATTCTTTTTTTTTATCAGTAAAACAAGGATTTTATTGGACCTATAAATAGGCATAGCCCAAGTACACGGGGCATATACAAGAGCAACACCTAAGCATGTGTGTCCAACGATATGAGAAGATCATGTCTATTCAGGCCATAGAAATCGATTATAATTGATCAATGGAGTAAAGTCTTAAAAAAATAAATCTTAGCTCGTCCACTTTTCGAAATTCTGATTCATCCACTTTTCAATCATACCCGTGCAGCCAATACCTTCCCGCAAAGATTAATCTCATCCCATATGGTTCCAACAGAAGATCAAATCCTAACCATTTAACAACTTCAAGTTGACTAGCCGTGAAAAACATTGAGTTTCCTAAAGTCTCGCCTCTGATTAAAAATAGCGGCACCCGACCAAAGAAATTAGAACTAGTTAGCACGGTGTATGGAGTAGCCTACATTCCGAAATTTAACCAAAAAAAATAAACTCTCGAGACTCATTTCCTTCGACTACCAGTCCAGAACCACGAGTATTTAAAAGAAAGCAGCTAATCCAAAGAAAATTACCTTTGTTTCCGAGAGTACCGAACCGAGAGGAGCTACAAGTGACCAAAACTTCTTGGGTTGGACTGTGGAACGCGGTGCTGGGTGAGAAGCTCGGTCGGCTAGGGCTCGGTCAAGAATGATAGATAGGGAGGGAAAGATTGAGTTTGGTGTGAGGGATTGGGCCTTAAAGCGGGTATGACTCAAGCGGGAAAAGGCCCCAAAGGGTGGCCCTGAGGCGCGGCGACGATGAGTGGATTCTGTGGTGGCTAGGGAGGAACCGAGGAAGGTGACAGGAAAACGAAGAAAAAATAACGGGAAGGAAGGTAATCAGGGAAGGTGTCCACTGTCGATTGTCCAACACCACTTTTTTTTCCTTTCTTCCCTCGCTTCTAAATTTCTAATTGGGTCGTGGGTTGGGTTGTGGTTAAAAATTGTGAGTTTTTTTTTTTTTTTAATAATTTCCACTTCCATTTTAAATATATTTTAGGCACCAAAACATCATCATCTCTATAGGAATTTATTTTAATCAGTTGTCTTGATTTTCCTGAAAAATAAATATACATAAACAAAAATGCTTTATAAAAAAAATGACAATGTTTGAGTGATAATTAAATGTACCTACCAAACGTGTATTTTAGTATAAATGAGTTTTTTTCTTTTTCTTCAAGTATTTTTTAAACATTATTAATCATTAATAATAAATAAATATATATAAAAATTCACTTATAGTCACTTACTTAACTATTAAAAAAATAAAAATATATGAAAGGCTTTAATACACATATTTATTAGTCATACTATCATTTTTTATTAAAAAAAAATCTAAAAAGTATAGCATTTCACAAAAAAATAGTTTTATTCTTTATACTTATATTTTCAATGATAACACAACTTTTACAAACTCTAACAAAACATATATCATAAACTTTCTCACGTTGTACCTAATTTTTAAGATCTCGCCATTTTACAAAATCTCAAGAAACTCATCTATTCAAAACTTTCTAGGTAATTTTAAAAGGATAATAATACCCTTATTTTTTTATTTTATTTTTTATATATAAGTAGGGTAATGATATTCTTACCGCTGAGACTACCAGTTTATTATCGAAAATTTTCCTTTTCTTTTTCTTTTTCTATGCAATACGCCCAACCTTCCACCTGCTATCGTTGGCTCTGCTCATATGTCAAAGCTTTGACTAAGGAGACGGTAAGAACCCTATGAAATTTAAAGCTCTTTTGTTTTCATTTTAAATTTCAAAACTCAAATCTCATATCTTTTTCTTTTTTTCTTTTTCCTTTCATTTTTGTTCTCGAATCTCAAACCTAACATTTTCGTCTCTAATGAAAATTCTCTCGTAAAATTACTTTAAATGTAGAGGAATATGTATCTAAACTAAAGATCACCACAAGTATTTGAAAGATGCACACACATCGCCGCACCATGAAGTAGGGGTGTTCATCTGGATCCGGATATCCAGCCATAACCGGATCCGGATCCGAATTTCAAAAACGGGCGGTTATCTACCCAGATTCATTCCGGATTTATTCCTGGCGGATTACCTAATTCAATCCGGATATCTGGATTGTAACCGGATATCCGGATTTTTTGCTTTTTTGACTTAAAACCAAGATTTACAGGTTATAACCCGGATTGAATCCGGGTTTTGTAATAATATAAAAAAAAAAAAAAAAAAAAAAAAACATTGTAACTTTTAAAAAATTTATAGCACTTTTTTAAAAAAAAAATATAAAATCTGATATAATGTTCAAATTGCCCAGATTTTTTTAAAATAATTTAAACACTTTAAAAGTTTTTTTAAAAAATAAATTGAAGAACAAAATAAATGCAAAATAGGTAATATTGTTGTTACATAACAATGTACAACATAAATTTACAAATAAAAAAATAAATAATAATACATCACAATTAATTAAACTAATACAATGTCACTACTCTTAACCGATCATAAAAAACAAAAAAAAACAATGCCACTACTCTTCACATCTTCAATCTAGAATTCGGGTAAGCTGCACAAGGAAACTATTTTGACATAAGCATCTGCCAAATCATGTGTTGATATAAGAAAATCAATATGGTGCAGTTTTACCAATAACATATATTACAAATAAATGGAACAATTAAAAATTGCAAATAATTAAACCAAGCCTATTGAAGAATTATTAGTACCCAAACTGCATCATTATGGAGATCTTCTTTTTCTTTTTCTTTTTCTTTTTCTTTTTCTTTTTTTTTTTTTTTGAAGAAAACCAAACACCCAAAGCTTTAATTAAGAAACTACTTCGGCAGCAGCTAACATATCTTATCAGTCCATGTAATCCCACCAACAGTAGCTTCCACTATTCTAGTCATTTCCCCTAAAAAATTAGACTAGATATTTTACCACCAAATTGATTAGTAATTGCATCGAAATGCAATTTCTAATTTGCATTCCATAGCATACCATACCACCAAATGAACCATACCATAGCATCGAAATGCATTCCATAATCTTATCAAAACAGAGAGAAAAGCATTCCATAAGACCATCTAATTTGCAAGACAAAATGATATATACCGTGATTGAAGATACCTCTCTTAATCCTCCTAGACATGTCAACCAAAATAAAATTCAGACTTCACTCCTTATTTCCTATTGAAAGTGAAACAAATTTTTGCAAAAGCTAAAAGGAATGTCTTGTTTCATTTAGAAATTGATTGTGAACATGGGAGTTTCATTACATCATTTAGTGCCACAAAAATAACAAAATAGAAACTCAAGAGGCTTGTACAGTGTTGAATTCATCAAATAAAAGTTAAGAAAAACTCATTTAGTGGGGAGGGTGGTGACCAATTACAGAAAACAGAAAAGACAAGAATGAAGGGCACAAAACACAGGATCCACAGAGTAATTCAAAAAGAAAGAAGGGAAAACATTGTTATACGCAATATGCTAATCTAATCTTGAAAACATTAAATAATATCCTCAGTCGAAGTAAATAGTGAAAGCTGTGATAAAAAAAGTTGATCAACATATTGTGTCATGTGTTAAAAATGAATATTGGATAGCACATTAATCCAAATCACGTACTTCCTGAACAGCCTCTCTTAACACTCATGCTCCTACCCCTTAGCGGTCTTTAATTCAATCATTTATGTATCATTATGGAAAAAAAAATACTGATTTTAGAATCCATATAAAGACCATTGAACCGTAATCAAGAAAAAAAAATCTAGATCTCAAATTTCCTTACCCAGATCTATTTAATGTTTCCATAATCATGTCATTCTTCAGATGAAAAGAAAAAATCGTGAGAATTGATTCATGGACCATGTACAAAACCCAATCTAAGCTCCACAAAGTATTGATTTCATGCAAGATGTTCTCGATACAATCAATTAATTAATTCTTTCACTCAGTGAAATCTATATAGTGATATTTTCATAAATATACACCAGACTTTTCACATGACTCCAAAACTAAATAATAGACAGATTGGGAATGGTAATACTACAGAGCTAGATTAGGGAGAGATGGATAGATCACCTGGTTGAAGAAAATTAGTGGGCATACTCTTCTGAAGCCGACCTAAAAATATAAGCTTCAAAATCCTACCATGCTCAAAGAGTAAACAATAAGATTAGATGGAAAATAGAGAACCAGAAGTAGAGAGAAACCGGTGCATCGTATATGTTAGTTATGAAGAAACCCAAACACGTAACCCACCATGAGAGACTAATAAAACCCAAAACCCACAATAAAAAAGGGAAGGAAAAAACAGAAACTTAGAAACTTAGATTTGAGATTGGGTAAATACGGGTACCATACCAACAGATCTGAAACCAAAAAGCAGATCTATAAACATAGAAACTTAGATCTACAAGGACATAAACTCAGATCTACAAACACATAAACTTAGATCTAGCCAAAGTGGGAAACAGAGGAAATACCCACTAAATTCATATGATATTAGTACATTCTGATGGCATAAGTGACTGCAGATTCAACATTCTATAAGATAAAATCTATATATTCAACCAAGAAAAGGGTAACTAAGAGCAAAGAACCCTTACAGTCGTGAACCCCTCCGAGATTCATCTTTATAAGCTGGTCGTCGACGAACCTGGACACCGTGCCATGATGGGTCTGTGCTGATGACACTAAAGAGAGGGTGAGATGATCGAGACTAAAGAGAGGGAGAAAATGGCTTAGGGTTTTGGCTAGCGAGAGCAAACAAGAGAGCGAGGAATCGAGAATATCACCTGGAGGTTGGGATGAAAAGTGTTTCAGTTTGACCTAATCAGTAATTTTGTTTAAATAGTGTGGTGCGGTCACGGGTTACCGCATGGCCAAACCGGATCCGTGTCCAGATCCGGGCAGTTACAAATTTATGTTAACCGCATGGTAATAATCCGGGCGGTTAACCGCCCGGATCTGCCGGATATCCAGTTTTCGCATCGGACCGGATAAAAATCTGGTCCGGATGCATAGCCTTACCATGAAGGCAACAAATTTACATGGATTTCCGTTAGCCTTTTTTTTTTTTTTTTTCTAGGTACTTGGATGGAAATCCATAGCTTGGACCTTGGAGACCCAATCTCTAATCTATATCGCCCCTGCACATGACATGGTCCAGATGAAGTTTTGGAAATGGCATTTTATATATCTTTTTTTATCAGTAGCCATTCAATATTAGAAGGAAAATCATTTGTTGATTTAGCAATGCATACTCCATAAGTTTTATAAGGAAAACATTCAAGTGATTTCTCTTGGGCCGGTGCCATTGAACTGTGGCTAGCCACTGAAAACGAAACCGACGCAAAGTTTTTATTCTGAGAGAGAGAGTTCGTGTGCAAGAGACTACCCATCTCATTCTGCCACTGTTTAAGGTGGCTCGCCATCGGGATGGGAGTTCACACTTCGCCAAGGCCAGGATGGGCTTCTTTTGTGCGTGAGAAAAAAATACCGCTTGAAGAAAGCAGGCGATTTGAATAAAGAAGCTTCATATTTCAAAGGAACCAAAAACTTCTAACAAAGCAGACAGTCAAATCTCTAATACATGAGCAAAACCAACAATAGTAGGCAGAAGGCATGGACATAGAAAAAGATGAGGTAAAAAATGGATAGTTTTGAGTGGTAAGAGTATTATTACCCATTTTAAAAATTACAATCATGCTCGTATTTAAAAATACCAGTGCATAGGATATGTTCAAACAAGTATAGATTAAAGTAAGTGAAGAATGAGAGCAACGAGAACTTAGATATGAGAGTTGACATTGTTGGTACGATTGATACTATTTTATTGAGTACTTCTACTCTTAAACTGGTTCCCTTTACCAACACCACACATCATGACATGGCAAATCTGATCTGGTCATCATGTCACGATTTTACACTCGTCGAAGGATCTCATTGGCATGCAGTCTCACAGATTGAGGAATTTTCCCTTAGATCCCTTCCTCCTTGTCTCCCTCACTTCCCTCATATCCATTTATTTGCCCTATGTTTGTAGCCTTCACTCTCATCTCTCACCCTCGAGGCCGCACTTCCTCTCCTCCTTCTACTCACTTTTATAGCTCTCTTACCCACACTTCTTTCTCACTTCTCTCCTGTAGCCCTCTCTCTCTAACCCAAATATGTTGACAGAATACTATTCCAAAGTTCGTCTCCACCAAAACACATTGTGTATTCTCCGCAAAGCTTAGGATCTCCACGTTTTGATGCATCCTATAAATACCCAAAACAATCTCCTCCTGTCTCCACCAAACGCCAAAGACAGATCGATTTTTCTCATCGTTGACGAAACGTACATCCTTGACTCTCTCTCTTTAGTCACACTTGCTCTTTGCTACTTTCTCTGTTCTCAGTTGGTCTTTATCTCTTTGTCATTACACCATCAACTTAGTTTTCCAGTTATCTGCAAAGAATTTGAGCTTTTTATTGTAGATTTCATTTTCCTATGTACATTTCTAGTCAAGACAGGGCAAAGAAACAATGGGAGAGGAAAAATGGAAGCTAGATGTTGAAAGTTTCATAATTGTTTAGATCCACATTTTCTTCCAATTACCCAATAGTGGATTCGCTCATACTACTCAATCCCCATAGATTACAAGCCACTAGAGAGAAGTATTCTGGGATGATTTGGGATATTTGGGGAGACTCGAGGGGGTAAAACACACATTTTGAAAATAAAAATAAAAACAAATCCACCTCACCAGTGTGTGGTGTTGGAGAGATGAGAGGTGAGTCTAATTATTCATTTTATTTACTCCCTATTTTTTAGTTAGGGAGGTAAGCTACAACTCTTTTGAGGCATTGTTTTGTTACATAGTTTAGATTAGATGTAATATTTTGTTAAAAGTTAAATAAAATATTGTTATAATATAATTTTGTAATAATAATTTTGTTTTGAAATTTTAAAAAGTTGAATTATTTATTATATTTTATGTAAAAACTTAAAAAAATTATAATAATTATATGATATGAGATAATTTGGTTGTAACTAAACCAACCTTATCTCTACAACTCGCTTAAAAATCACTATATCGCTAAGATCTAGTTCATAGACCCTGATCTCTAAATAGGAGAACAGATATGAACTCCACCCCTTTATATATATATATATATATATAAAGGGTTCAGCTACTATGCCACTTCTCTGTTACAGCTGTGTTTGATCGCATGATGTGGTACGCCATGTGTCACGCCACGTGATGTGGTACGCCATGTGTCACGCCACGTGGCATTAAAAAAATTAAAAAAAAAATAATAATAAAAACTGTCGATTGAAATGGACTGAAAAGATCACTGTGTTCAAAACACATTTAGAACAGAAAATCCCCTTTCACCCTCCTGTCGCCGTGGCCATCCCTTCGCAGAACACCGTCTCGAGTACTTCCTTTGCCGAACATTAGCTGCCTCCTCTGTAACAGCCCGCTAAAATAATCAGTTTTGGATTCTTTCCCGACAGCAATCACATCTCTCTCGTCTTTACCCTCATCTGGAATCACGCGTATAGATTATCTTTTCCGTAAATCACGTAATTTGTTCTTCACCGACAGCTGTAAAATCATGAACAGTTTTATCCTAAGCGTTGTACCTCGATGGCGTTTTCCCAGATCTTATCCATCGAATTTCAAAGTATTAGATAAACTTGTTTTTAAAGTAACACAGTTATAATAATTTAATGAGTTCTGAAAATATTATAATTGTGGATAATTACTTAGATTAAATATTTTAGTTGTTTTAAGATATTAAGATGTTTAATTTTACGTTGAAAACTCTTATTTAAATTAATTAGTTTTATCATCTTCGATTAATTAACGGTACTTTATCATTTTATATAATGATGAGGAAATATTATTTTATAAATTTTAGTTTATAAAATAATATTC
>QGSO01000314.1:869015-905047 GCA_011037825.1 Carya cathayensis | reverse complement strand
CATGCATGCATTTTTAACCTGTGTGTGAGTTTTATGTTAACTTACTGAGATTTGTAATCAAATCTCACTGTGGTAGTCCCAACTACCATTCCCCCCGAATGGTAGATCTTGTTACAGGACCCAAAGGAGAATTGGAATCTGACCAACTGAATACGGTCGACTAGGCCACGGTGCGATGTTGATGATGGTATAGTATTTAACTTAGGTTAATACTTGTACTTTTGGATTTGTATCTCAAGTATTCTTTTGATCACAACCATTTTAGACTAGTGTGGTGATCACGGCTTTTTAGTATGCATTTATATATGAAATATGTTTCAAGTATTTGAGATATTTTTAGTTTGGTGCATAGTATTGCTAAAGAAAAAAATTATCCGCTGCGAATATTGCATAATGCTAGATACATGTTAGGAACATTGCATCTTATATGTCATGAATGGGGGCAGGTAACCTTGTGTTGCATGTCTCGACGCTTCAAATGTCCGTTCAATCCCAAGCGGAATTTGGGGGCGTCACATCCTCCATCCTCTTGAGCATCCCTAGACCAAAACTTGTGTATTTTTTGTTTTTAATCGCTTCAAAAATTAGATATTGTTTACGGTTCATTTCGTTTCAGTATTTTTTCTATTTCAGATATATCCATCTGTATTTTTGTGGGTAATAGATTACAGTTGCAGATGAGCTTCTATCAACTCATAAGATTGGAGTGTTATCAACAATCCAGCAGAAATTGAATATGTTAAGTATCTAAGGGCCCAAATCATATTCCTTAAGCTATGCATTTTGGCTAGTCAATATTGGTTTTGGGGACTTTCCATTCATAAAATTCATGAATGTTTGTCATGCACAAATAGACGGAAAGGATAGTTCTTTGGTCATGTTAGGGATCTCAGGGGGTCACGTTCCCTACAAATTTCAAAACTTGTGTAAGTAACAGGTAATTTTTACCTTGAGCCAGCGTGGAGGGATTGAAATTCTGGGGGCTGAATCAGAAACAGAGGGGGGCCAAATCCGAATCAGGAGGCGTCGAGCTTGTGGAACCAATCGGTGGTGGAGTTTCTGTGTGGACCCAGAAGTCGCTGGAGATGGGGCTGAGTTTGGTGGTGGTCGCCGCCGTGATGGTGCGAGCAGGTGGATCGATGGGTTTCAACTTTCACATGGTTGGATTCGAATCTCGTTTCTGTGTGGAGCCTTCCGCCGCCGAAGATGGGACCCAGTACGGCGGAGTTCGGCAGGGCCCAGTACGATGGTGGTTGGTGTCGTTATGGTGGGGGCAGGTGGGGGGTAGATGGATGGAGGGGTTTCGTTTCAGCGGGTGGGGCTCGACTTTTATTTACACGGAGAAGAAGAAAGTAACGCGGGAAGGAAATTTCAGCAAGTTTTGTCTTCACATGCCATCTCAGGCATTACACATCGATTGCCACATCAAGCAGTCATCTAAAGCGGGCACAACGGAGCGGCATGGTAGGCTTTTCCATATATAAAATCACTATGCCAACTCTTAAAATTAATATGTGTTTTTAAATTTATTGGCTTATAAAGGAAAAGAAAAAATGTACAATTGAATATTAACATGTGTATTAATCAAATATGATTGATCAAAATGTTAATTTAATTAAAAATAAAGTTAATTTAAATTTTAAATATAAAAAAATCAATATTAATACGCAGATTAATATGTAATTTTACTCGTAGGAAAACTCAAAAGGAAAATTAGTTTCAGAGCAGTCCGGTGATATGCTGCACGAAGGCCGCAAGCCAATTGGCTTGGTTGTGGGGTCGGGTCGGGTCATGACTCAAGGGGGCGTTGACCAAAAACAGAGGTGGGCCTGTCCTCGTTGCGGGTGAGCCTTGTCCCTCAAGACAGCTGATCTGTTTAAACAACGTCGAAGTCCTCAAACCCAGTGTGGCGGTTGCGAGTCTCTTTTTGAGTCTTCGGTCCTAAGTTCCTAACGCCACCATCGTCACCCACTCCCCTACCTACCCTCAGCTCTTGCTTTTGACTATCGATTCTGAATCACTTTCCCCTCCCCATGGCAGCTTCGATTTCTGGCTTACACTACGGTCCTATCCAAAATTTCCGAGGGGATTTTCCCATCCGAAAAAACAGGCTTTTCTGTCCTGGCCACTCTTTCCAATTCAGGACAGCAAGAACCAAACTTCCGTGGCCGCTGTCAATGGTTGTGAAGGGAAATGAAGGAAGAATTTTGCCAGCGTGTAGCTACCCGGGGAGTGAGGTTGGGAATGTTGAGGAGAGCAATATTTCAGTGGAGGACCAGCAGAGGGTACGGTGGTTTCGCGAGGCGTGTTCGTACCTCTGCGCCCAAAAGGGCTGTACGTTCGTTGTGCTAATTTCTGGTCAAATTCTCACCAGTCCTTTCTTGGATTCTATTCTCAAGGCATGTCCTCTGTTTTCTCAAAAGAACTTTTTTTTCCGAAATATTTTAGTATGTGTTTGGTTAGTGAGAAAAATGCATCAAAACAAGACGTAAAGTAATTGGGTTTTAGGGTCTTTTGAGGATTCCAGTACAAAATGAATACTGCATTTGAGTTTAATGGGACGCATCAGTCTCTATGTAATTAGGTTGTAAAACTAAACAGAGACGGGTGTTTGCGAGAGAGAGTATCTCTAGTTTCGAGTTATGTTCCCTAGCATGGTGGGCGGTATAAATATATCTTAACTATGTTCACACTTTTATAGCATAAATATATCCGTATGCAGGATATTGCCTGTCTTCATCATCTGGGGATAAAATTTGTGATTGTTCCGGAGACCACTGTGAAGATTAACATGCTTTTGAAGCAGAGAGGTCAGTGAAGACCTTGTTGCTTTTGAACCTTCATGCCTCTTGGTGTATATGTTCAATTTTGAGCCTCAAAAGTCACAGTATTCCAATAGAATGATTCTATTCTGTCGCTAAGAAAAAAGAACGATATCATTCTTTCTTTCAGTTTAAAGATCTTCTGTTAATGCTTATTTATTATAATAAAATATATATTACCTGCTTCTGATGTTTTGTTCCCAGTTACACGAAATGTTAGATGGTGTCTCACCTGGTTTATACTCCTTGCAGGAAGCAGTCCTAGGTTTGTTGGTGAATACAGGATCACCGACTCTGAAGCTTTGACAGCAGCAATTGAGGCTGCAGGGGGGGTTCGTATGATGCTAGAGGCAAAACTTTCTCCTGGCCCCTCTATATACAATGTTCGTCGCCATGGCGATGGCAGTCGTTGGCATGAAGTTGGTGTCAGTGTTGACAGTGGTAACTTTCTTGGGGCTAAAGTAAGAAAGTTTACTTTTTATTTAACCGCTTCAGAGAATCATCTACAATTACCATTTTTGTTAAGGAATATGTGGCTGCCTGAGCTTCTTTATTTGGGTTGTGGGTTTCCTGTCATTATTACTAAATTTATTACTCTATATCCATTTGTCTGAGGCTTGCTATATTCATTTTCAGAGAAAAGGAGTTGTCAAGGGTGTTGATTATGGGGCAACAGGCGAAGTTAAGAAAGTCGATGTGTCTCGTATGCGTGAAAGGCTTGATGCTGGTTGTATTGTTCTATTAAGCAACCTGGGCCATTCCAGCGCTGGAGAAGTTTTAAATTGCAAGTATGATGTATAGCATTTGGTAGTTTTCTTTGGCTATCACAATTATTAGCTGAATACGTATTATTTTCTTTTTCTTTGATTGGCACTAAGTGTCCAAGAACAAAGTTCCAACTAATCCCGAGGGTGAATGGGCTCTCAGCAAGGAGTTTCCTGCAAGTGCACTTTGGATAATTCAATGGGAAGTTCCCCCAGTCCAATGACCCCTAGAAATTGTTTGCACTCAAGAGGAATCGAAACTTAGACATGGAGGGAGCATACCACTAAGACTAAGGCCTTTACCATTTGATAAGTAACTAAATTATTTTTATACACTTTTATTAAAGAACCTAAGGGCGCAACCCAAGTACACAGAGTATACAAGAGAACACTCAACCAAAGAGAAGAAGGAAAACAAAATGTCATATATTCAAGATAATTAGTAAAACCAAAACTGTTCTGTGATGAAATCCTAACCAGAACTGTTCTAACTGATTCTAGCATTTGAATCTTTGTTTCATTTGATACTTAAATGTAATAGTAGGGGCCTGGTCTCGGTAAACATGAATCTTTGTTTCTTTTGGTTGTTAGAATCTAGCCATATAAAATATATTCTGTATGAGGCTCTTTAACAGAATCATTTAAAATTGAGTCAATTGCAAACCCCCTCCACACACACACACAAAGCAGTCAAAGTTTGCCTGAAAAATGCTTAAAGCCTGTTGAGTGATTACCAATGCATGCTTTAAAAATTGCAGCACATATGAAGTTGCAACAGCTTGCGCATTAGCCATTAGAGCAGACAAGCTTATTTGCATCATAGATGGTCAAATTCTTGATGACAACGAGCGCCTTATTCGCTTCTTGACCATTCAAGAAGCTGAAATGCTGATTGATAAACGGGCTAAACAAAATGAGATAGCTTCCAACTGTGTGAAAAATGTTGGCAAAGAGGATCTCAAGTCCGGTCATAATGATACTAATGGGGCTGTCCATTGTCACCAGAATGCAAAGGTTTCTGGTAAAAGGCGTAACGTAACCTTTCAGAATGGTGTTGGATTTGACAATGGGAATGGACTTTGGACTGGCGAACAGAGTTTTTCCATTGGAGGTCATGATCGGCGAGGCCGATTAAATGGTTACCTTTCAGAATTGGCAGCAGCAGCTTTTGTTTGCAGGGTAAGTCCACGATAGATCCATTTTCTTTGCATCAACATCACTGGTGGCTTATCCATATGAAAAATATAAATATATATATATATATCTGCTGTGATGGATGTTTCCTCAGGAGTGATATCCTTATATACCATCTTTTTGTTTTTAAACTGGGATTTGTTAGAACATCTCACATCAGATAGTTGTGTTTAACGTTAAATTGATTCAACTTCTTTGTTGACTTAACCCCTAGGGGTGGTAAAGGCCTCAGGCTTGGGGGTATGCTCCCCCTAGGTCTAAGGTTCAAATCCCCTTGGGTGCAAACAATCTCTAGAGGCTGTCGAATTCGGGGATTTTTTCCTTGAATTACCTGAAGTGCACTTGCGGGAAACTCCTTGCCGAGGGCCAATGCACCCCCTAGGATTAGTCGGGACGTTGTTCCTGGACACCCAGTGCCAATAAAAAAAATAAAAAAAACTTCTTTGTTGACTTGTGGTTGAGTTTCCATACACTGCTGGTACGTACATGGATACTATCTATTAATTCTGAAATGTCTCGATGGTCAAGTTTTATTTATACAGTTCCAAAAAATATTTGTTTCTGTCACGACCATTTTGGCAAGGGAGGAGGGGAGCAGGAGCATTTTGATAACTAATGTGACTCTATTGACGGTTTACCAGGAATTAAATAGATGCAAGATTGAAAGACCAAATTATTATGGTAAATTCAGGAAAAAAATTAAATTTTTTATTAGTAAAATAATTACAAAATCAGAAGTAGAACCTGGAAATGGTCGGTCAAAAGCAGAATATGGAACCCTTTCTCAATTATGATCGGGTGGTATATCACTTACCAAGAAGAAAAGGAGTAGGTAATTTTTCTGTGCTTTCCTGTTGCATCTGTTTCTGTATAACGGCTATTATAATTATTGGTATTTGTTTCAGACTAGAATTTTGCATTTATAACATGTTAACCTTCATGTGCATTGCATGGAATCTAGTTTTCGTGAAAAATAGTTCATCAAATTCCCTACTCCTAGAAGGCCTCTTCACGTGATATTTGTCTCAATACTTTGAAGTTTCAACTGCTTTACATGTTGGCGTCAGGCAGCCGCTAACATGATTTCTGCTTTATTGTCAGGCAGGTGTTAAAAGAGTGCATTTATTAGATGGCACTATAGATGGGGTTTTATCATTGGAATTGTTTACAAGAGATGGAATGGGAACCATGGTGGCTAGGTATGGTATCATCTCCTGAAAAACTTAAAATTTCCTACTCCCCGTTTGGATAATGAAAGTGTTTCATCTTATCTCATATCATCATTACAACTTTCCAAAATTTCCACACAAAATATAATAAACAATTCAACTTTTTCAAATCCCAAAAAAATAATAAGATTTTATCAATATTTTATTCAATTTTCATTTTTCATCTAAAACCATCTTATCTCATCTTACTGTCCAAACTGCACACCTTAATCCACGTGGATTTATTATGTGGCAATGATCTACAAGAAATGTTGTGCTCCTTAATGATAGGCATTATGGCTGTATATACATATATATTACCAGGTTCTTCAATCATTCCAATGTTTTGTGAATAGGTTACTTTGCATCCAAGTGGACTTTTGAATGGCATTCTCAAAAGTCACCATGTGGCACGTTTTTGGCATTTTGACTTTTGTTGTGTTGTTTTATGAGAATCACTAGTTTCCACATCCCTTTTTAGTAATGTTTAGGCTTATGACCTTCCTTCACCTGAAGCCCTTGGGGATTTCATTCCTTGCAAACCTACTGCATCCCTTCTTTTCCATATTTTTTGGTGCCCAGTTGGCCCCTAAATATGTCCAATCAGGAAACCTGTCTAACCTATATTTGCTAATTAGGTCATTTATTTCTCTCTTTTACTCAACAGGGCCTTCTTTCTCTAATCTATGACATCATTTCAATGATTCGCCCATAATAACTCGTTACCGTGAGCAAAAGACTCTTAAAATTAGAACTAGTGGGTAGAGTTCAAAGAAAGTTATTTGAAGTGATAAGTTGTCATAAGAAAAATTCTACTCATCATCCCCACACACCACACCTTTTTTTTATTTTTATTTCTTACCAAATGTGTGGTGTATAGATGATGAGTAAAATAATTCAATTAGTTTAAGAAGAATAAAACCCAAAAAATTAAAAAATAAATAAAAATAAATGTGGTGTGTGGGGTTGATGAGTAGCAAAACTCATTTTCATAATGCTTGTGGGACTGTCCTTGGATCATCAGTATTTATTTGGTTGAGTTGACTTTGTGGTCTGTGCTTACCTCGGAACTTACATGCTGGTCACTTTCAGTGACTTGTTGATAAATTATCCTTGTATGATTTGTTTAGTACTTGAGACTTTTTAATGACTTTTATGCTTCTTTTTCTTGCTCATAGGCTGTAATTAGGTATTTCTCTCTTGTATACTACCTGTGTACTTGGGCTTTGCCTAATTATGACCATCAATAAACATTCAAGCATTAACCATTTTTAGTATCACCTGCATGATTCTTATTTCCAATGAGTAAAACAAATTTAGGAAATGAGAAGATTGTGATTTATATGCAACACAAGTTGCACTACTACCTGGAAATGATACCTTCTTCAGAAATTATACTCCAGATGGTTTGGAATCTGCCTTTAAGTATCTGCAACTGTCTTTTCTAGTTAGAATGATGCAATCATATTACCTATAAAAAAAAAAATGGATGCAATCATATTGCTGATTTATACTTCATTATGCTGTTCTTCATCCCATTCACTAACTTGTCCATTTAATCCTATAGTGACCTCTATGAAGGAACCCGGATGGCTAGGGTAGAAGATTTCTCTAGCATAAGACAAATCATGCAACCTTTGGAAGAATCTGGCATACTTGTTCTCCGGACTGATCAAGAGGTTTGTGCCCTTGCTCTTCCATAGTTAAAAGGAGGTTTGGATAGTGAGTTAAGATGAGATGAAATTTGAAAGTTGAATAAAATATTGTTAGAATATTATTTTTGTTTTGGGATTTGAAAAAGTTGAATTGTTTATTGTATTTTGTATAGAAATTTGGGAAAGTTGTAATGATTAGATGAGATTAGATCAGGGGGCTTTTTGTATCCAAACCTCCTCTTAATCAACAGGTCTGAGTAAGCATTTGCTGATGTGGTTATTAATATTAACACTGAAAAACTGCCCCTGTTTGGTGTTAGTTTCATTTGAACTGGAAACATTATTCACTTGTTTTTGTGCTAGTAGCTTCTTGAAGCATTGGATTCCTTCATTGTTGTGGAAAGAGATGGTCAGATAATTGCTTGTGCTGCTCTTTTTCCTTTCTTTGAGGAGAAGTGTGGAGAGGTTGCTGCTATTGCAGTTTCTCCTGATTGCCGTGGACAAGGACAAGGATACAAATTACTTGGTATGATTTTAATTTCCTTATTACTGCAGTTTGGCAACATCCGAGATGTGTACCCATAGATTACTGTTAGTGTTTTTCTGATCAATATTTTGCACCTTGTTCTGACAGAAACTGAGTGAGGAATTATAAATAACATAACAGAATCATTCATTATGAGAACTCTTTGGAAGGGTGATTATATTATGAACATGCTTATAATGTGCTCCAAACCAATGTAGTAGTAGATTCACATATACAAGAAAAAAACAAAATCCGTAATGGTTGACATCAAGTGCTTCTGTTCAATTATATGAATTCAGAAAATCATATTGGTGTTTTTTTCTAATTTTTTCAATTACATAATTACCTGTTTGTTGCTTGTGGCCTTTGGTCTGCAATTTTATAACTGGAACAAATGACTGCAGATTACATCGAGAAGAAGGCATCCTCCCTTGGATTGGAGATGCTTTTCCTGCTTACAACACGAACAGCAGATTGGTATGTTTGCACCCTCCTACTGCATGAATTTGCAACCTCCTGCTGCTTTAAATAAATTTCATAGATGTATGCTTACTGTATCAGATTGCAATGGATTCAATAATATATATAAATATAAAACACTGAAGGTAGATTGCTGGTTGAAAAGTACAGTGGAGTATTTTGCCTTACAGAGACCTTTCTCTTCTTCATATATATAGTGGGGTGCACGGGGGACCTGGGTTTACTCTGCAGGGGTGGGTCTGAAGGGCCCTGCCTTGGAGAGGTTCCTTGATGTAAAAAAAAAAAATTATATATATATATATAGTTTTATGAAGATCCCAAATTTGATTGATTAGCCCTTACTTGTGGTGGTAGAATACGATTACAACTCTTTTGATCAATAAAAGTTTTTTTACCAAAAAAAAAAAAAAAAAGAATACCATTACTTAGAGATTTCAGCGGTCACAAGAATCCTAAAACCAAAATCTTGCGAAAGGCCTAAAGATAAAATAGCAACCAAAACCAACCTGCGAATGAGAAATATGTTTGTGTTTGGTATTCAGTTTATTGTCATTACTGTTATTTTATGGTTTGGTGAACTGGGTAAAATGCTTACTTTTGGAAAACTTATATCCACTTTTTGTTTTACAGGTTTGTGAGGCGTGGTTTTTCGGAATGTTCAATTGAGTCCATACCAGAAAAGAGGAGAAAAATGATCAATCTGTCCCGCAAATCCAAGTACTATACGAAGGAACTGCTACCTGATTCAAGTGGAATTACTGTTGATAGTAGAGCAGACCTTTGAAGTTGCAGTGCTGCAGCTTGAAAAATTAGTTTTAGTAAATCAGAAGTATGTCACGGATGTCTTTCACATAATGCTGCATCAGATTTTTGATGCTGGCTATATTGGATTAATCTGCCATCCTGTGGAGGCATACTCGAAATTTTGTTCCGGGTTATGTTGAATAATAAGTATTGCAATTAACCAGCTATTTGTGCTCATTACAGAATGGCAAGTTGCTGATGATATAATGAAAAGAAGACGGTGAGTCGTTGACCTCTGAATCCACCGTCTGATGTAAGGTCCATGAGAGGAAATGTATTGATAAGATTCTTACTTGAGACTTAAAAAGAACAATGAATCAGATGGTGATTCTAACTTAACACTTGGATCGGAGTATACTTCCATGCTCTACAACTGCATCAACAGTTGCTCATTTATCGATACATCCAATAACTCTTTTAATGGTTCTACTTATCATTCAGTATTTAATGACTAAGATGTTATGCTTATACATTCTAAAAGCAACAACCCTTTACAATCTCATACTCGAAAGCGATGGTTAGCTTTAATATCAAATGATACAAACCTGTAAGTAGATGACATATATATGATTAAGCTTAGCTTACACATGAGAGATGCAGCACATTTTGCTCACGAAACTTTGATCATGGCTGTTCGAGTGCACATACGGTATCAGTGCATCAGAGTGCATGAACGATATATACACTTAATAAAATATCAAAAACTGCCAGGATAGGTTGATCGTCGAGGGGACATGGATACAAGGATAGATTTCATATTGCGAGGTCCTTACCCAACGGTCATATTAGGATACATTTATATTGCAAACCAACATGCTCATGATTCTGTATTTGAAGCATTTTGGCTCGTCCTGGTGTTAATTTCCTCATTTTCCCTGTAATATTTCACATCCAGCCCAAAAAATTAAGGACATAAAAAGACTTCTGGATCAAGAGTCAATACATTGGCGACCAAGTGCGGCATTGCCTCTTTGAATAAAGCGATGAGGGGTAATGTATGCAATGCAATTATGCCACTGACATTAGGGCCAGTAGCCGAGTGGCTGAAGGCAGTTAACAGCGATGACCAAAAGTACCTCAAAAGTATTAAAATCAACTTTCCGGCAACTATTTGTTCCGTAACTTAAAATACATCAAGTCCGTAACCTTTGAGCAGATTCATCTAGATTAGCACCAGCTCCTCTAATGCTGTGAGACGGTCACAAAAAGGCAGGGGATGAGCAACTTTCCTTAGTAAAGAAAAGAAAAAGGGAGGCTACACAGAGAATTCTTCAATCAGTCTATTGCACTGCAAATGCAACTTAAATGTGCCATAGTTTTACAGAGTACATCTTCAACTCCCATTTATTAAAATCAAGGAATTCATTTGGGGCAAAGTGACTTTTGTAAGAAAAATGTGATACAAGGAAAAATTCAAGGCTGCTCGTCTCTTATAAAATAGAACCAAGAGGAGAGATAAGTGAGAAATAAAATCAATCTTCCTCTGGTTTGGGAAGGCCCTTCCACCTGAAATTGTCTGCATATGCTTTCACCTGCAATCAGAGCAGAAGCTTCTACATTGTTACGACTGATATGGCCATTTTAACATGCTGATGAATCAGCAACTAAGACAGCTACGATCATGTCATGCTTCCCTAGATATGGGTTAATGCAACAATGCACGGCTGGCCGAACACTGACTCACAACCATCTAAATCCTCAACTTATATTGCCACATTCTAATATTTATTCTAGAGCCCTTTAGGCCTAGAAGTTAAGCCTGGCCACAAGATTAAAGTTATTTTGAATTATTGCATACGATACCCATCTTAAATTTTTCTGGGCGTATTAACAAGATCTAAAATCATCATTCTGCATGACTAGTTAAATCTCAAACTTTTTAAGCGTTTTCATCCACACTCCATATCTATTCTCATCATAGTGACTTTTTTACTTTTTGGAAGGAGATATCCTCCTTGTTCTCTTCTCCTTTTGCCAATTAAGCATCATATTCCAATTCAGAAAGTCAAAAAAACACATCCATATGCAAGGGGAAAAAGGAACAGAGAGACTTCAAGATAACATTTGAGATCTTCCACAGGAGCCAGGACTTTAATTCATGTATCATGACAAAACCATAATGGTAAAGTAGGACAAAAAAGAACTACAATGTCTTCTATGTGCCAACACCAATTATTGGATGACCACCATTCCAGCATTATATTACAAGGATGACATAAAAAGAGAGAAAAAAAGAAAAGAAGAGAAAAAATGTTGGAGAGAGGGATTCAAGCCCTAATGCAACAAAGACACACACAGGTCAGTCAATGCTAGATAAAAGCAACAACACCCGAAGAATTGCGATTAAAAAGGAGACTAGTACAAGCTCAAAAGGCTAAGCAACCAGATAAGGAAAACGACTGAGCTTAAAGAAAGGCATTCCTCTTCTGTTTACCCAAACAGAAATGGACAACAATACTGATAACACCACTAACGCCATCAGTAAACCATCTCTACAGTTTAACATGTTAGGAAAACATAATGTACCAAAAGCATGTACTGGAAGAAAGGATTGTAATAAGAATTCATATCGTTAAGGAACTCTAAGTCAAGAATTAATGGCTGGCAAGGGCAGCTAGATTTTGAATAGATATGCCATTAACAGCTCCTACTGCTCCTAAACAGCACAGCTTCAAGCTTTGTAACCAGCGATGGAGAAGCTAGAAACTAACCATTGCAATTTTTCAAATCTTCAAGATTATTCCGCTCTTTGCTATTCTAAAGCCTAGCACAGAGTGTTATTAATAATGATTTTTTTTTTTTTTCGTAGGTGTTAGGGCCAGCTTGTGCACACCTCGACTAATCCGACGGGGCCTTGAAGTTAACGGTCAGGTAAACCTCCAGTGGCCCTGAGGGGACTTGAACTAGTGACCATTGGGGAGCAAACCTAAGGCCTGACCAACTGAACTACCCCTTAGGGTTTTAATAATGACAAATCCAACAACATCAACTGTGACTCTGAGAGCCCCTAGTCAAACCCTAACCCTTAAGAAAAAGATTTTGCCATACATGGGATCATGAAAAATAACAAAAAATGTCAAAAGAAAAGGTGAAAGAATCTCACACCTTCAATAATGGCGTGTGACGTTTCTTAACCTGCAGATGAGTTCAAGAATTATTGTAAATAGAATTAATGAGAACTAATAGTCAAGGTCAGAGAAAAATGTGAATCCATCAAAGAAGAATCAAGAGGAATTTTCAACCAATAACACTAAAGCCTATTATAACATAGAAAATTTAAAATAATGAATCAGAAGATGCCCATGGCTACAAAAATTTAAAATTTTGAAAAAGGTAATAGAGTATAGTGTCTCAATACATGCATAGAAAAAACCCATAGGAAAAAAACATTATACAAGATATGAAGATGTGGAGATGTATAACTATCATTAGCTCTACAATTCACTAAGGGGCAACAAGTGGCTAAATTTCAACTTGTATTCATGTCAATCTACCAAGTAAGTTTACTGGAACCAGACGCAACTAAACAAGACAAGACAATGTGAAAGCATGTGTAATTGCACAAAAAAAGGTATGAGAGTGGACCTAGAAATAATCAGATTTGAAAGGATTGCATATCAGAGATCCAAAAGAGAGAAAACAAAAAAAAAAACACTTGCAATGTCAAGTTTCAAAAACATTGAACAACACATACCGCATAGTCCCAACCATGCCTTTCTGCAAATGACTTTGCAGCTTCTTCACTGTCAAAACTCAGCGCCGAATCACCAACATTGGCATATGGGTCCCCTGTGGATGTCCAGCCCATCAATGGATTTTCCCACCTACAAACTTATTAATTAGTGTGGAGAAACAATAAAATATGTAATCGGGTGTATATGATTTTTTTTTACAAGTAATTCATTGCACAAGGGGCAGTTGCATCAAATTATCACCAAATAAATTTAAAGAACTAGTGCGTTTTTGTTAAAGAATTTGATTGCACTCTCGTAAGAACAAATATTGGAGGAGGGGAGCTTGCAATATGTGTTGGCCTTTGCCCTGGGGAGTCCATTAGTTGCTCAGGTGCATAAATGATGAACATTGTTGTGAATTCTAGATAGATAGATATGTCATGTGGTGGAAGCCAACAAGCAAAGGTATCTTCTCGGTCAAATCGTTTTATAAGGCTCTCACCCCAGAGTCCACTTCTCTTTTCCCGTGGAGAAAGATATGGCGTCACAATGCACCTCCAAAAGCCTCTTTCTTCGTCTGGACAGCAGTGTTGGGTAAGATTCTTACCACTGATAATCTAAGGAAAAGAAGGATCATTATTGCAGATTGGTGTTGCATGTGCAAAAAAGAGGGAGAGTCAGTGGATCATCTTCTGTTACATTGTGGGGTAGCAAGGACCCTATGGAATGAGGTGTTTGTTCGTTCGGCAATGGTCTGGGTGATGCCAAGAACGGTTGAGGCAGCGGTGGCTAGTTGGCCAAACATAAGAGGCAGGCGACCGATTAAAGCTATGTGGAAGATAATCCCGATTTGCATCATATGGAGTTTGTGGCGGGAGCGCAATGACAGGACTTTCGAAAACCAGGAACGATCTCTAGAGGAGCTTAAATTTTTATTTTTTAGTACTCTTTGTAGATGGGCCATAGCTGTTGATTTTAATGGTATGGCCCTTCGGGACTTTTTAGCCTCTAATGTGCCTACTTAGGTGGGACATCAGAGTTGTATTTCAGGCTTTGCCATTCTTTGATTAATAAAAATTGTATTTATCAAAAAAAATTCTAGATAGATATTCTAAAAAATAAAAATAAAAAATAAAAAATAAAAAAATTTGACAGTCATTACATAAATATTCACAAATTCAAGAAATCACAAATATTTAAGAAATATTCACAAAATAGAGATATCTTGTTTTCCTAGGATTCACAAAAAATAGAGATAATTGCTATTAATAAACCACTGTAATCAACTTGTGACTTATACTTTTTCTAAATCCAAAAAATGTTCCGTATAATAAAGAAATTTTCTGGAAAATCTAGATTTCACCATTATGCATATCTTTGACGACATATTGTCAGCATATGGAAGAATCATTTCCATGAGATCAATCAGACTTCTCTGCAGAAAGCCAAGAGCATAAGATTGCATTCAATAAATGGTATTTATCCACCTAGCCATAGTGAATAATGGTAGAAAATATTCCTACCACATAAAACCATCAAAGCAAAAGAGAATTCAAAGTTCACGACTAGAAAGGCGTCCCCCAAGAGGAATTACACAGATAAAAGAACCTACTTTTGCGTTGACATAAAATTGATCTTCCACCTTCCAACTTTCCCTGATCCTTGTTGGGTTGCAGTTCTAGCAGGCGAGAAAATGACAACCTATAATACATATGTCAAAACTGAAGTGAGAAGAAATGCTCTGGACAGAAAATCTTAAACACAATTATTGAATAAATGAAAAAAAAAAAAAGCTTAATAACTCAAGAAACTATGCCAATCCAGTGACAAAAAGAACCAGATCAAGCCTAAACTTATGCCTTGAGTTTCCTTTGACCAACAGCTTGTCACGTCCTTAGTAACTCGGGGAATTTATTTACATAACCATGAAAAAATAGATATTTTCCCAACTACATACATATACTGACTTCTCTTAAGTAGTGCTAGAGCATACAAGAAATAAGCCAAGTTTAATCAGGCATGTTTCGAACATTATAAGGTGCCGTTTGGATAGTGCTTGAGATAAAATCAGTTGAGATGAAAATTAAAAGTTAAATAAAATATTGTTAAAATATTATTATTTTTTTTATAGGTAATTGTTAGAATATTATTATTGTTTAGGGATTTGAAAAAGTTGAATTGTTTATTATATTTTGTACAAGAATTTAAAAAAATTATAATAATTAGATGAGACGAGATGAGACACTTTCACTGTCCAAATGGAGCCTAAAAAGATCTCGTTCATACCACCTAGAAATTGATACATACCAATCCACCGTTAGCAAAATCTTGGCCAGTCAATAACAACAAATTTTTTACTTCTTTCTGTGCGAAAAGGTGTGCCTATCAGTATTGAACTACCTTTCTATATATGTGTACGGATGCTCCTGCCCACGTATATATAAATATTTCCAGCTTGATCAATCCCCCTCAAAAAAAATAAAAAAAAAAAAAAAAAAAGAAGAAGAAGCGAATAGAACTCCAAGATCAAAACTTTTGATATTAGAGAGCTATCGGAAACGGGCTAACTTGGGAAAATGAAATTCCCTAATCCCTAGAAGTCCAAGTTCATGAAACCTCGCAATTATCAACAAGTATACGATCCATTTGAAAATGGGTAGGAAGAAAAAGAAACTAAAACAATGTGACCCAATTGAAAGTGGTTCAAAAAAATAAAACACAAAAAGATTAATTTTACGGAAAAGGTCAGTTCAGGCTGTACCCTACGACGAAGGTGCTCTTCGGGGATTCCGGAGACCATGCCGATCTCGCCGGGCTTGACCTCGACCAATGCATCAGCTGAGAAGGGTCTGGACCATGGGACTAGTGTGGTTCGGAAAGCACGAGCGTGGCCCGAGATGCGTTGCACGGAGCTTGCCATCGAATATCCAAATGACTCTAAGGTAACCCAACACAGTTTTGCTTCATATCAAATCATATGTGTATTTTCCAAAAAGGGGGCTTCATATGCCATTTTTGGTAAATTTACAGGCTCAGCCCCTTCTAATTCTTGATATATGAAAACTGGTCCTTACCTTCATTTATTAATGGAAAATACTAAGTTGCCCTAGTATATATATAATATTAACATTAAAAAAGTTACCGCTGAGCGGTTAATTTTTTTAATTTTTTTTTTCATTTTAAAAAAGTTACCGCTGAGCGGTTAATTTTTTTTAAAATTTTTTATTTTTTAATCACTTTCTTAATCATTAAGTAAAAAAAAAATATATCAATATATTTAAAATCACTTTCTTAATCACTAAGTAAAAAAATAATTTTTTTTTTACCTAGCAGTCAAACTGGGCGGTACATATGAGGCGGCATAGGGGCTTTTCTCAAAAAGTTACTATTACTGACTTTATGTATGTGTGTTTTTTTTAATATTTATAAAAAATAAGAATGCACTAGTAGCAACTTGGGAGGACAACTTGCGGCCGTCATCGCTAGATCATTGTGTAGGATTTCCATAGAGTTTAAGCATAGGCAAGTTACAGTGAGCAAACCTTAAAACACCCCCTCTCCCATGTCCAAATCATACAAACATACATAGATATATGTAGAAATGTCAAAATCCCCTCTTTGGCTTTCTTTTTTGGTTTCGTTTCTCTTGGTTTTTTCTTTCCCAAATATATATATGTTCTTTCTTTTACACTAGAAATTCTAGATAAAATGTAGGATTTTAAGGGTGTATTAAGAGTTGGTGAGAAATCTCTTAGTTTGATTTGTAATGAATAACAAAATCTGGAGTTTGTGTGTTGAGGTTGGAGACAGTGGGTAAAACGTTGAAGTGTGATAGTAAAACCACAGGAGAAGAGGGTTTCTTTAAATCATGGTTTCAAGTGTTAGGCTGTAATAACAAGTCAGAATGCTGGATAAAGATGGTTTCAGTACACAAGGGATATAATTCAGTGCGTCATAGTTTATTTTTTGAATAATGATAAATACAGTCATAAATTGTGTAAATAATGCGCACTCTTTCTAATTCGAACATGATTATAACAATATTTTAATTCAAACATGATTATAACAATGTTTTAACACAGTATTAAAATATGTGATATTATCAGTTGCATATTATATTATCTCACACAAAAGTATGCAACTACTATCCCTCAAGATAGGTTAGGATACAGTCTCTTAAAAGTCAATGGATAAAAATAATTGACTTAAGTGTCTAACTATCTATAGAGACTTCTTGAATCCGTATCCTCCCATCCAGCTAACCTCGAGAAAGTATATATTACATTATGTCAACAACTCGAGTAATATTTGAAACGATGAATTTAATAAGAAAGATATATAATTGGTGTAATGCACAACATGTGAATGTTTTGGTTCTTATAATAATATATACACAATCTTATAAAAATATGCAGACATGAATTAGAATAATCTTAATTCAATCATTTTAATTATAAAGTATATTGTTTACATTATTTTCTCTTTTGATTGAATAATGTTACATACAGTCGTAGAGTGTGCAAACGTCCTGCAATCGCTTTGAAAAAGAGTGGAGTCCACGATTAAAAAGTTAGTTTTTTTTTTCTCATGTGGGTCCTGTATTAATTCATTTTTTTTAAAGATATTACGGAGTGCTTGCACAACCATGGTTGTAAATATCATTTCTCAATATTAAAACAAAAACAAAAAGACAAAAAAAAAATAAAAAGAAAGTTCACAGGTAAGGGCCGAGGGCGGTCTTGTATATCATTCTTTACAAGCAAGATACAGTTTAATTTTAAAAAAATCTAGACCCCTTTCGTAATTTGAGAAAATATAAGGGTCGCAGGTTCGGTTTCGAAAGAGCAACACGATTACCGTAAGTTGTATTTCTCGGACAACATAAAAAGGAAGAAAACAAAGGCTACAGCACTCTGTTGTATATGTCTTGTGGTCTCAATCCTATACTTCGTCCGTAACGAATAGCAAAAATTCGAACAAAGTTTGGCATATAATCCAAAAATGATTAGCACGTGAACCCATCTCCGGCAGGGTTAATTCCTTTGATCCGCTGCACCTCTGCCTCCACATCTTCTCCGTTTCATTTCTCCTCAGCTAAACCTCAGAGGTAAAACTAAATTACATGGTGTATGTTTGCCTCTGTTTTTAGGACCTGTTCCTGAGGTTGATCAAATCATGCTGATAATATTTTCATCAACTGCACGAATCTCTCTGCTTTCTTATGGTGCTTGCATTTTTATGCGGAGGGATCTATCTCGCATTGTTTTGTAGGTATGCACTTGCAGGGTTAATAACAATCAGGGCTGATTTGCACTAAAATTTGATACTTGTGGTTGACATTAATTTCTGGAGGCTATAATTCCTCAACTGAAAAGTAGATGCATCAGTTTTTGTTTTGAAGTAGGTGCTATCTGTGAAGTTTGCTCGAATATGTAAAGTTTATTTGAGTTTAGGTGCAGATGCTTCATTAAAGTTGTTGCAAATTGGTTTTTTCACATTGGTTTTACGCATTACTAGCAATAAAATAAAATATGGGGCTTTCATTGAATTTGGGCCATTCAAATGAAATTAGCTTCGGTCATATGGTGTATTAGGAGTAGGAATGGGATAAAGGTGTTTACTTTGTTGGGTTTTATTTTATCCTTCATGATATGTATGGTATAATACAAGTTATTTGCCCTTTTTGCGGGTAATTTGGTTTTTGAAGGCTTACATGTACAACTCGGAATGTTTGGTCAAGATTTCGTTGCTGGGTCTCTATGCATCTACTGTTTATGTGCAACTAATTTCAAGTCGCAGTCTGATTATCTGTATTCTGTGCATGGGTCCTGATAGGCGGCAGGATCAACTGTATAAATTTTGTTCTCGAAGGGTTTTGGGGTTTATTGATGGGTGCTCCTAAGCAAAAGTGGACAGCAGAAGAAGAAGCAGCGCTTAAAGCTGGAGTCCTTAAACATGGGGCAGGCAAATGGCGCACGATACTAACAGACCCGGAGTTCAGTGGCATCTTACATCTACGCTCAAATGTGGATCTGAAGGTAATTGTTTTAAATCTTTGGAAGCAACTCTTCAACTATTATGGAAGAAAGTGTGATCACTCTTTCAGCTTTGAAGAAGGTCTAACATTTGATCCAATGGATGGTGCTTCTGTTTGTTGCATCTTATAAACTAGGAGGGCTATTTTAGTTTTAATCTGAAATTATATGTTATGGAGTGTCAGTATTGGATATTATATATTCTGGACAGGATAAATGGAGAAATATAAATGTGACGGCAATATGGGGGTCCAGGCAGAAGGCCAAACTTGCACTTAAAAGGGATCTACCAACCCCAAAACTTGATGACAGCCCCATGGCACTGAGCACTGTGCCTCAGAGTGATGCAGAAATTGTTGATGCTAAGCCTCTTGCAGTTTCTAGAGCAACATTGCAGAATGCTGATTCAAAGGAACCATTTGCAAGGTTACACCTCTAGTAATTATATGACATTTCACTTATTTATCTATGTAAAATGTGTATACCGTGATGATGACGTGTACCTACTTAAGTAGTTTTCATTCTTAACTTATCTGATCTAGAGTTCCCATGGCACTTTTATCTTCTCATGTCACTTTATTTAGTAACTCTAGTTTACAAACTATGTACTAATATTGCTAGACTTTTATACATGGTCTAAGAGCAAATTTAGTACCACTCTTGGAAAAGTTGCTCTAGGTGAAGAGGTGACTCTTGGCTGGTAAATAATCTCCATAAGATATTTGCTCGCTCCAATGTGGCAGACTGCTGTTAAACCCATATTGCGTATTTATAGCAGGTATAAAGGAAAGAGCCAAACAAAAGAATAAAGAAAAAAGAAAAAAAAGGGCCTCCAAAGATAAGGTGGCTCTTCAGGTGTCACTGTCCATAAGAATCTTGTAATGGTAACCATGTTATCCTGTTTTTCTTGACATCACTGATTTCTTCTGTTGGAACTTGGAACCTCCTTTGTTTGATTGTAGGTTGGATAAGCTCATAGTAGAGGCTATTACTAATTTGAAGGAACCGAGGGGTTCTGACAGGGCTGCAATTGCTTTGTACATAGAGGTATTTCCACTATTGTGTCTTTCCTTTCAGTTGTGACTTCTTGAAACTATCATGCTTGCAGAAATAAAAACTTGAAGCTGTCAAACTTAATAACATTTAGTGCTTTTAATGAGCATTTAGAATTATTGAAGTTTTTTTCTTGAGCATATCTCTTTTCAACCTTCACTTCTTTCTAATAAATTGGTCTTGCCGCTGATAAAAGTGAGATTTAAATGACTTCCTCTTAAGCACGATTCTTTTAACAGAATAAAAACATTATCACAAAATGATTGCTGCTGCTATTTGTGTAGAAATTTTATAATTCATCGAATCACATCAATCAATGATAAATTAATGCTTATTTCTTTTAGATCTGAGGCTGCAGTCTTTCTATTCAATTTGTTGTCAATTTCAACTAGCTGGTATCCAGCAGACTTGATAATATTTCTATTTTTATCAGGCTGCTTACAAATCGTCTGCCACTGTTCAAAATCCTATCAGATTTCATTTAATTATTTTCTCAATTTGGTCAAAAAGTGTCAAAGAATCTCATCTAACTTAAGATCAACAGTTGCATGTTCAGTTTGGGAATTGGAAATGCATGCGTTTGAAAATATTATGAACATTTTTTGCAGGAGCGATACTGGGCACCACCCAACCTCAAAAAACTATTGTCCACAAAGTTGAAGCATATGACAGAAAAGGGAAGATTGAATAAGGTACTCAATCTGTCAAGTATGGGTGTTAAATTGTACGATAGCTGGGAAACATGTTGGCATTTGTACATGGAAATTGATGAGCCAATGAAGCTAGTTGAGAAAGATTCATTCCTGCAATCCTACAAATTATTTTAAGTTTGATAGTTATAAAAAAAAAGTTTGATACTTATCCTGTTTGAGGATCATACAAAGATTTGTCTTGTATGGCAGAAATATCTAGGCTATTACAAAGTAATAACCATGGATGTTCATGAATGGTTGTACATGTACTGCAGAAAGCAGTTCAATGAAATTTTAGATGATGTACAAATGCAGAAAGGATTTTTTTCTCACTGCTCAATGACATGAAAGTTAGCATTTGTGATATGCATATGTAGGTATGTTTCTGATGGGAGTCATCTACTATTTTAGAGAGAAGTTTATAAAGGATGTAGTCATGTAGACATAATTTTAAAGGAGAAGAAATAGTATGATCATGATTCAGAATTGGATACTGTTTATGGTGGTTGCATTGACAGATAAAACATAAGTACAAGATGGCACCAATTTTGACATCTTCTGAAAAAAGAAGAAGCTCTTCATTGTTACCCCTGGAGGAAAGGCAGAAGGATACTTTGAAGGCACAGAAGAGAGAGATCAATGTTCTCACAAAAGCCCAAGTCGATGCAGAGCTAATGAAGATGAAGGGTATGACTGCACAAGAGGCTGCTGCAGCTGCTGCACAAGCAGTTGCAGAAGCAGAAGCTGCTATCCGTGAGGCTGAAAAGGCAGCTAGGGAGGCAGAGGCTGCAGAAGCTGAAGCAGAAGCAGCACAAATTTTTGCCAAAGCAGCAATGAAGGCACTGAAATGTGGAACACTTCGTGCTTGGTAAAGTGTTCTCTCTGCAATTTTCTGTGTTTGCCCTTTAACTTGGCTGTCCGTGGTGTGTAGTCTTGGGATACTATGGTTGGGATGCTGCATTGGATACCTAATGCCTCTGTTACCCCACTCTATCTTGTTCACTTCCTGAATTTTTTTTCAGAGAATATTACAGTCCCAACTCCCCTGCTTTTCCAAAAACAGTAACTAATATCTTATTCTGAGTACTAAAATTCACACGAACCCTGTATATAACCCCGAAATCCATGATTTGTGACTTGGTGGATGTTGTCATCCTGTCATAGAGAGGTTCTTGTTGACCAATAAGAAAACTTTGTTTCAATCGCCTGTATCTAAGCTGCAATATTTCTACACATTATAGTTTAGTGCCCTTGATGGCCGTTAATCCTAGTTGTATCTTTGCAAATTTTGCAGATGATGGAATTTCACGTAGCAAGAGTACTGAACGTGCATTGGGTCGTGCAGCTCCATCTTCAGCCAATATGTCTATAACTGTAAATATGGCTAGGCCTGTAAATGTGGGAAATGGGAGATTGATATGTGAGTTGTGTTTGCTATTTTTGGGATCATTTTGTTAAAAGTTTCATAGATTTTTCCAAATTTTGGAGCTGAAGTGTGAGAAGTAAAAGACCACCGAAAGAAATACATATAGGGACTTAAGTTGCCAAGTTAAATATGTATTCCAGATGTCCTTGCGACTGTCATTTTAACCAATGGAAGAGTAAATGAAGAAAAGAATCATTTTCAAGGGATGTTTGTTTGAATGCTTGGTAGTTATGGCTTACCAAATAGAAGCCCCGTGTTTACCAACTACTGTGTTTGTGCATACATTCGCATTTGCGCTTCCTTTTCACCCACTCCCTTACTATCGCGTGGATTTACTCTTAAGATGACGAGAGCAGTCTATATAAGCAACAAAAAATTCTCACTCGGTCCGTAGTTCTCTTGCCTTTTATACGTAACAGCTGTTTCATGGAGAAACAAAGGAAAATGTTCCAATACCAATATGTTTCCATTTCTCCTCATGTCAGCGCGAAGGTGTTATTAATGGAAAATCACCCTAAATCATGCCCTTCTTAGACCGGCATGCACTGCTTCCCTGTTTCTTCCGCCATGGGAGAGTGAGGGAGGAGGGAACTTCCATTTTCTTTTGACGAATAATAAATCTCATTCAAAAGGTAGAAACTAAAGCAAAATGCTTTATAATACAATATACTAGCAGCAATCAATGCTACAAACTAGAAACAAATTTGAGACAAATCAATAACAGAATTGTAGCCGAAATATTATAAAGAATCCATGATTGATTGAGACGAAGATGGTATTCAGTTGCAGTCCATGCCAATTTACAGAGAGTTCACCTTGTATCTCTTACCCTTTTAAAGAATTTCCTGTCCAGTTGAGCTTAGTAAAAGGAGCATTCAAAGAAGATGCGGTTACTGCTCTTGCCTCTGCCAAAGGCACATTTGAAGTCGCACATTAAATAATGTTTTGGAATCATGGTCCAGTATGCCTGAGGCTGTTTTCTTCTGATCGTTTCCCATCTTTCTAAACTTGTAAATTTACAAGTTATGGAAGGCAACCAAACAGCTGAATCTTCACTATTGAATCTAAGTTGACGCAGTTTCAGCCCGGTTGTCAGGTGTAGCTGGAGGCGATACCTATATAGCATTGTGGAGCACACTTGAGGCTTAAGCTTGAATTGAGCTTGCTGAATCATATAAAGCTCTATTACCATATTGCTGAATTGAGCCTGCAGGGGTGTGATTGTCATGCCAAACATAAACTGAATCCGCTTTCCCCACCAAAGCATCAGTAAAGGTTGAGTGATGCCCCTTATTATGAAGAATCTTCCTCCAACCCCATGCAGAATCTATATTTTCTGGGGTCGATGATAAAGCATCAAAAACTCCATAGCCTTCCTAATCTTTTTCAGGCAGTGCAATATATTTACCACAAGAGCTTTAGCACATATTATGTACAATTGAGAATCGTGCTTTTGGGGAAGTAAAAACATTTCTCTATCACCTTTTCTATGGTTTTGCCTTCATATTGCCCGTTATTTGTGACAGAAGAATGGCACAAGAAAAGGAATATATTTTGAGTAATTGTACATGTTTAACTATCAAGGCAGGCAACAAGAAGGTAACCTTAGTTCTATTTCTTCCTAAAAAATGTTGATGTAGCACCAAAATTCTATCTCAGCAAGCTTTGAGCAAGCTAGCAGAAAACCTTACAAACACAAAAGCAGCAAACGATTTCACGTCTCAAAGAACTAAATGCCTCGACACCATAATCTCCTAACCTATCAACATTTGTAAACTGTTCATAGCCTTCATATTCCTTTCTATTTTCCTAGTTAATTAAGACTCAAAAATCTATAAGTGCAAATAGCAAAGCAAATGGTCTCCTCAATCATAAGGCAATAAGCCCCTATCTTTTAACCGTAAACACCAACCTGAATTTTCTTAATCAACACCAATAGCAAACGACCTTCTCATCTTACTTTAAACCCATCCTACCCTTAAAGAAATAAGAGGATAAAGCCTAAAAAAACTGCCTTGAATGGAGTTTTATCCGGTGGAAGAATAAACAAACCATGGTGCATGCAATTTGACAATGATCGTGAATGAAAATACGGGCCAATAGGTAACCAATACATCAACATAGATTTTGGGGGTTTTGGTTTGTACAAGGCAAGACATGTAACATACCAAACCAGATCGTATTTGTGATATGCTTAGGCAAACGAAGAATAGAGATTTTTCACTTTCAATATAGCACGACAAGAACATAAATTTGGAGAGAATCATTCTCAGTAAAACTGGGATCATATAAAAGCACCCGATAACAGAAACTGACTTCCCGCAAACAAAATTCTCATTTCCCATTAATCTAAGACGCGATTATTCTACATCAAAAAACTAAATCCGAAAAGTTAAAAATAATAATAATTGTCATTCTAATACCACAGTAGCACCCAAGTCCTTGAACTTGGCAACAATGGAATCGGCCTCCTCTTTGGTGAGTCCCTTCTTCAACACCACGGGCGCTTTCTCCACCAAGTCCTTGGCCTCCTTCAGACCCAAATCCGTGAACGTCCTCACCTCCTTTATTATCTTAATCTTGGACGCCGCGTCGAACTTCTCGAGCTTGATATCGAACGCCGTCTTCTCGGTAGATTTGGCCTCATCGGCAGACCCTGTACCGGATCCGGCGGATGCGGATGATGGGCCGAGCCCGGATAGTGCGGGACCGTACTTATTGAGGCCCATCCGGAGCCTCGAGAGGATCGCATAGTCGTAGCGCTCGAGCTTGTTGAGGTCCAAAAGCTCGTCAGCAATTCGCTCGAGCTTCTGCTCCCGAGTCTCGGTAGCCATGCAGAGAACGCGGGAGAGCGGTCTCGGGGTGAGGGTGAAGAGCCTGGTTAGAGATTTGGATGGGATTCTTGAGATTATGGAGGACATTATTGAGGGTTTGGGCAGGGCTTTGGCCGCCGGGGGGTTTACACTTGCAGGGAGGTTCTGGGTGAACCCTCTCACATGAACGAAATTGGGAGGTGAGGGTAATTATGGAATTCGACTTATGAGTCAGCAACAAGAAGTAGATAACTTCTCCCAACGACGTCGTACGGGGGGAACGAGCTGCAAACGTGCGCATATAGTTTTTCCTCGGTAAAAGTCATTGGTTTGTATTTTTAAGTCAAAATTTTAGAATATATATTCCGAGAACATGCATAAACAAATCTTTCTATGTACAAGTAGTTTTGAGTTAGATTTTCCTCATTTCCTTTGGTATATTTTTAGAGCTGGGCAGCCACTTCCACTTCCAGGAGACGCCTTCTACACACACACACACCTCTAAGGACTAAGGAATCATTGCCCAGTTAAGCTGATGGTTGGAGATAAGGACTAAGGAGAATATTCCTTTCACCAGTGCATTGTTTGGAGGAGAGACCGAGAGATCCAAACTACCCAGGATTACTCGAATGGTCACCAAGAAATATACAGTAGCTTATAGCCTTACGGTAAAAGATCTCAACAAACAAACAAACAAACAAACAAACAATCATCAATCCCATCACCAAAGAAAAAATCTAGCACACAAATCCAAAATAAAACAGAAAAAAAAAAAACTCCGCTCAGCTCTTTGACTTCGAGTGCTTTACAAGCCAATCAATAACTGAATCAATGTTTGTCGAGTTCTTGCATGAGATCACGAAGCAGCAAACTTCTCTGTCAGTAATCAACTTGAGATCCCTGCAAAGTACAATGCAATTTCAGTATCAAAATAACAAGCTCTTCCTTATTATTCTTTAATAAAAGAAGTATATGGTACTTTTAACGTCTCAACATTAATCGAAATTGGCTTTTTTGGAATATTGCTTGATCAAGTTCCCATAAAAAATAAATATCACATCTTACATTTGATCGGTCAAAGCCTGTTTAGACAGGGCTCCAGGCTTGTCAATCTTGTTTCCTAGCACTAGCAGTGGAATACCACTCAGCGAGGTTTTGCTCAGCAAATCATGAAGCTCGCTTCTTGATATACTCACGTTATCCGGATCAGCAGCATCAACAACATAACTGCAGAAAGGATCAGGTTATAGCAACTTGTTAAGCCATCATAAAAGTAAGCATCAACGCGACTGATCTATTACTCATCCAATCAACAAAGATTTAAAAGTTAATAGACAAGGGATTTAACAAGAAACAAAGTTCATGATTGAGAAACATTTACCAAGGAAAGTCACAGATAAAACTTATATCATAAAGAACATGAGGTGTTGTGGCCAACAAGTGTAGGTGCAAGTATAGAAAGATAAGTAGATCCAAAGTATATTGATGTAGAAATTCTTCTAAACTTGCCCTTGACTTCCATGTAATTGCACCATTTGATCTCTTGTTCAAAGACATTAATGGGATACTGGAATCAGCTGAGACATTGCTTATCCCAGGAGTCTCAATCCTATTACTAGAGTTCAAACTAGTGAAGGAACAAGTTCCTAAAGAAACAATTTTGTGACACCAAATAATTCGTGGACAGTTCTGCTTCCTAAAAAGTAGGAGCTCAACTCCAAGGCATTTAGATCATGATTGGCTTTGCATCATGTAACTGAATATAGGACGAGGATCAATCTCTCATCTGTTCAAGCATAGCTTTCTGCTAAATTGGACAGAGTAAACTGCTAATTGACAAGGACATACATATATAATTTTTTTTTTATAGGTAATCAAGAAGTTTTATTCATAGAAATAGGCACAGTCCAAGTACACAGGGAGTATACATATATAATGAACTTCGGATAAAGAATATACAGATGATCAAATCCTTAAAACCAGTAACAATAACACCACATAGCATTTTGAAACCCAGCCAAAAAGTGAAAACCAAGTGGTTATAATTTGACATATACATTCAGATGTACAAGCACTGAAATATATGCACACATGCACTAAACTGTGGGAATATTCACCTGTTATCTAATAATAAGGAAGATATCATTTTCATATTTAAATAAGTCATTCTAATATCTATTCCACCATAACATTTGCAATCCTACTTAAACGAAAATAACTTTTAGAATCTCCAGTTGGAGAGGCTTAGCATGGGTGTTGCTTAGAAGGTTAATTGAAACCAATAGTTAATTTTAGCACATTTCACTAGTTGTATGATATGTGATATACAACTGTGTAAGAAACCATGCATGAATATCAAATGCAAACATAAATGTAGAAACATAGTACAAGGAAGCTCCATGAACAGGGTATGCATCAAAATCCTTTTATTTTTTGGCAACAATATATTATTTTACCGAACAAATTGAGTTAATTAAGATGGAGTATATTGGTTCATACACAATAGCAGAAACTGCACGACAGTATCGCTCCCACATACTGCGGAATCTAGGTTGACCTCCAAGATCCCACAACTTTATGGTGACATTTCCTTTTGTCACCTTCCTCATATTAAATCCTACCTGAAAATCAAATGATAGGATTGATAAATACATTTTATCCCGGGCAATAAATTGAGTGGAAAAATAGACTGAAAGGGCACAAAAACCAAGATTTTGGCAAAAGTATATACTTCACTTGTAAAACCAAAATAGGCACAACCCTTTCTAAAATATTACTCACCGTAGGGATCATGTCTTCACTATATCCACCAGTCTAGAAAGTAGAAACAAAAAAACCAGTTTTCAGCACACCAAACCACAGGGACAAAAGGAAAATAATAACAGTAGAAGCTCAACATGGTGATCTACTTACTGCAACAACATTTACAAGTGAAGTCTTTCCAGCATTCTGAAGGCCTATCAAAGACAGCTCCATTTCTTGCTTAAAAAAGAGGCTGCAATCACATGCACAAATGAGTAAGTCCATTCATTCAAAACAAATAGTCCACCAATGCCACTCAAAAAAATAAAAATAAAAAATTTTGAAAATTTTGAGGATTCCAAATATTCTTTTCAAAAGTTGTGACGAGATTCGAGGGGCAACCAAATACTCTGAAAGACAGATTTCTGCTTAGCTTAATGGCTAATGCACAAGATTTATAGGCTTCAAAGGGATACCTATGGGGTGGCTCGGGAGGAGTTTAGGTATCATATACTTAAGTGCAGCAAAGTGTGCACACGCCTCTAAATTGGTGGTTTCTTGGGGTTTTATAAAACAGGGTTTGTCAGATATATGTAAAAGCAAAAACAGCAGTGAGGATTAGGCTCTGGTAGCTGGGATAAAATATGGCATTGTAAAGGGTGAGAAACTTAGTCGTCATGGATGAGTATCTATCCCTACAACAAGGATGAGGTTCACAAGCCATATCCTTCAAATAATGAGAAATGTTAGTAAGGTGAAGCTTCTGCATGATGTTCTGATATTTTTAACATAGAAGAGAAATATGGATGCCATGTTGCAAAACATGCAGGATGAACTGAAGACATAATGAGTTGCTTTTTTACATTTGTTACACTTCCAAAAGACTAATAAAGCAAAAACTTGCATGATTAATTCGGTCACGAGAGTTGAGCTGGGGAGGATCAGTTAGGTCCATGCCAGTCCCCAAAGACAAAAATTTTCCATGGAAGGAAACATGGGGCACTAGTGCTCCTACTAAGGTGGCCTTTATTGAACCAAGCTAATCAGCGAATTTTCACAGTTGTTCACAGTTGATAATCTAATGAATTATATATGATTGATCCATGTGGTTAATACTTGTAAAGCCCAACATGGGTAAACCTATATTTTCTATTCTTATTCACTAACACTCCCTACGACACCGAATATCCATCCTGTCATCTGGAAAATCTATTTTTCTTAACAGCTAAAGCCTAAGCGTGACATTTGAAGTTAATTCAACAACCCCAGGTTCAGCATATTTCACTTCAATGATGCTGTGACTCAATCAGCAGCACAAAAAAAATAAAAATAAATAAGAAGCAAGAAAGTTTACATCGAACTATAATGGATATAGATAAATAAAAAAATGAATCTCCATTCTGATTATTGTAGAAAAAAAAAATTAACAAAGAAAGCCCAAAGGCCACTTATAAGCTTTTACTTTTTTCTTTCTTTGAGCAGAAGGTAAAATATTGCACTAAAGATTACGTTCCACAATACAAGTCTCTGATCGAGAATTTTAGAGTGCATACCACATTTTTTTTTAAAAATTTTTTGAAAGGTGATTCTCGAAGAAAAAGAAAATCAATATTTCGAGAGACAGAGAGGGGGTGTAGCAAACCTGCGGAGCCAATTGAGAAAGGCATCCCAAAAACCCATTGATTATCGATCAGAGAAAGTGAGATAAGAGTCTCTGTTACTGCAGAAAGACAGGCAGAAATACGAGAGATCTCCCACTCCAACTCCACCTGACCTTAGAAAACAAGCAGCAGTAGGATTTATCACGTACATGTAGGATTTACTAGGAGCCATTTTGCGGTGTCTGGAATCAGAAAACGACATCGTCTCGAATTCACGATACAACAGTTGGCAGATGGAAAAGCGAACGGCCGAGATTTATTTAAATGATAGAGTCGAAGGAGTTGATTGTGGCATAGTAAAAATATCTGGTAAAATGGAAACGTTTTGCAAGCTGATTGGTCCATGGCCCGACTAAAAAAAATCTCAAATGAAGCTCGGACAGAGACATTCTTAAACCGATTGATCCTAATCAACTAATATCAATTCAGTTCATTATAATATTTAAATATTTAATTTTTAAATTATTTAATTTATCTTAATTCAAAATATCTTTACATATAAATTTATAATTTTTTTCAACTCAGCACATTATTATACGTAAGATTTATAATATTTTTTAATTTTTCATAAATAATATTAAATTTATCTTTACATTTATATATATTTAAACTCATTTTAATTTTTAGACAGACTCCACATAACTCATTTACCAACTCAACTAATTACTATTAATAAAGATCTCAGCTTAACTTAACATCCAAACATAATCTAAGGTCTCGTTTGATTACACAGATAATATGAGACGATAAATCTGTAAATAGTAATGAGATAATTTGTGAATAGTAATAAAATTGTTTGGGTTAAGATTTTTATAAAATTTTGAGAAAAAATAGAGAAAAAATTACATAAAAAAATTATAAAATTATAAGAGAGTTAGAATATAATTTTTATTTTAAAATTTGAAAAAATTTAATTGTTTTTTAATTAGCTTTTGTTTAGCCATGCCTAGTTTTGCTAGTTTTAGTACCAAATATATATGTATATATAAATAAAAAATTTTGAAAGCCAACAAAATATTATATAAATATATAAAAACTCATAGTTTGATTTTACTACATTTTTCTTTTGAATCTGATCTTCAAATATCTATGTTTTCGTCGGTTTTCTTTTGCATTTTCAATTTTTCTAAAACTCAATTATATAGAAAGTAAATGACGAATTTTAAATGTTAGTATAAATAACAAATATACGATATGCGAATAAACAAAAAGTTGATTACTCTAAATGAAAAATCTATTGCTACGGACAAAACTTTCTCTCAACTTCTGAAAGCTTCCCATTGCCTCACCCAGGAGTCTCCTCCGTTCACTGGGGGGAGGGGGAACCTCCCTCCCTTGCCGGCCATGGCTTCCGTTTTTTTTTTTTTTTCTTTTTCATTTTTCCTCTTTTTATTTACTAGTTAGCACCGAAACTTCTTGATATGTTGCTTTCCGATGATGTAGGACTGACACAGGCCTGCCATCAGCCTCCCCTAATGCCAATCTACAAGATGACAGAAAAAATCTGTCCAAATGTGACATCTCACGAGATTCACGTGCCGCTGCGCTTGGGAAGGCTTCCAGCCGCCACGCACGGCACAGTCGAGATCAGTAGCATCGAATCTTCGAGATCCGACTTACCTTTCCTCTCTAAGGGTGGCGTGTGCTAGTGCACGTAAAAGTGAATGTGAAAGTTTCTTCCCGTCAGTCTAGATTAGGGGTGTCAAATTGTGTTAACGGGTCGTGTTCGTGTCGTGTCAAATCGTGTTAACGAGTCATATAGGTCAACCCTAATCCGACCCATTAAGCTTATCGTGTCAAAATCTCAAACCCTAACATGACCCATTAACATAACGGGTCGTGTCGTATCAACCCGTTTTGACCCATTAATAAATATTACGAAATATGTTTTTTTTTATAAGTAAACAAAGAAATTAAGAAAATATTACGAAATAGGTTAATACGATACAATACAACTCATTTTAAACTATTTATGTAAATAGGTTGAATAGGCCCGAAATTAACCTTTTTAACCTGATTAAATTTAGTATAATTTTATATAAATGTTAAAATCACAATATCTATAAAAATTATAAAACTAATTATAAGTCTAAAACTACAATCCAAATAATAAAAATATCGAAATTGAAATTCTAACAATTTTATTTTTAGGTATAAGGGTATAATTGTAACTTTAACTTTCTTAACATGTCATAACGGGTCAAAGCGTTATCAACCCGTTAAGCAATCGTGTCTTAACGGGTCAACCCGTTTTGACCCGAACCCGTCAAGGCTAAACCCTAACCCGCTATTATCGTGTCGTGTTCGTGTTGGGTTAACGGTCGTGTGACATATTGCCACCCCTAGTCTAGATCAACATGTAACAGCACACATTCCTTTACTGTGGCTTCTAGCTATAGGTTTATAATCTATTTCGTAGACTATATAAGAACCATCACCAAGCGATTTAGAAATGGGTAAGAGCTAAACTTTTGATTTCAAATCTCTTTTTAATTTTTTATTTTTTTATGTTATAATATGTTAGTTTTGTAAAAACTGCAGGGGACTCCCGCCCTATTAGAACTTGTATATTGTAACTGCTAGTTTATCTATGAATATTTTATCTTGCTAAGAAAAAAACAAAAACAAAAAATTGATTATTATAATTTTCTGACTCCATTAATAGTACTTACTATTCACGCCTCATATATATTTAACGTTGTATATATAATTTCTTAATTTTCACAATTAGCTAGTTTCATCATCACGAAATAACACCATGTATTTAATGAAATATATATATATATATATATATAAGTTGATTTGGTCATTCTATTTTTATCAATGTAATCATTAATTTTACTAAATTATTAAAACCCCATATTTCGAACATGACCAGACATATTGAATTATGAGCCAGAGAATAATTTATAAATTGCATGCACCGTAAAATATTGCACTACCTTGCACGTACAAATTAGCAAAGATAAAGGCGCCATTTGATTTTGGTCATGATGACCAACGCGTCCCAGCTACAATATAAGTACTATTGCAAAAACAAAGCAGTCAAGTCATTAATTCATCGAATTGGGAAACCAGAAACTTCGCCCAATGATTCGTTACCTCATTCTCTAATTCATTTGTCCTTTCTTCAACGTAACCCAAATCTTAGAAAACCATGGCCACAAGCTATTCTTACCTTACTCACCAAGTCAGACCAAGAACCCGAACCTCCCTCTCTACCCTCTTTATCTCTCTCTCCCCCCCAAAGTTAATTAAAAGATTTTTGGGCAACATCGTATGCTTTTTTCACTTTGACATGAAAATCTGCAAACGCTAGAGTTTCTGCATAATATGCATCCCATGTCCAACTCCAATGGGGTTCTTTGTCCTAATTTGGTTTTCTTCTTGGTTTCCACGTCAGTGTTTTCACCAATATGGATAGCGTCCGGTTCTCCTGCTGATCAGGAACCCACGTACTTCAAGAGGACCGATCCTCTAACCCACTTCAATTACTACAATGGGGGTTACGATGTTCGAAACAGACATTACTGGGTTGTAAGTATTAACATCTTCGTTACGTAGTTACTTTATATATGTTTATATATACCTGCATGCACATATATATTTCTTTTCGCGGATAGGACCCACTGGTGTAATTTCAGGAATGGTCCCATTTCTCCCAGATATATAGATACTGTATCATGTCCATGAGTTTCTTGGGATAGGAGCCCATGCAACCTGCAGGACTATGTCATTTGTGAAATATAGATATATTTTTTTTTTTGCGAGAAAAACCAATGATTTGTGGGCAAATGAAAACTGGATTGATTTTTGCGTTTTGTTTTTCTCATGTTTTTCAGTCTGCGGCATTTACAGGAGTCCATGCGTATGCAATTGCGGGAGTTTGGTTGCTATGTGGGCTGGGATTTGGTATCTTCTTGACAGTGAAGAATCCAAGCGGTAGCTCATGGCCTTTTATAAAGCAATATTTAGATCGTGATCATAATCATATCCTGATGTTCCTGCTGGTCCTGCTCTTCACCTTTCTCGCGATGTAAGTGCCTAATTAAAAGCGATCCATATTTGCACGCTGCATGCATATCTCTTTGCTCTTTTCTTGTTGGTCCTATATTTGTTTGGTCTGATTGGGCGAGACGTTGCATCTTCCTGGATTTCAAGAGTTGCATCCAGTTTTGTCCTGGCAGCGAATCAGAGCACCTTATGGAGAACGGAGAAAATGAAAGGAACTATTCTGAAAATGGGAGGAGATGCCCGTCAAACCATCCAGAAAGTAATGAATGCAATGACAGAAATGCAGTCCCTTTTACTTCCCTACGATCCAATCACATCTCGGACGTTGAAGAACACCACCGATCGACTTGGAAGAGAATCACATGTCATCCACAATTTCGTCGATAAGAGTGGGCATTCAATCGATCAGGCAATCCATACTTCGTAAGCATCTATTCTTTACATCTTTTCATGCTTGATGATCAATAAATTAATATAATTTTTTCTGATCATTCCATGTAGGTACATAGCTCATCTTGTGATTGTAACTATCAACTTGGTGATGCTGGTTGCTGCACTGGGTAAGTTTTCTTTACCATGAAGCATAAGATTAGACACTATGTATGGAACCCCTTTTTCCTTTTGTGCTTTGCGTACGTTCTTTAATATCTGGTTGATTCTAACAAGGATGTAACGAAAGCTAAATTGGTTAGACTAATGGATTGCTGCTTTGGCTCAGTTCTGCTCTTGTTGCATTGGCACCACGGGATTATTTTGTAAGTAAATTTATTGATCGATCTAAATTAATTTAATTTGGTTAAAGGTCATTCTTTCCCTGATCACGTACATCATGTTCTGCTTTCATTTCAGCATAATTTTTTGCTGCTGGATCTTAGCAACGATATGCTGGTTTTTGACTGGCATTGATTTCTTCCTTAACACGTGAGTAAAACTTATATTGTTATGGAGATCACTAAGTTTCAATCCATTGTCTTCAACATGCACTAGTCTCTCATTCACGATGTTCATTGAAATGCATGTTGCAAGGCAGCTTTGCAGAAGATACATGTTCAGCTTTTGCAGATTTTGAAGAAAACCCGCATAATAATAGTCTGAGCTCAATACTGCCATGCATGAATCCTTCATCCTCGAAAAGGATAATGCTTGGCATTGGCTACACCATCCATACCCATATAGCTCAGGTACGAACCTGCTTATTTTTGCAGATGCGCACACAGAGTGAAATTGTTTTGTATAACATAATATTTGTATATGTGTTGCAGTTGAATTCAAAAATAACAGACTATTATAAGTCTCTAGGATTAGATGAACAAAGGGAGGGTTTCGTCGGAATTAGAAAGATTTGTGAACCCTTCTCGGGAGCACCTAGCTACAGCTACATGCCTGAAAGCTGCCCAAAAGATGCAATTCCAGTTGTTGATTTACCAAATGTAAGCTATATACGTACCCAAAACAAGCTCATGATGCATGGATTGCATGCATGTGTTTAATTTTTTGTTTTATTATGGCGTTTTGCCTTCTGTACTGTGTAAGCATTAGACTGATTGAAGCTTTCCATAAGTTGGATTAATATCATCAAAACTTGAACTTTTGGCTGCAAAATCACGGTACGTGTAGGTTCTTGCTAGATTCACATGTTACCAACACAAGTACTCCAGCGGAGAATGTGAAAGCGATGGAAGATTTCTTCCCGAGGCTTCTTACAACATGGTCTCGGCTTATAGTCGTTCTGTCCAATACGTGATAGATGTACATTCAGATTTGCAGAGCTTGACAGAATGCAGCTTTGTGAAGAACAGACTTTCTGAGGTTGTTTCACATCAATGCCGGCCGTTTAAGGTTTCGATCAGATTTTTATGGTCATCAATGCTTGCGCTTTCCATTGTCATGGTGCTTTTAGTGTTAATTTGGGTGGCAAAAGCTTATCAAGACAGAGGAAGAAGCTTCTCTATATGTTCCATCACCCCAACTAATATTCCTAGCTAGATAGAATTAATTAATTAAGAAGATGATCGATTTGCAACAAAATGCAAGACGGGGGGGAATTAAATTAGCATTGATTACACACAATGTACAGAAATAGGATTAGAGCAAAATTTGAGGGTGTGGTAATACAACTTTCCCCTATTTTTTATTTTTATTTTTTGTTGCCTTTTCACTTTTAAATTTTTAGAAATAATTCGTAATGCACTCTATGGTCGTCACAAGATGCAGATTCTCTCACTACAAGAAATCGGGTCTGATTTAATAATTGCCGGAAATAATATCGTTGGCAAAAGTACATTTTGCCGGCAATGTAAAAATTCCCGCAAAATTAATAATCAGATGAATCCATTTATTAGCCAGGTCATTATAAAAACTATTGCAACGACTATGAAATCGCCGCTAAAACTCAAAATGCTTTTCGCAATGCCTAAACTACATCACTTTAACGTATCTTTGGGCGCGAAGTCTAATTTCCTCTCGTCC
>QGSO01000314.1:783237-869008 GCA_011037825.1 Carya cathayensis | reverse complement strand
CCCCCCCCCCCCCCAAAAAAAAACCAAAACCCACCCCCTGATTCCCTACAGCGTCCTCTCTCCGTTCTCCACTCCGAGCTGCGTTCCTCCCTTCTCCGAAAGAGCACCGACACCATTAATCTACCCATTTCAGCCGAACAATATCTCCATTTTCGCCCCCACCACCCCCACCCCATTTTTCCCCCCACGGAAGTTGAACCAGACACCATCCGCCCCCTCTTCCTCTCTCGGCTTCGTATCCCTCTCTCCCTCTCTCTCTCTCTCTCTCTCTCTCTCTCATTCTACCCTCTAATTTCGAACCCTAGGGCCTTCACAGTAGACCCTCTCTCTCTCTTCACCGCAGATTTGGCAGTGGGTTTGGTGCTACGTTTGTTGTGGGAGTTGCCGACCACTGGAAAGGCTCTTCTCCTTCTCTGCTTCTCACGGACACACCCACGTTCACTTCAAGTTATAAATTAGATGCACTTCCATTCGTTCCCAGTATTGTGCATTTAATGGAAATTGAACAATTACTTTTAAAATGGAAACTGTTATGTAAATTTGATGATCACTTTCCATTATGAAACCATCAATTGGAGCTCAATAATGTGTATGGACCCCAACTTGCCAAATTAGATATAATGGCTTTAGTGTTTTTAAATTTATGCTGCTGGCCTGATGTTTGTATTTAATTATCTGATTTTATCACTATGTTCCATTAATTAATCCAGTTTCCAAGTTTTGGCCTATGCAGTGAGTTTCTAGGGTTTTTATTAGAAATCTGTGTTCTCTGATGATTGTATTCATCTGATTTTTGCACTTTTTTCCATTAAGAATAAAGCTTCATCATTTTTCAGTGATTGTTGGGTTTTAATTGTTGCTTTACCTTAGGTACATTGGTATGTATCAGTTGCCAGGATTTCATCATGACATTTCTGAGTTCTCTCATATGATCCTATGTATGGTTTATAATTTATTGTTGCATTGATGATTTTGAATTTTATTGGTTTGTTTCTGCTGCCGCTGGTGGTGCTGGTCTTGTTGTTGTTGGTCATGTTGTGATCATTTTTGCTAGCCTTCAAAAACTAGTATGGTTTTGTGTTATTTATTATGTTATTTTTCTCACATAAATAGGTATGTGATGGAATAGAGGGATATGATCAATTTAACTAGCTTCTAAATTAGGGCTGCATGAAGCCCCCTATAATTTTGTAATTTCTCAAGTAGAATAAAAATATAATCATCAATAGAAGCTGAGCGTGCTCTTTGCTGATATTACGCGATCTATTCATCATTTATCATAAACATTAGTGCTCTCATCCTTCCTTTGTGTGGGGGCGATTCATTACTGAATTCAGCATTCATACTTAGTATGTTCATGTCAATTACCTTAATTGCTACCTTTCCACTCAATCCAAAGTTCAAATAATGAGATTTGAAAATAACTTATATACTGCTAAATCTATGGCAATTGATGCCCCTCTATGGTACACTTTTGGGAAAGAAGGATATGTTCTTGATGTTCGAGGCTTATTCATTAAACTATTTGTATGACACGAGGAATATACTAATTTTTGTAGCTTGTCTATTGATACATCAACCCACTATTGAAATGAAAGAAGTATTTTTGTTTTTATTTTATAATAATTATAGAATAATCGTCACAATAAGTGTTCTATTTACACACTAGCAAGGATTGTAAGTAGTAGAAAATGGGTTAAACATGGATATATAATACTTGAGGTCCTCCTTTAATTCATGTGATAGTAGAAAATTCATATGGCAGGCCATTCTAACTCTAATTTTGACTTGTTTTACACTCTTGGTCTTGGTTGTCATCAAGGAATTATCAAGACCTGAAGCTGAACACAAATAAATCACTCAGAAGAGAGTTATCGTGAAATGTCAGCAATTCATCAGGAGAAGTTCTCACGACAGATTCTATCATTCAGCAGAATCCTAATTCAATTGGAACTCTTTCCAGATTGTCTATTTAAGAGATCCTATTTATTCGGATCTGTAAAGATTTAGATCTGCATATTTTCTATAGCACTTTCTAGTACATAATTTGGTGAGAAAATTCCTTAGTGAATTTTCATATTTGTGATCTTTCATTGTGTGTGATTGTGCTTCAAGTATGAAGGATCGTTGATTGGATTTCAGCCACTGGAGTTCCAAGAGGAAAGTTAATAGTTTGAAGATCGCCAGAGGTTTTGGCTGCTACTGCGGTAGAAGCCAGAACCTCTAAACAATGGGTCATTTGTCTGGACAAGTAAGGAAGTCAAGTTACAAAGGTTTTGTAATTGAGAATTACTTGTAATTGATTTTTAAACAATAAAATTTACTTTCCTGGGTTTGGCTGCCCCATAGGGTTTTACCTTTAAAGAGTTCTTTAAAGGGTTTCCTTTCGTAACCAATCGTTGTGTCTTGTAAATTTGTTTATTTGTTTTAAGTATTTTGATTCGTTTAATAATTCTAGATATTGAGATCTAATCAATTTGTTCAAGGAAATTGGTAAACAATTTCGTGGTTTACAGGGGTACGTTGGAAATTTTATCAACTAATCATTCCAATCAGTCCTTAATTCCTTCATCCTTCTGTTAATTAACCTTAAAAAACGATGATGGAAATAATTAAGGACTGCTTTGATTAAACTAATCAAAATTAAATAGAACAAAAAAAGTTCAATTAAAAAGCGTATGAAACATTAATTTAACTTTAAGAAAAACTACATGAATCAATTATTTTGTGCTTTAATAACTATGTTTATTTTCAAAAGGAAAATGTTAGTTGAACCGATAAAAGTGACCGATTGGATTTTTTATATTTTACTTAATGGTACTTAAAGAAGTGAATATTAGTAAATTAATATTTTTTGTTATTTTTTAAAAATATTTAAAACTGTGTAAAAAAGTATTAAAAAAGAAAAGGAAAGAAAGTACATTTTGCTATCATTGGTTCACTTCATCGGTTATCATGTATCGCTTCATGTAGCAAGACACTTTTCACAAAGGATTTGTTTTCTTTATTAATTTTTGTCAATCATATAATAATTTGTGGAAGAATCTAATACTATTATATATAATAACAAGACGTACGTGCAATTAGATATAAATCATGCTATGGAAGATATATTCTAAAGAACTAATTAAAAGGCTGTCTCAATAAATAAACAAATATTTTACTTATACCTAACAATATGTTAATTATTCCAAACTTGGAGAAGCATAAAAGCTGCAATCCCCTACCTACCAAAACAAGGTTCTGACCCACCACAATAATTGGATGCTTAATTAATATCGCAGATCAGACCTGTGCGTTTAGGGACAACATGACCCCAAATTTCTAAAATATTGTGTCAAAATGCCACTTTAACATCTTCTTAAAATTGGCTTTCTCGATGAAAATTATATGGCCGAAAAAAACTTGAACCTAAAAAGGGCCGTCAATTAGATGTAGTACGTGATAGACTTACGTGTGGTATACTCATATTGAGATCATGTGTGGTGTCAATTAAAATTGATTTTTACATAAATAATTATAGTTTCATGTCATATTGTGATAGGATATTAGTATCACGTCATCCAAAAGAATAAGGGTTTAAAAAAAAAAAAAATCCTAAAAACTGTTATGAAACTTATGAATTTCATTAAAGGTTACAGCGATATATATAGGAGTACAAAAGCTACTATGCGTTTGACGACTAGCACTATGCATTTGACGGTTAGTTAAAAGTGGTCATACAATACAATTTGAATTTGTTTTCTAACAAAAACACTTTAAATCTCTCTCATAAATCTTCCAAATTGTTGGAGCAGTAACTCGTACTCCTCTCTCATTTTCTCATTTCTCTACCTCTCTTTTCTCTTCCTTTTCCCTTCTCATTCTCTTATCTTTCCAATATCCCTGGTTCTCTTCTCCATCTCTTTCTTTCATTTCTCATCTTTTTTTAATTTATTTTATTTCCTTTAAGATTGAAAAGACGGAGCTATAATCTTTCGGTACCCTTTGTGAAGCACAAGCAGTACAATATACTTTTTAGCTAGGCTAATCATTGAAAAGATAGTGACGGATCACCCATTTCGGCAGCTTTTCTTGCAATTAGATCGTTTAGATTTGATTTTGATGGTTGGTTTGAAGTCTATCGAAGTAAATCTAGACTGTATCATGTCCTTTTCACATTTATCTTTCTGCTAATTTCATTGTTATTTCTTTTTGTTTAGTTAAATAATAAAAAAAGAGACAATCTTTTGGATGTTTTGTCCGTAGAGATTAAGTCCTATCATTTTTTCAATTGTGGGGTATGAGTCTCTGTTTTAGGCAGAATGTTGTCTCTTATACGGTTTGTCTGTAGAGAACTATAATAGTAATTAAGACTATAATAGTCACAAAAGAATTTTGTGTACTGATGGAAGTTTCAAACATGCGTAGCAGTTGGCTTGTGATCTGGGGATTTCCTTTCATGTATCTGGTCATTTTGTAACTTTTCTTTGATAAATGAATGAAGTCAGTTTTCCATATATAAAAAGAAAAAAAAAAGAGTATCACCTCATCCATACTTTGAGAGTATTTGATAAATTTTCTAAATTACAATATTGTTTTTATGGGTTATGGCTATTCTCTAACTGTTTCATATTTAATAAAAGTGGTCGCAAAAAACACATGAGCCATATGCATATATATACTACAAGAAAAATTGATTTTTACAATCAAAATTTTACAACTAAAAGGACCATTTCCGACAAAAATGATTAACGTTTTCGTTTAGGGAAAGCATGAGCAACAAAAGCAGAGACAATCCCAAACTTAATTGTTTTGTTTATTTCCATTCTACTTCAGTTTATTTTTTAAAATAATATGGATTAAAATCATAAAACCTTTTTTTATTCATGACTTGATTCAGTTTGGTAGTGACTAAAACATTAGTATATTTAGTGTATTTCTAACTCTAATATCGTAGGAAGTAGTTTAGTAAATATTCTAAGTTAGTATGTTTTTGGATTATTTTACATGATTTTCTACTCGATTTTCTTGGTCTGTTGTTTATGCTTTTTGACAAGTTTATTCACATCTATCAAGTTGGTTTTGTCATCAATTTGCCAAATGGGAGATTATAAATACAAGATTTTAGCTAGGATTAGGTGACTAAAATGATAGAGTCTATCCTATCATTAATTTTGTATTTTAGATGAATGTAAATTATTTTGACTTTATTTATAATAATATTAAGTTTATCTAGAAGGTATTAGGAATTGTTTTAGAAAAGTCAAGCGTGTGAAAATCGAGTCCTAAAGAGTCTATGTCAATCCAAAGAAGAGTTTGAATTGGTATTTATTACTGCAGAGAAGATTTAGCATCCCGTCTAGAGAGTTCTTCACAATAGAGTGACTCCGTTAGCAGAGTCCTACTACAACTCAAATTTCTTCAAGATTGTATATTTAAAGATATTCGATTGGAATGATAACACTACAAGTTATTTTTGCATTGAATTATTGAGAGTATTATATATTCTGAGTCCATATGTGTGAGACTAGTTGTTTTATCTTTCTTTGAGTGTGATTGTGCTTCATGTTAGAGATTGATTTGTTGTGATTCAATTATTGGAGTTATAAGAGAAAAACCAATATTTAAAGATCTTCAAAGTTTCTAATTGCTACTGAGGTAGAGGCAAATGAGTCGTTTTTAAGGCTAAGTAAGATGGTCAATTGATAAAAGTTTTGTAATTAAAAATTTACTTGTAACTTGATTTTCAAATAATAAAATTGACTTTTCAAAATTTGATAGTCTCGTATATAAGGTTTTACTTTTAAAGACTTCTTTAAAGGAGTTCCATTCATTATCAATTTTGATGTAATGCAAATTATTTACTTTATTAAATAATTGCATGATTGAAATTTACCCAATTTGTTAAGGTGAACTGATAGATATTTCTATATATGTACATAAAGAGATATTTAGATAATTTCAAAATGGGTGGAGAGATCCGATTGCACGAGCCAGCACCCACAAGTCCGTGCACTTGATCAGGTGGAAGAACAAAATATTCAGATCCCCCCACCCAGGGGAAAGAGATCTCCACGTGCGGCAAATACAAGACTTAAGCCGAGAACCACAATAATTGATGAATTTCTCGATGAGAACTTACAGCTTTGAAACATATGTTTTTCGAAAAAATCTAGTTGTAAGCATAATTATGCACTAATCTGCTCATTAATTTAATGTGATTGGTCAAAAAATAAATTTTATTGAAAACAGTGTTAATTTAAATATTAAATATGAAGAAATCAATATTAATACATATATTAATACACGATTTTACTTATATATAACAAAACTTATTTTTTGCTACAGGAGAATGATGGCTATTACCATGATCCAGGGAGAATCTGATTGGACACAGATGGAAATCCTATTCAATCCCGGCCCATGGAGGAGGTGTTCTATATGATCAAAGATCAAGAACATACTATTGGTACGGAGAATATAAAGACGGGCCCACCTACATTTCAGATCAAGAACATACCATTGGTAAGTCATTCAATTTTCAGTTCATAGTCTTGTGTTCAAATGGAGTTTGATTTTATAATTTCAGGCCTTGAGGTGCAAGGGATGCGATCGTCGTAGTTGATATATTCTATGTTATCTGAATGCCTATCGCACGTTTTGATTATGCTGCTACTTATTAATGTTTCTTTCGTATGCGTGTCTTGCTTAAGACTGGAGACCTGCAGTCATCAATTAGCCAGACTGCAGGATACATTAAATTGACGTTTTAATCAAACAATTGAAAGGGATTTAGCTGAGCATGCAGCCTGATCAAGGAGATTTTTCAGTTGCTTAAATGCAAGACTCAGGGTTTGATTCTATATATATTCGTATGAGATGTAGTACAAAATTACTGATCAGAAACGAGGATTAATACAGGTAATATACGAGAGAATCCGTGGTTGCCCATATTATGGAATCCGGTCATTAACAAGGATAAACGGCTAAGGGTTTTTGGAATGCGTAGGTGCCTGAGTCTCTTCTTGAAAGCACCCAAAAAGCTTCTTGAGAACCGCCCTGAGAACACGGCCCCGTTTTGGGATCCACCGAGGGGCCACAGCAGTAGCAGCAGTATTGGAACTGGAAGCAGCAAATGCGTCCATGTCGGACTTGTTGGCTTCTTAGATGAGAGCAGTGGGGGACAGTTGGATTAGCGCGTTGCGGCTGAATGAATGCAATGCAATAGAATGGTACCGACCAGACAGCCGACGAGGAAAGTATATACATGTAATATGTGCGTGTCGACCGCGTTGGACGAGGGATCAGAAACGTGTGGGTTCTTTGTTTACAAGGGAGACTCGTTCCAAAACCCAAACCCATGAAGATTTTCTACTGGATCTCTTCATCTCGTTGATCCCCAAATACTAATAAATAAATAGAAGAAGTCCAAGGATCCAAAGAACATGTACTCTATTTGTACCATCTCTCTCTCTCTCTCTCAGAGTATTAAAACGTCTCTCCGGGTGGGTTTGAAGGAGTCAGCCAGCTTCAGTTCAGATACACGTTCTGCAAGAAAGAGTAAAAGGTAGGGTATACTTGGACCTTGTATAAAAATATACTCTTTTCGTGGTGGGTTTTACTTATTCCAAATATACCTTACTTTTTTTTTCAAAAGAGATTGTGCACACTATAGAACTATATCTAGCATTATCCAAATAAGAATTTTATAAAGTTTTAGATGAAATATTTTGAGAAATCTTGAACCGTTTTGGTCACTCTTAATCACTAGTACCATGTATTAATTTTGTGATTTTATAAGATCACTATAAGAGCATGCACGAAATCACGTGGCGATTGTGTAGTATATAGTTCAATATTTAGACATCAATGATGATAAACAATTTCCAATTTTGTACCCATTGCTAATTGCTAAATCCACTACGTAGGCTGGTGGACTATTTTTATATAGTAATCTAAAGTCAAGTCAAATACATCGAACATATGAATTTGATAAAGTTACTTGTCCCAACAAGCTAATGATCATAGACCCACTAGTCGTTGAAATGGTCGTGGCCATGGGGCTTGAATGGGTGGCCTGGAAACTTGGGTCAACATAATAGCCACATGGTGAGGAGCTGGGCCAGATAATTCAGGCCCATTTAAATCTTATTCAAACGTAAGTTGTGTTTGTTTTTTAACCAAATTCAACTCAATTTAACTTATTTTAACCTAAACTTATCTCAATGAAATTCATAAAATACTATTATTCACTATTTAACTCATCTCAACATACAAATGTAGCTTAATCTACACTTGTATATAGACCCACATTTAGTGTTTTATAAACACAAAAGTAACTAATATTTATAGAAATAGTGGAGAAAAATGTCTTTATAGAAATGTCATTAATAATTGTTGTTAAACATGCGGCAATTGCTGATAAATTGAACTGAATGATTAAAAAAAGAAGAAAAGAAATCGACACAAAGATTTAACGTGATTCGGTGATGTGGCTACACCCACATGGAGCGAGCGGCGTGAAATTCACTATCAGTCAATTATGATTACATAATGTGTATTTATACTAATCATAGACGTACGGACGTATTTAATAAAATTACAAAAATACCCCCTGCACCATACCTTCTAATCCTATACTATGCTCTGTCATCTGCCTACTTTTCAGTGTATGAGCTATATACTTTAATAGTAATAAATTGGAAATCCTTTCTGAGTTTTATTCTATGATGGGATCACTTAAAATTTTTTGTGCCACCACGGAGTCTGACACAGACAAACTTTGAGTATAAGTTGTTCCTTGAGGCCGCGAACCTAGGCATAGGAATCTGTGAAACATTCATCCTCATGAACAAACAGGGTCAATTATGGGTGACTTCACACATGGAATATTGGTACTTGCATGATGACTAGGGAAATGCCAAAGCTGGACGATAGTCTCTAGCATGGTTGTGAATGTTTGTTTTCTCCTTCTTTCCAGGATCTAATGTAGTTTTGTCGAGATAAAAGGGTCATAGGTTCCATGAGAGGGGTGGGAAGAATCTCACGTTGTCTTTCTTCTTGATGGACTAGGGAAAAAACTTGGTTAATGGGTGGGAGGGGTACCATAAGAAGGATTTGAGCTCTAACAGCCGAGAAAGACTCATTAAGGCTAACTAGAAATTGAATGACATATTCAGAGTGTTGAGCAGCAACAAATTCTTTGAGAGCACCACAAGAACAGATAGGAAGAGGCTTGTAGTTACTTAGTTCATCCCATAGACCTTTGAGGATAGTAAAATAGGCAGAAACAGAGAGGGTCCCTTGAGAAAGACCAGATATTTGCCTTTGAAGTTGAAAAATACGTGGGCCATTAGCTTGAGAGAAACGGTCTCTCAAGTCATTCCAGACTTCTTGAGCATTGGCAATATATAAAACACTGTTAGCAATTTCTTTGCAAACAGCATTTAGAAGCCAAGAAAATATCATTTTGTTGCATCTGCACAAACATTCACAACCATGCTAGAGACTATCGTCCAGCTTTGGCATTTCCCTAGTCATCATGCAAGTACCAATATTCCATGTGTGAAGTCACCCATAATTGACCCTGTTTGTTCATGAGGATGAATGTTTCACAGATTCCTATGCCTAGGTTCGCGGCCTCAAGGAACAACTTATACTCAAAGTTTGTCTGTGTCAGACTCCGTGGTGGCACAAAAAATTTTAAGTGATCCCATCATAGAATAAAACTCATAAAGGATTTCCAATTTATTACTATTAAAGTATATAGCTCATACACTGAAAAGTAGGCAGATGACAGAGCATAGTATAGGATTAGAAGGTATGGTGCAGGGGGTATTTTTGTAATTTTATTAAATACGTCTGTACGTCTATGATTAGTATAAATACACATTATGTAATCATAATTGACTGATAGTGAATTTCACGCCGCTCGGTCCATGTGGGTGTAGCCACATCGCCGAATCACGTTAAATCTTTGTGTCGATTTCTTTTCTTCTTTTTTTAATCATTCAGTTCAATTTATCAGCAATTGCCGCATGTTTAACAACAATTATTAATGACATTTCTATAAAGACATTTTTCTCCACTATTTCTATAAATATTAGTTACTTTTGTGTTTATAAAACACTAAATGTGGGTCTATATACAAGTGTAGATTAAGCTACATTTATATGTTGAGATGAGTTAAATTGTGAATAATAGTATTTTATGAATTTCATTGAGATAAGTTTAGGTTAAAATAAGTTAAATTGAGTTGAATTTGTTAAAAAACAAACACAACTTACGTTTGAATAAGATTTAAATGGGCCTGAATTATCTGGCCCAGCTCCTCACCATGTGGCTATTATGTTGACCCAAGTTTCCAGGCCACCCATTCAAGCCCCATGGCCACGACCATTTCAACGACTAGTGGGTCTATAATCATTAGCTTGTTGGGACAAGTAACTTTATCAAATTCATATGTTCGATGTATTTGACTTGACTTTAGATTACTATATAAAAATAGTCCACCAGCCTACGTAGTGGATTTAGCAATTAGCAATGGGTACAAAATTGGAAATTGTTTATCATCATTGATGTCTAAATATTGAACTATATACTACACAATCGCCACGTGATTTCGTGCATGCTCTTATAGTGATCTTATAAAATCACAAAATTAATACATGGTACTAGTGATTAAGAGTGACCAAAACGGTTCAAGATTTCTCAAAATATTTCATCTAAAACTTTATAAAATTCTTATTTGGATAATGCTAGATATAGTTCTATAGTGTGCACAATCTCTTTTGAAAAAAAAAGTAAGGTATATTTGGAATAAGTAAAACCCACCACGAAAAGAGTATATTTTTATACAAGGTCCAAGTATACCCTACCTTTTACTCTTTCTTGCAGAACGTGTATCTGAACTGAAGCTGGCTGACTCCTTCAAACCCACCCGGAGAGACGTTTTAATACTCTGAGAGAGAGAGAGAGAGATGGTACAAATAGAGTACATGTTCTTTGGATCCTTGGACTTCTTCTATTTATTTATTAGTATTTGGGGATCAACGAGATGAAGAGATCCAGTAGAAAATCTTCATGGGTTTGGGTTTTGGAACGAGTCTCCCTTGTAAACAAAGAACCCACACGTTTCTGATCCCTCGTCCAACGCGGTCGACACGCACATATTACATGTATATACTTTCCTCGTCGGCTGTCTGGTCGGTACCATTCTATTGCATTGCATTCATTCAGCCGCAACGCGCTAATCCAACTGTCCCCCACTGCTCTCATCTAAGAAGCCAACAAGTCCGACATGGACGCATTTGCTGCTTCCAGTTCCAATACTGCTGCTACTGCTGTGGCCCCTCGGTGGATCCCAAAACGGGGCCGTGTTCTCAGGGCGGTTCTCAAGAAGCTTTTTGGGTGCTTTCAAGANCTTCCAATCCTTATTACCTCCATCATTCGGAGAGCCCAGGCGCCCTGCTTGTTTCCCAACCCCTTTCTGTTTCAGGGGACAACTACCATTCATGGCGCCAGTCCATGCTGATTGCTTTAGAAGCCAAAAATAAACATGTTTTTCTCGATGGAACTATCAGTCGACCTAATGCTGATAACCCTCTTTTTGGTCCTTGGTTTTCTCCTTCTTTCCAGGATCTGTGTGAAAATGAAAGAACCACCATACATTTTCTCGTGCAAACTTTTGGCCTTTCCATAATTCTGGCCTTGCTTGAATGCATTTATTTGTTAATTTTTTTCAAAGCTCTTTGTTAAATTATAGTTATAGCTCTGAATTGAGATAATTACTTCTGTGATCAGAAATCTTAGGGCCGCGTTTTGCATTAGCTTCAAGTAGGGGGCACATATTAATGCTAATGCATGAAGAGATTCAATGATAGGATGGATATCTGCACAACTAAGGCTTCGTGGTAAAAAATAAAAATGTTGCAAGAGAAGAAATATTCTTCATTGCAGGGCAGAGCAAACTATGTTATGGTGATTGTTTATTAGGGAAAAAACAGGGATGACAGTTTGACGGTGATGATTAGGGATGAAGTCATCCATAGAAGGATGCAGGCTATTCTACCAAAAATTAGGGATCTAAAACTCTGTATCATTTGGGTAGCAATTGCAACTTTGTAGAATAATCTTGATGTTTCCTGGACCAACACTGGTTATAGGTTATTTTGCTTCTGGGTTTTCCTAATCATGTAAAACTCTGTACCTGCATTGCTGATGCGACTAAATTTTCATTGATCCGTGCTATGCTGTAATCTTCCCCATCTTCTGTGTTTACATCAGATATGTAGTTGAAATGTTTCAGCACAACTGCATCACCTATTTAATTGTGAATCCTTTCTAATTGGTTCAGGTTGACACCATAGGAGTTGGTTGCTATTCTTCTAAGGACTTGTGGACATGGAAAAACGAGGGCATTGTTCTGGCAGCTGAAGAAACAAATGAAATCCATGATCTCTACAAATCCAGTGTTATTGAGAGGCCAAAAGTAATTTACAATGAGAAAACGGGAAAGCATGTCATGTGGATGCATATTGACGATGCCAATTACACCAAAGCTTCCGTTGGTGTTGCCATTAGTGATTACCCCACTGGTCCTTTTGATTATCTCAATAGCCAAAGAAGCCCCGGTATTTATTCAAGCACCAGGGGCCTATTACATGATCACATCAGGCTGCACTGGCTGGGCCCCAAACGAGGCGCTGGCCCATGCAGCTGAGTCAATCTTGGTACCACGGGAATCAATGGGAAACCCGCGCATTGGAGGTAGCAAAATGTTTTAGCTTGCCACATTTTTTGCTCAAAGCACATTTGTAATTCCTCTACAGGTTGGTTTGTTTTCATGGCAGATCGGTGGAATCCAGCTGACTTGGGGGAGTCAAGATATGTGTGGTTGCCTTTGATGGTTGGCGGATCGATCAGCTGATCACCCAGTTGACAAAAATTTTGGATTCCCATTGTGGTCAAGAGTGTCAATATACTGGCATATAAACTGGAGACTCCAGCAGGGGTGGAGTACTGGGTTAATTTAAGTGACGTACGTTTCTTACATGGTATGCGTATCCATATTTGATGGCTCTATGGCCATTCATTTACTGGTCAATTTTGATCGTTATTCCTGCGATTTGCTTATTACAAGCTAAGCAATGAGGACTCAGATACGAAATGTTCAGTAATTTTTGAACACTCCCTATGTGAAAATTCGTTACGTACACATGCCTCTGTCCAGGTACTGTACAGCCAGTAGTTACCTAATTTCCTAAATCATATTGGGCCCCGTCAAAGCTGCATGCATGGATTATACATGTATTTAATTGGGAAGTCTCTTAACTCTCTTTTTTTTGGTGAGCAGAAATTTGCAGTCATTAATTAATGATAACCATATTATTAATAGCCAAAATAAAATCATTGCTGGTGATCATCATCAGGAAAGGCAATTTGCTTTATATGCCAACCGTGATCATGCATGGAGTACCCCATATATATATATTATATATATATGTATATAAATTATATGTATAAGATTATAATAAAAATCATGTGATCTGATCACCAAATTTGGTCCCCTCCCACCGGCCTGCATGCATGCAAAACGTAACTCGAATAATGGACCACGAATATCTTGACCCAGATGGAGTAGTGGTACCTAATTCTAGCTAATTAATACTGATTACAAAAAAAAAAATTATATCCTATTAATTAAAACATAATTACTAAGTCTAGCTAGTGATTAAAAAAAAAAGTCTAGCTAGTGATTTCTGACGTGGCATAAAAATAATATATAATTACTATCTCTCTACTCACTGAGATATTAATTATCTAGGTCACGTAATTAGCCGATCGATCGAGTACTTTAGCTACGTGATATATGGATCAGAAGTCGTAGATAGATCTCTCAATTCATGTGTACATCTAGGCAATTAAGTATTAATAAATTGAGCTTGTTTAGATTCAAAGAATGTTTCATCTCATCTCATTATAAGATAATTGATTTTTTGAGATAAAAAAATTTTTATCTTTATTTTGTCTCAGAAACTTTTCGGAGACAAAAATTGATTTTTATCTCCAAAAAGTACTTTTAGGAATGAAATTGGGCAGAATCAGTCAAAATTGTTCGAACGAAAAAATTTTTTTGAGACAAAAAAATGTCGTTGCAAAATCAAGTTCGAATGAAAAAATTTCTGTTCGAACAACATGAAATGTTAATTCGAATCAATAACCATATTTGGCCAAAACCATTCGAACCAACACATTTTTAAGTGATTTTTGTTTGAACAAAAATATTAATTGTTTGAACAGGCAATCTATTTTTGGAAATCTTATATTCGAACGGAGTTTTGAAAAATAACGTTATTCGAATAAATATTTAATTGTTTGAACGAACGCACGGATTGTATTTCCCAATACGTTCAAATGGATATGTTTTTGTTCGAATGTATGCATAAATGGTAATTTACCATTCGAACGGATTATTTAAAGTTCAAACGGTATTGATCAAACAAAATAAAATTTAATTAAAAAGAAAATACTAATACAAATTGTAATCTATATACATCAATTGTTCAAATGTTTACAAACATTATAAATAAAGGCAATTAAAAAAATTAAATGAATTATGATTGTGGTGGTAGAGGTGGCATAGAGTTTTGGAACATTATTGATTGGAATTGTTCAAACATTTTTTTGGTTATTTAATTGTACCCTCTCTTCTAATCTTGCCTCTAAATCTGTTGTTTGATCTAATCGGGTCTGCAACTATTTTTCTTTCGACCTTAATCGTTCTATCTTAAGTGCAGCTTTCTCTAATTTTTTAGTCTTGTCGTCATTCAATCTGGCTTTAGAAGAGGATGACGATGTTGAGGATGGCTTCACGCAATGTCCTAAGCCCCTCAAATATCCAGAACATGAGCCAAGAATTTGAGAAAAGATTTGAGCATCGTTGACAGATGATTCATCATATGGATCCGCAACAGTTTCTTTAAGAGATATCATCTTGTCCTACAAGAAGAAAAACATTAAAATTAGTATAGGTAATAAAAATATTTTTAGATAATAGAATTAAATAAACTTAAACTTACATAATTTGTCTCTGCCTCAAGATTGCTCCAAATACCATCATGATTTTTATGTCCTTTAGCATACAATTGGGTCAGATCATAGTCAGCAGGACTTTCTTCTTGCTGCAAAATGAAAATCAATATCAAAATTTAAACTTAAAAAGTGTATATAGTAATATTTAATGGGGACTAAAATAACTAACCATTTTTTTTTACAAGCGATGAAAAGATCAAGAACCTGCATGATGGTGTGTCGTTAAATTTGATCTATTTGCTTTGTTCACTATACTCCGTTACTAAAAAAAAGTATTATAATTTTATGTTTAATACAACTATCATATATTATTAAAAAAAAGGTAGCAGCAAAATTACCTGATAAGCAGAATCTTCAAACAGATCACAAACTTTCTCTCATTCGTTTGGTGGCATTGCTTGGAATGGATTTTGAAGTGCCTCTGTCATAGTACTGAACTTCTGATAGTGTGCATGACATCGACCTTTGTACCTCCGGAATGCATTCGACATCAGTTCCTCAATCATTAGTCAATCATCTCGTTGGCCAAAATTTAGTTCAAACTCGTCTTTCAAAAAATTATAAACAATTAGCATAATTTCAAAAGTTATTTAAATAAAAATGTTATATAAATTAACTTATTACCAGGCAACGATTTTTGATGTGGTCTTTCACATCTTGGGAAACTTTATCCAGGAGGATGTAGCCGTCAGTGCATACGTGCGAGTAAAGGTACCAACGTAAGAAGCAAGCCAAGCTGCCGAATCTCTAGAACCACCGGTGTGATCATCAGGTATATCAACTTTAATTTTACCCACTTTCCTTACTTTCTCTATGCAGACAGCCCTCGTAATGCCTCTAACTCGGCACTGGTTTACAACAGCTACATATACAAAAATTAAAGCATATATTTTAATTAAATTATTTTATTTGAAATATATACAGTGATAAAATACCTTATTCTGGTTCTGGTGATGTTGGTCCACCATTGTTGGTAGGTGAATCACACAGGGAGTTAGTAAGTGGTGGGGATGACTCACGTGTTCTTTTGCGTTTAGGAGGCATATTTGTTTGAAATTATAATAAATTACTATTCGAACAAGATACATTTCATATTTTTATAAGAATTATACCTACACAAATATCTGTTTGAAAATCATTCAGTATCAGTTTTGTTGGACCAGTTGCTCTCATCTTCAGTAGATACTTCAGTTGATTCATGTTCTTCTGACATGCCACCTTCAATTACTTCGGATTGAAAATCTTCTTTGTGCAATGGGACTATGTCATATTGGCTTAGATCAACAAATAGATTGATGCCTGATTTATTTTCTTGATATGCTTCTTCATGGTCTGGACTATCAACTTCTTCATATGGTTTGTCTGCCTTTGGAATATAATCATATACATTTCTTGGTGCAAACTTTTCGACTACCCGCTATGGATTTCCGAACTCCAGATTATCTAAATAAAAAACTTGATTTGCTTGGCATGCAAAAACGAAATGATCGTCCTCATACCATTTGCGAGATGTATTGATACTTACAAAATATTCATCCTTACATACTCTCGAGCTAGGATTTGAGACATCCCACCAATTACATCTAAATAACCTTACCATATATCCCTTCACATACTTTAACGCTATGATATCTTCCACAATTTCGTAAAAATCGATATTATTATCTCTATGGCTTCCTTCGACTATGACCCCACAATTTTGAGTTTTCCTATATCGTTTTTTATCTGCTGTGTGAAATCTATATCCACGCACCAAACATCTTAAATATTGGATAGCCCGCTTAGACGGACCACATGCCAAAGCATATACTTCTGGTGAGATTTCACCTGAATGTTCACTATATTTCAATGCAACCGACATAAATAAATTTTATTATACTTATATCAATATCATATATAAATATGGTGACACTTACAAAATGTATAAAGTTCAAAATAATTGTGCATATTTTTTTTAGTAATATTGTATGTTCGAACCACGAGGCAAATTCTTCTTCGTGCGTCTTTTCAACGTCAGTCATACCATTCGTGCGAAGTAGTTGTATATGTTCGTTGCGTATGTTAATGTGAGCTATTAATTTGTATTAATATATATTATATTATTATAAATGCACTTAAAAATACTATTAAATTAGATGATCATCACTAACCTCAAATAGTGTTCAATATCTTCACAATTATTCAAGACATACCATCGAGCTCTTTTAAACTCTCGCCCACATAGGTCATAGCCCCCTTGTGCACCTACGAAACATACTTTTTGGGAAAACACGGTAAATGTTGATGAAACTCCCATTTGTCCACCTTCATAATTTCGATCCGGTCTCGTAAATCTAATATCAACCCCACGAAAATACATTGAACAAAATGTATGCCACTTATTACGAATGTATGATTTTGCGATCGATCCTTCCAGACGAGTCTTATTCCCCGGCCCACAGATTGCTTAAGTTTTCAAAAAAACCGTTCAATAGGATACATCCATCTATACTGTTGCCCAGATGACTAACACAAGAGAGGGGGTGAATTGAGTTGAATTTTAAAAAAATAACAATTATAAATCAAATATACAATATAAAATATAAACAAAATATGAGACAGCAATAAATATAAAGAGTAAGGGTAAGAGAGAAGCAAACTCAGTATGTTAACGAGGTTCGGCCCCACTGCCTACGTCCTCGCCTCAAGCTACCCCTTGAGGATCCCCGAATTCACTATTCAATTTCCTTCAGGTGGAGATAGAAACCTATTACACCTTTGAACAACACCGCTACAAAGGATCCGTGTAGAACACCCTCTACACTTGCAATCACCTTACACGTGGTAATTTAACGATTCCTTGTGTAGAACACTTTCTACAAGCACAAGGGTTGTACACACCCTTTTACTGATACAAGAATTGATAGTGGGTAGGATATCAGAAAACACTCCTCAATGAGTGAAATAAGAACAATACAAGCACAAACTATATCTCTCAAAATGAACAAGGGTTAAGGCTCAATGCTTAGAGAAGAGAGAATGAAAGCTTTGAATGAGAGTTGTATGCTCTTGGTGTTGTGAATGTGAAGCTCTCAAATGATCTATTTATAGGCATATGAGACTTCATATTCAAATTTAAAAAGATTCACATGTCAAAAACATCATCATTCATTTTTCAAAAATTTCAAACCTAATCTTTTTACTTTTTGCATATGACAAAAGGAGCACACTTTGCTTTTCAAAAATTTCAAACCTAATTTTTTACTTTTTGCATATGACAAAAGGAGCACACTTTACTTTTCAAAATATTCAAACAAAGGCATCTTCCTTTTGCATAAGTCAAGAAAAGCATCAATCACTTTTGAAAATATTCAAATAAAACATGCACATGTGAAAGATGACAATCAATCATCTTTAATATTTTCAAAGTTCAAACCTTTAATCATGGCATGCACATGTGAAAGATGACAATCAATTATCTTTCAAAATTTTCAAATTTAATTTTCAAAATATTCATGCACATGTGAAAAATGTATTTTAATGTTTTATGATAAAATATTAATTTTTGAGTCTTAATCCTAATTTCGAATTTTAAGAGATTTACAACATTTCTCTATGACTTTAATGTGAACTTGTTTCCTTCTTGTTCATGCTTGGTTCCTTGATGTGCTTGACTCCATTGTGTGGACAAATTGAGCTTGAGACTCATTCATTCTTTGAATTCATTTGTTATCATCAAAATCCATGTGTAAATATATAATTAAACAAAACTTGAAACCTTAGGTTCAACATATACTGAACGGGGCTAGCAACTAAAGCCTCACGAGGTAAATGCAAAGCCAAATGAACTATTATATTAAAAAATGAAGGCGGGTACAAACTCTCCAACTTGCACAATATTAATGTAATGTCAGCTTCCATTTTTAATAAGGCATCAACTTTAATAGAAAATCATAATTACAATTAATATTTTAATTTTAATTAATTGTAAATCATAATATATAATATATAGACATTTTTATTTACTTTGAAAATGATAAAAAAAATGAATAGAAAAAATATATATTATTACAAGTTTAACAATATATTATTACAATTAAATAATACCGTTCGAACACGGTAATACTCATTCGAACAAATTATATTGTATTCGAATAGATTAATTATCTGTTCGAATTAAATTTTATTAATTCGAACGGTTTAGACTTTTAGAGACGATCTAATTTGTTCCAGAATTTTCAATTCAAACTAATAGTCTCATCTGATCATCTATCTCATTTTTACAAATTTTTCAAATTTTCATATAAAATATAATAAATAATTAAATTTTTTAAATCTCAATTTAACGTTTTCAAATCTCAAAACAATAATAATATTAAAAATTAATATTCTAATAATATTTTATATATTCAACTTTTATTTTTATTTAAAACTTTCTTATCTCATATCTGATATCTAAATTTAAACGAGCCGGCCAGTTGTTTGCATAATTACATTTGAACGAACACACGTGAATATAATATATATGTATATTATATATATGCTGAATTAGCTAGGCACGTAATTAATTAAGCATGTATTAAATCTTGATTCATGTTCTAGATCTTTCCATATTCTCAAAAAATTTTAAACTACAGATACGTAGTTACGTAGAGTACTATTGATCTACGTACATCTTATATATAAATATATATATATATTATATTATACGTATATATAATAGCTAGGCATAACATTCATTAATCTATATACGGCTTCGTTACTTTTGATCTCATGTCCTCACGTAGATCGACCTGTTCGTCTCAAAATCATTCCCACGTCAAGCACTCACGCATCCGAAGGAGTAAAAGAAAAACATAATTCGTCATAAATATGTATATTTTTTTTTTAGAGTTGGCACTGTTTGCCCCGCTGGAAACTATATATTATTAAGACTGTAAATTTCAACGTGTGCGCGTACGTTTCCGCTAGCCAGAACGACCACCTGCATGGTCCCAGGACATGAAACTTTTAAAAGGGAAACAAACAGCTAGCTGGGTCCTGGCCTGTCTGTGATCAATTTGATAAAAAGGAAAATCAAAGTTAAAAGCAAATATAATGAAGTTAGAAAGGTCCAATAGACAGCTCCCTTTTACCTTAACCCACGTGAAAACACCCATAAAATAAATTATAAGCTTCTATATATATAATAATTAATGAAGATGAAAAGATAAGAGGTGTGATGGGGTGGAAAGAGGTAATCAATGTTAACGTGGAGGGGGGCAAGTCTCATCAAAACGATTTTTACATGTTCAAACCCTGAAAAGAAGTTCCCACTCTCTCTCTCTCTCTCTGCTCATTGTGTCTCTTCTTTATAAACCTTTTCTTTTTCTCCGTCCTGCTTCCGTGGGCCAAAAACGTACGTACCAATTCTTTTATGTTAGTAGACCACCATGAAAGAGCTTCTCGATCGATCTGGTGCTGGTGCATGGTGGGGCCATGGATAGGGTCTTAAAGCTTAACTTTCTTCCATTGAAAGATGACGGGGCTTTAAAAAAAAAATTAGAGAAGCTAGACAGACCATATCAACAGCACTGCGTGCACGCTGCTGTGTGCTGGCCACTAAAACCCTCGATCTTGTGCCACTATAATTTGACCAAACAGCTTTTTTTATGAGATTCTCCAAACACAGCCCAACTCCATGGCCGTCCTAAGATTCCATGTCCCAAATTAGATAACGACCTCTTACTTGTCTAATTATTAGTTTAAGGAGTTGAATTAAGATATATAATATGCATGATCATCAACCTAATACACCAAATACCAACCCTCCTTGCAGTTTGTATTTTTTGAGTTTATTATGGCATGCATGTAAGGACCATCTCATCAATTAAGCTTTTTTTTTTTGTTTAAAAAAGAGAGAGATGCTTTTAGGTGATTAAATATGGTTTTCTTAATTCAGTACGTCGATTGTAGGCTAACGACGGAGGGAGACAAGTGCAGGCCATATTTAGTTAAAGTTGATTGTTACACACTATAAAAAAAAATAGATTTTTGCGAACGAAAAGACTATTATTCATCAATTTTGATTGCTAATAGTCTTTTCGTTACTATTAATTGATCGCAAAAGTCTATTTTTCTTGTAGTAACGCTTTATTATATGTAATTATGTCAATTTATTATCAATTTAATTTTTTGATATATTTTTGTGACTATATATACGTATACTTGTGATCAGTTCAATCAATCTAAGCGTGGACTTCTAAGATAAAACGATTTTTCTTCCCACAAAAAGAAAAAGAAGCAAAGAAAACCCACAAAATTCCAGAGATATCATAATCAAAGCCAGAATCAAAGTACCTAAAGAACATCACAATCTAGCTAGTACTAGTGCTTGCTGGTTAAAACATGATGATGATCATGAGTACTAATTAATATGAAAATAAATTTACTTCATTTAATTATATTCAAATCAAGAAAATCCCTTCTCTTTTTTCCTTAATTTCTAATTCCAACCCCACACCCACATTAATAATTAAACTCCACCCCATGCACGCCCAAAAAAACCGGAAAAAAAAAAAAAAAAAAAAAAAACTTACACGTGTGGATCAATCCCAAGCGTGCGAAACTCCCGCGTCCCGCCATTGTTAAGGCCTCCATGAACTGGCCCACACCACAGGTTGATCCTTCCACGACAAGAATATTCCGGCAACATCCGAGCACTGTGTCATCGACCAACCCTCCTTGTACCTCCTCAACAAGGCGCGTACATCATCACACACCTCGTCACTGTAGGAAACCGGGCCGAACCCACAAGCATGCAAGCGCCGAGACCAGCACACCGCTGACTCGCGCCGCTCTACCGATTCGGAAGGTGGGCACGCCACCAGGTCAACGACGGCTCGCCCAGCCTCGCGCTCGAGCATCAAGCGCTCGTTGCTGGTCCGCGGAAAGCTCTCGTCCAAAGCCTCAAAGTAAACCCTAAACCATCTCAAACATTCATCAAAGCCTTTCACAAACTCGAGTCCATCAACCCCAACGTCAAGATCAGCTTCTTCTTCAACCACGGTGACAATCCTCGGCTGCAATCTTCGGAAAGCCGATATCAGATAATCTCTGCGGCCACCGACGGGCGTGATTGAATGTAAGGTGCCGACACAGTTGATAGCTAGGGCTTCGTCGTCTTTGAGGTCTAACTTCTCTATGTTTAAGTCTGAAAGATCACCACCATGATGGATGACATTGAATTTGAAAGGCACACCCATAAGCCTAGCGAACTTTTCCATTCTGCTACCGATCTCTTTCATTACCTTCTGCACTGCGGCCACACCTCCAGTACTACCACTGGATTTGGTGGCGACCACCGTGGTGAGCCGGAGATGTGGAGTTTCATCACTGCGGGTTGCTAGGGCTTCAAGCAAAGTAGGCCACTGCGTACAGTATGTGTTGCTGAAATCAACTATATGTAACTTTGGCTCACCTTCAAAGGCTTCCATGATTGCACCATTACACGCAACGTGTCCGAACGTAGTCCAGGGGCTCACCTCTTGAAATTTCAAGACCATTTTTCTGGTTGACTCGAAGGAGCAAGTTTTCTCTGATGCAGACGCTAGAGTGCGGTAACATCGGTCACCGGAGTCCGTCATGCGGCTAAACAAGGCTTGGAGAAAATGGGCAGCGAGCTTTTGATCGGTATCACCATAAGGTGAGCTGAGCTCGTTGAGCATCCACATGAGTTGCTGGACACGGGTACTGTTCTTCTCCGCGATGGCTCGTGCGGTTTCGAGGAGTATTTCGTGTGCCCACTTTCCAGAGAATTCGAAGTTGAAATCACGGGCGGGTGAAAAGGAAAATTCGGTGGGGGTGCTTATGTTTGTGGTGGTGGTAGTGGGGTTGGGAGTGGGGGGAGTGGTGGTGGAGGAATTTGGTTGGGGTTGATAGGGATAGTAGTGCCTAGAAGAAGACGAGGAGAAGTCTTCTTCATCCATGAAAAAGTTGAAGCATTCTTCGTCTTCTTGCTGGTAGTGATGGTTTTGTCTGGAGGATCTAGAGCTGCTTGATGTTCTACTAGAGTTATAAGATTGATCAGATTGAAGATTGACTAGCCTAAACAAGGTATCCATTTAACCAACCCACAGAAGAGACCCACATCAATAAACTGTAAGTCTGTTTCGTCTTTTGGGTGGAAGCTGGAGATGGGAGAGTTTGAGTTTTTAACAGCTAGCTAGATGGGGGAATTGAGAGAGAGAGAGAGATTAAAGGAGGGTTCTTGAAGTTGGAATTTAGCCAGGTTTAACTTCAAAACATAATTACGGGGTAATCTAAGCGGGTTGGATTTTGCTTTAGATCTTTTGGTGTAATCGATGGGAATGAGAGGGTGGGGTTGGTTTCTTTTCTAGCTTAGGTTATTCTTTATGGGTAATATTTTAAATAAAAAAAATTCTAGGAGAGGGGGATCGAGTGCAATAGTGGCGCTTTTAATCTGTTAAAAACTTGGAAAGTGGCATGGACTGGCTGGATGTTATAGAATTAGAATTGTCTGACAAAAGATAGAAAAAAGTATGAAAAAGTTAACAAGGTCGAGATCACCAAATGGGTTAGTGGATTAGCTTTTCATTCTTTGGCAGAGAGAGAGAGAGAGAGAGTTGTTTTTGATGAGTGGAAGCAGGCGTGACAACTGGGTTTTGGGAGAGAGAGAGAGATAGACATGAGTCGTAAAGCTGCCGGCGTGCATCATCATCATCAAACCCACCATCACCTCAACCACAACCCACTCACATTCCTTTGCCCCCTAATCCCTCTCCAAACTCTGCCAAAATTCCCTCATACTTTTCCCTTTTTTTATACTACTAATATACCCATACATGAAAATGTCATATAATAATTCTGTATTCAAATACCAAAATGTGCTTTCCGCAAAATCTAGGGCATGCCTTTCACCTTTTTCCCCACTCCAATATGATTGTTTATAAACACACTGTAATCTCTTTCCCAACACCCTGACCGATTGTTTAGGCCGTTCCTCTACATAGCTAGCCCAACCCATGCATAGCTCTCCGGTCACTTCATGTCACACCAAAATCTGATGTATCTTCTGCCATGCAAGTTAGTTCACTGGTATGATTTTGCTTCAAGCTCGGCTTGAATTTCCATTGTCCCATGATCATCATGATCATCATCAGCTAGCTAGAAGCTCAGTCTTTATTCCTTAAAAAGCTAGCAAATCTATATCTTACCAGCTTAGGATTATGAGCAGCTAGCTTGTTCAAATACTTAAAGAAAATCAATCATTTCAACTGGTTTAGTTGGTGGGATGGTTTTGGCCGGGTTTGTCCCAGTACTGATCAAAGCTGCATGCGTATTAGAATTAAGTTATTAACATATATAGCGAGCATATATACGTACGTATGTAGCTAGCTAGCTCTGCATAATTATTATTATTATTCAACAAGTCTGTTTGATACAATTTTATTTTTTGGATTTCTTGATATATATATATATATATTTATATAGTCGGCCTTGGTAATTTTTCTTTTATAAATTCCATGCTGCATGTACCCTTTTGAGAAGTTGGTTCCAGGTAGTGTTTCTCGGAAGCCATCATTGCAAATGCAGACAGAAGCTGCTAGCACGGAGTATTAATGCTAGTACGTCTTCCGGCCAATCCAAGAGCTAGCACCCAATTACATTCATGCGCATTGCTCTGTGAAGGGCAGTTTGGTGATCAATCAACTCCCAAGAATTATGATTATCATCAGAAGAATTATTGCCCAGAGGAATCCTCACTGCCAAAATTATATGAAGTTTGGACGTTATTAGTATAACATGATGAATATATATATATATATATAGTCTGATCTAGCCAGCCCCAATACAAATTCAGTTTGTAATGTGTTGTGAAATGTGGGACAATATTTATGATTAATAGTGAAAAGCAATGAAAGAGAGAAAGCAAAATAACATAAAAATTTAACATAGTTTGTCAATGTGCCTACATTCACAAGAACGAGCAACAGCTGAAATTTTCACTATAAAAAATAGAATTACATCATGTGTATTTTACTAACCCTAGTCATTCCGCTTGGTACACTCAACACTAGCATGAACCTGTTTTCTCTGGATACATGTTCCACTCGATATAAGCCACATAATACAACATAATGTAACAGATATTCCTTCATTAATTAATTATTAGACTGGCTCGTGGGGTGGTGGGTCGATTATTAATTGTTTTATGGGTATTTTATTCGTATTTTCTTATTTTGGTAAGTAAGGAAGAATATATAAAAAGAATAAGGTGTTTTAATTCATCAAAGAAATAAGACCTGATCATGAAGTACGTACATTAATTCCAATTTAATTAGACTAATTAGGTATTTATAATTGCCAATATAAAATTATTTTTGGATAGCTAGACTACTAAATTCGAATCCAACAGTACTAATTAAATAAAAAGGGTATAACCTAATTCTTTAATCTGCCGACAAAAATTATGAACATAACAAATTCTGATATATATATATATAATGCATATATTATATACACTAGCTAATTAATTATTAATTTATTTGACTCAATATATAATATTAGTAATCCATTATATATAAACAGACGTACGTACCTATCACGTTTATTAGGAATGAGATGGCGATGGAGACTTGCAAATTAAGTTTCAAGATCAGAGACCAATTAGTAGTAGTAATGAGTTTAGTTTAGTCGCAAGTAGTAAATTTTTTATATAATATTGCTATACCAAATTAAATTATATATAATTAAGAACTAGCTACACCAATTAAACTATTAATTCCTTGCTTTGTGAATGAAACAGGAATATTGAGACTCGAGAATTGATTGCGGGTTTCAGTCAACCAGACACGCGCGCGCGCGCGTACACACATATATATATATATATATATATATATATATATATATACTAGTAGTTGGGCAATGTCTAAGGGATGTTTGCCTAGTATATAGAAATATTAATTTTATTACGAAAATTTTTTTGATTAATATTGTAATACTTCTAAAAAAATATATATATAATTTCAAACATCAAATAATAAGAAAGACTTAAATCGGTTTTATAGCATTTAGAATTAAAATCTTATTATTTACTATTATATGTGCTCCTGGGTACGGCTGGAAATGAAAAATACGTGAAAAAAAAAATCCTTAAACCAAAACTGTGCAACGCATGAGACAAACCATAACGGTAAAGTAACATATAGAGCACGTTTTCTTAGTTTAATAAAGCGATTATTTTTAAAAAGTGATATAATTTTTATAAAGAAATCAAATACTAAGGTTTTTATAAGATATTATTATTTGATTTTAATGTTTCATAATGAATTTAAATTGATAAATAAATAATATTTTATTGAAATAATTGTATTCATAAATGTAGTTAGTAATAGATTTAAATTTAATTATTTTACATTTCTCTTTATTTATATAAGGAATGAATAGAAATTTTAAATCACACATATAAATTTATATATAAATTATAATTTATATAGATATATATATATATAAATATATACTAGTAGTTGGGCAACGTCCAATGGACGTTCGTCTAGTATATAGAAATATTATTTTTATTAAGAAAAAAATTTTAATTAATAATATAATGCTTTTAGAAAAAAAATATAATTTCTAACATCAAATAGTAAGATAGACTTAAATAGGTTTTAAAGTATTTAAAATTAAAATCTTATTATTTACTACTATATGTGCTTTTTGGTACGGCTAGAAACAACAAAAAGGTGGAAAAAAAAGACCCTTGAACCAAAAACTGTGAAGTGGAGGAGACAAGCCGTTAACAGTAAAGTAACGTGCAGAGCACATTTTCTTAGTTTAATAAAGCGATTATTTTTAAAAAGTGATATAATTTTTATAAAGAAATAAAATACTAAAGTTTTTATAAGATATTATTATTTTATTTTAATGTTTGATAATTAATTTAAATTGATAAATAAATAATATTTTATTTTCGTAAATGTAGTTGGTAAATAGATTTAAACTTAATTATTTTACATTTCTTTTTATTTATATAAGGAATGAATAGAAATTTTAAATCACATATATAAATTTATATATAATTTATATAGATATATAAATATATATATATAATAGAATATATATATATGTATATATCTAATATACTTCCTAATAAATTATTATCAATGCATGAGTTCTAGGATCGATGCATATTGCATGAATTTTGATAATTATAAATTTATTTATAAGTAATTAGGGAGAGAGATTAAAAAAATAAGAATTTTTAAGAAGAGAGAGAGTCACTTTAATTTATTCATGTAACTAACGGCGTTAATTTTAACGGTAAAACAACAAAAACCGTTAAAACAAGATTTTCCGTTTCATACACACTTTTTATATATAGAAGATATATAAAGTACCTCTTAAATAAATGATCATTAATGCATGGGTTCCAGGATCGATGCATGCTTCATGAATTTTGATAACTATGAATTTATTCATAATTTATTGGGGAGAGAGATTAAAAAAATAATAACTTTTAAGAAGAGAGAGAGTTACTTTAATTTATTCATGTAACTAACGGCGTTAATTTTAACAGTAAAACAACAAAAACCGTTAAACCAACAAAATTCCGTTAGATAGCCACTTTATATATATAAAGATATATATATATATATATATATGAAAAATATTATTTCAAGTGTGTGTCCTGATTCCCTTTTTTTTTTTTTTAGTGATTAAGGAAAATTTTTTAAATAATGTTGTGATTTTTTTTAAAAATGTACATGGTGATTAAAAAAATGTATAAAAAAAAATTGATCCCATGCATGGTTCGGGATGTATTTTCGGGAGATGCTTAGGTGACTCTAGAAAGACTCCATATATATATATATATATATATATATATATATATATATATAAAGATGGAGAAGAGAATATATATATATGTAACATCTATCCTTATTTATAGATAAATGAGGCTAAAAAAAATGAAGATACAATAAATTAATGATACTAGCTAATTAATACTAATTAATTTATACAAAGAAATTAATATATGATAAAGAATAAGTCATATAAATTACTATACATAAATTGGAATATTATGAATATATTCTATCATGAGTATGGTAATATTCTAACATCTATATTTGTTAATATCTACTTCATTGTTAGCCAGATAGAAAGAATATATAAATATATACACATATATAGAAATAAATGATATTTATAATCATAGAGTACGTAAGTACCGTGTACTTCTTATCTGACCATTCATTCAAAACACATGCAGTCTTCACCTTTCATTGTGGTTAAAATTTTGACATCGTTTTTGTTACTTTTTATCTGTCAATTATTAGGAGGCCCTACATGCGTGCCCCGTGGAAAGATTTGTGTTGGTCTGTTATTCAACGAAGGAGACCGTCATGAGTTGGTCTCGGTCTTTGTTTTCTTTTCAATACAACAATATTTACTGCTTTTTTATCTTACATCATGTAATAATTATCTTAATCGTGATTACTGATGTGATAAATTTTAAATAATAGTATTTGTTAACTATACATTTAAATATCAAAATATGTCATATTAATAGGTATGATTGTAAATAATAAAATTTAAGATGAGAGAGAACTTTTCTCTTTTTATTTTCATGGTTATGAAAGCTAACTATTTGGAAATTGTCACCTATACTAAGGGAGGGAAAGTACTCGATCGGAGTAATGTCTTGTTCAAAAAAAAAACTCAAGGGAAAGTAGTCTGTTAAGACTGCTTGCATGCATGCCTGGGTAACTTCAAAGGATGAATAATAAATTAGACTTCACCCACCCACCCCCAAAGGGTTCGTAATTCACATTTTATACCCCTCCTGTATGAGATCACCTGGTTAAGAGGTGTTTATCTAATGTTTTTTTGGGTAAAAGAAAAGAAAAAACAGAGAGCTACAGAATTGGCTTGGATTGTATAAAATTCAATTATGCATAATGATTGAACAAAAATAGATATTTATACCATTAACTCAAGACTGCAAAAGTGTGTGACTCCAGCAATGCAAAAGTATGCATGTCTCCACCAACTTTAATTCACTTTTGAGCAGGGGATGGGGTCCCCTTCCTCAGCCTCTCTCCCTGTGGGTGACGCGGGGAGGGACTTAATCTGCACCGTTTTACCTTCCCTTTCTTCTTCTTCTTCTTCTTTTTTTTTTTTGTTTTTTTAAATTTTAATTTTAATTTTTAAGATATCTGACGTGTCGATCAGAATACCACTGCATCAATTGCATGCCATGTGTCTGTGATTCGCCCTGCTTATGTTAACCATTTTTCACTGCAGGCCAATAATATTGCTTTGACATAAAACATTTTGATTATTTAAGCATGACTCCACAATCTGCAGTTTCCACTAATGAAAACTAAAAAGCAATTTCTGATAAAAAAACATCTCCCTGTTACTTACAGCCTAACTGTCTTCTTTCGTTTTTGGAATGTCGAATGTAACTGTCATAAATATGGCCTAAACAACAGCTCCATGTTTTCTGTTTTTTTTTTCTCAAAATAGGAAAAAACCTATGGTGGCATATTGGGAATTCTTACCAACCAGAAAAATCTTTGAATTGTCCTGCAGAGACTCCCAATTTCCTTTTCTTTGCTACAGGTATCGCTGTTGAACTAGTGTCAACAGCAGCAGATTCAGCCTGACCGTTTCTTGCTTTCAGGTACTTCCCAACACCACCAACAACAGTTCCAGAACCTGTTGTTCCCGTGCCTGGATTGCTAAACCAGGACCCAATTTTATCCTAAACAAAAAGAAAATATCCAATTGATTATTAGAAATATGAGAGAGAGAGAGAGAGAGAGAGAGAGGGGGGGGGGGGGGGGGGAGAAAAGAGGCTGGTAGCCTGACGTTCAAGGGACCAGAAACTAACATTTTCTTCATCCTCAGCATTCTTGTCGTCTTTTGCCTTCTCTTCCTCTTCCTCCTCAGGTTCATTATAAGGATTGACGAATACTGTTACACTAGTGATCTTAATCTCCTCCTGCACGAGTGATAAGGAGAACACAAAAAATGAGGCATTTGCAGTGGTAGAAGTAGCTAAATCTCATGATCTTCCTAGGTATATGTTTCAGCAAGCATTATGGATCAGCGCAATTGGACTCAACCAAAACAAGTTTTGCTGCTAATTTGTAAAATGGAAAGCACTAAATATTTTTGTTTTTATGACGATGTAGCATCTCACCGAGGCAGGTTCCTTCTGACCCACCCTGCGGGAGTGAACCCGGGATACACAACCCCATCCCACATAACTGTGTATCAGGTAATACAAGAGAATTAAACCCGAGAAGTCTGAGTCTACAGCTCAACCCAAGCCCTCCCCTTGACCACTAGGATGCACCCCAACAGAGTATATTTTTCTACAAAAACAACTCATGGTGAGCTGAAACTAGTTTTAAACCCTCACTTTCGAGATCTTACACATTTGTAGAACTTGCAAAAGAGCCAGATTACAACCTCATTGCTTTCTGCACACAGCTTCCAAACTCAATAAGAACAGACAATTTTAAGTACCAGCACAGAACCAACACAAGGCATGATAGCCAGTATACCGAATTATTTTACATGCAACTACACTCAAGCCACACCATACTAAGCATAAAAATTACTTCAAAAAATGTAATACATCATTAGTGTACAGAAGAGAATAACACACCAGAGGTCGGTCATCGTCATCAACAGGAACCTTTTCCATCGCTGCCAGTGTAGTCAAGCCACCAACGACCCCACCAAAAACCGTGTGTTTGAAGTTTAAATGATTTGCAGATTTGTAAAGGATGAAAAACTGGGAACCGTTTGTGTGGGGACCACTGTTTGCCATACTAACAACACCCCTACCAGTGTGAAGCAACTTGGAGTTCAATTCATCTTTGAAAGGCTTTCCCCATATAGATTCACCTCCTTTCCCAGTACCAGTAGGATCACCACCTTGAATCATAAAATTCCTACAATAAATTGGCGAATGTACCCATCCAAATCAGTGACACAAAAAAATTTTTTTTGATTAATATTAGACAAGTTATGACTATACCTGATGTTTCTGTGGAAAGCTACTCCATTATAATAGCCACGTTCACAGAGAGTGATAAAGTTCTCACATGCTCTGGGAGTAATATCACAGTGCAGCTCAATGTTCAAATCACCATGTGTTGTATGCAGCTGTATATATCCTTTCTTCTTTGGATTTTTCTCAACTTTGATATATTCAAATTCATTTTCAGTGACAGGGTCAAAAGAGGTAGAAGTGAAGGATCTTGAAGCAGCACCAGTAGTAAAACGGCTCTTTACCTGCCAAACAAAATCTCATGTCAAAATTGACTACAGCATATGGCAAATAAAATGGCTGAGCAAATAAGAATAGAACTTCAACAAACTGGATAATACCCAATGGAGTTGATAGGACAACCAATATACAGAAAAATATTATCAACGAAAAAGACAGCATTCTTCCAGAATATATAATTTCAAATTGATCTTGGAATGGTGCTCCTAAATTTCACTGTTATTTATTAATAAGGTTTTAATTATTTTTTTATAGGAATGATTAATGAGGCTTTAATGAAAGAAAACTAACCATCTTTGCATTCACAGGTACCCTCTCACCAGCCATGTGCATAGAAATCTTGGCAGCAGTTTTGTCACTTGATGCAGCTTTTGCAGCAGCGGCACTTCTTCCATGTACTGAAGCAGAAGCAGCATCTACAATACTGTAAGCCTGAGCTTGAACCCCTCCATTCGAATTTGATTTAGAATCTTCTTTAATGCGTGATCTTGCAGCTAAAATTGTAGTAAGTGCGGCAGCCCTTTCCATTTGTGCCTTGCTGCCACCTCCCCCAAGCAGTGCAGTTTGCTTTCCTTTTTCAGTTCCAAGCTCCTCCAGCATCTGCTTAATATCCCCAGTGACATTGATATTATAACTTGGATCTGAGCTCATTTTCTTTAAATCTGGGAAAAAGAAATGAAAAGGTCAAAGACCAAAAAGGATAAAAAAAATCCACAGCTGAACCTACAAGGAGGCTAAACTTACCTTCATCATCAAGTTTCAAACTATTTTTAATATGATCAAAATCCAGCAGAACCTTGGTGTCTAGTGCGTTAGGATTCTGTAAAGCATGCCAATAAAGATAAGGACTCCACCAACAAGCTTTCAGCAATGAACACAATGTGACTCAAAGCAATTACTATCTGAACTGCTTTTCAATAAGTATTACTACCTGAATTGTTATAAGGTCTTCTTTAGTAAATGGTTCATCAGTGAGGAGCTCCTTCCAGTTCTTGGTCTTGATGTTCAACTCTTTAATTGCCTATGTAAACAAAACAAAAATGAAGGGTAAACAACGTATAACATGCAACATAGGGATTAGGGATGACATAGGAGGGAAGTATACCGGTACAGTCTATCAGCAGAAAACAAACCTCATAAGAAAACACATTTCCAGTAGTCTTCACGGCAATTATGTGTGTTAATTCAGTAAACACTTTGTTTAACACAGGGCATTGATACTCTCCTGCAAAATATGTGAAAAGGTTTTCGATTAATATTAGGATTAGATAGGAGGAAGACAAACTGAAGAAGATGTGTACCAAAAAAATGGAGAAGCGGTTCATAACATTTTGATTCATATCTATGAATATTGTATAGATAGATAGTTTCATTAGCAATCTATCTATAAACTGGATTAATGTTGACAAGAAGGGTCTGGTATATCTGCTCCAGAAAGTAGTTTCACGTGACAAAATACTTTATATTGATGACTTTATGGTTGTAACTAAATATTAGATACACTTCCAACTGTCTGCTTTAGTCTTTTTTTCTTACTCTTTTTGTCTCGTTTAGTGCACTCATTTTTTTATGAGGCCTCTAGCTAACTTTTCAAACAGCCAAAGCAATTTCTGAGGAGTCCTACAAACATTTTTTTAGTGGCACCACATGCCCAGGACAGTCTCAACTAATCCCGGGAGTGCCCTCGGCAAGGAGTTTCCCACAAATGCACTGCAAGTAAATTCAAATGGAAATTCTCCCAGTTCGATGGCCCCAAGAGTGTAAATGCTGTGTTTCAAACCCAAGACATCGAGTTTATACGGCTCACCCCAGGACCACTACACTAGTCCTTGCGGTTTCCACTAACATTTTTCAACTGCTTCCTTTTCTCCAAGTTTTTTTTCTATAAGGAAAAATAAAAATCTTGATTTTCAGGTTAGCTGATATCAAGCTAATGAATGATCATGACTGCTTGTAAAAGCCAGTTAAACAAGAAATGTTCACCAACTTGCTTAGAAATTTTCTAGACTGAACAAAATGTATTCACAAAAGACAAAGAAAAAATTATCCACGATGAGTGTAGGTGGCGTATGCGATTCCACATTGCTTGAGAGTCCAATTGTACCATTGACTAGTTCTAATGGAGTATTGGCCCAGATGTGGCCTGGGCCTCCATTGGGGCATTACAAATGGTATTAGAGTCTATCCCAACTAAAAGTGTAGGACTTGAGTCATGCCACCTACGATGGACTGGCTCAATGAGGACGTTGAGAATTTAAAGGGTGGAGATTGTGATATCCCATGGTGAGTGTAGGTGCCATATGAGATCCCACATTGCTTGGGATGGAGAATTCCTGACTCTGTATAATGATTCCAATGGAGCACTAATTGTAACATACTAGTCCTTTTGGAGTGTAGGTCTAGATGTAGCTTGGGCCTTCCCTTGGGCATTTCAAAGTTACTCCCTACTCTTCTAAGTCAAGGTCAAGGTAACTTACTGAGCTATGGTGATATAGAGCTCAATAGTACACAGAACAAATGTTCAAAAACAAGGGTCGAGTATCTTGTTTCTTTTGCCATAAATTGCTTATGTATACATATACAGCTCAGACCGACGTGCCAGAAATCTACTGTCCACATATATCTTCTTTTTTTCCCTTTTTTCTAATCATTCACAAATATTATTCACCTACTCATACATCATTACTCTATCTAATGAGGTTTTGCATAAGCTGTTAAAACAAGCAAAATAAAATTCGCAATGGTGCCGCAGGCATGTAACTTTGGTCAACATATAAAACAGATTGACTCACATTTCAAACCCCCTTCATTGGTTATATAAATAGCCTTCACACATGCAAAGCAAAAGTTTCAAGTACAAATGCGCAAAATTAACTACCGATTAACAGACTCAAATCCCAGTTTTGAGGCACATCATGACATTTCAATTCTGTATAAACGACAAATCAACTAAATTTTATGAAAGATGCAATAAACGTTTCAAATTGAAGCTCATAAAAAATAGCAAAGAAAGGGGTGTCTTTGAAAAGAAAAAGAATATATACGAACCGTCGGAGTTCTTGTGGAAGGTTAGAGGGATAAGATCCTCTTGCTTAAGAGAAGCTCCAGTTACAGGATTCTTCCCATACTTTTGAATATACGGAATTATATTCCTGCGCCCAAAATTTCTTAAAATCAAGCCCAATACCACTTGAAATTTCAAAAGAAGCACCAAGCAAGGAATACACGTACATTATGTCGAAGACGCTGCCATCCGCGGTGCACACCGGGTCCTCGAAGGGCGTAAATGTAAGCCTGCCACACCCAAATTGAAAGCATATTGCAGAATTAGAGATAGAAATAGAATCAGACAGACAGGCAGACAGAGAGAGACAAAGAGAGGGAACGTGTAAGTGCGTACGCGCAGCAATAGAAGGGGAGGCGTTTGAAGGGGGTTCGACTCTCTTTGGATTTTGCGCCACCCCATTCGGTGGCCCACTCCGTTTTGGTTATGAACATACGGTCTTTGCTGTGCTGCTTCTTCCCCATCTTTCTCACCCCGCAACTCAACCCGGTTAAGCTGAAGCTAAGGTTCTCTCTCTGGTTTCCAAAAATCAACCCGGTGAAGCTGAAGCTAAGGTTCTCTTGCACTGCTGGCAGTTACTGAACGCTTTCGGAGGTTCCCTTCTCTTTGCGTGTTCGTGTGTGCGCGGGCGTCGTGTGAGAGAGAGAGAGAGAGAGAGAGGCATTTCTTCTACTTCTGAATTCTGGTTTTCTATGGCCGCCTTCGCCGATACGATGTCGGCCCATTTAAGGCCCAAAATTTATATGGGCCTGGAATTGTTTGGATCCAAAGAGGAGAGCCTCATTTTATAGAACTATAGGAGCAACCGAGATGGGTCTATTTCATTATTATAAGGCCCCGAATAGCCCACACAGCTTTTTCATCTAAGCTTCCGACTCCGTCACAATGTTATGGGCAGAGGAAGCGAGGAGAATGGGAGGTCGAACCAGTGAGTGCAGCGACAGCAGCAGCGGAGAGGAAGACGGGGATTCCGAGTGGAAAGCGGCAATCAATTCCATCGCTGCATCCTCATCCTCGGGTTTTCTATCTTCCTTCATGAATGGCTCTTCCGCAATCTCCAACAATACCCAAAGTGACGACGACGACGACGATGCTGGAAACCGCAAACAAAACCCACAACAGCTCAAGTATTACCAACTCAAGGTCAGTGGTTTCAGAAATAAATTTTAACTCTTTTAATCCCTTTATTTTAGTGATTTTATGTAGTAGACGAAATTTTCCCGGTGAGGATTAGGCACCTCCTTGCCCCAAAAAAAAACTCACTATTGTACAAGCTGTAAAGATTTTTCTTTTTACTTGGAAGCTGTTGTTTCTGTGCATATGTTAGATTAATAACTAGCTGATTTTTGAGTGCTGAGTCCTAGAAGCCAACGTGCTAATACGAGGAGTAATGAGCTAGTTTTGGACTACGGATACCTGGTAATTCCGCTTTACCAATATCATATCATTAAAAATTGATTAGTAGAGTACCGCATTATTTTGTGCTTCAGGACTAACTAATGATTCGACATGTACAAGCTTGTTACTTACAAATTACTACCGAAAAGATACAGTGGCTTATTCATTTGGGCGCTTAGAGAGCTTCCCCTCTGACCTTAGCCTGAGCGATTGGAAGTTCGAATTATCCGAGGTGGATTGGACTATGCTTGTCTTTCTAATAACGTTCGTCTCCGATTTTCCCATAAATCAGGGAACTTGCTTTTCCAATGATGGCGTGTTGTAGCTAGTTCTTGGAAGTGCAAATGTACCCGGGGGATTATTTTTGAAAAGGTATTACGTACAAGTTGAATGGCCAGAAGAATTAAATATGTTCTTTTTTCCGGTAATATGGACAAACTGAGGGAGATGATTGAATAAAAATGGACAGATTCAATAAGCAAATTCTTCAGAAATCAGGTTTGGACATAGCCAGATACAAATGTGCTCATGTTTGCCCAGTGAGTACTTGATCATTTTTTTGGAAATGTTGGAGACTCGGGATTAACTTGAAAGTTTCTCGATTAGAAGGGTGTAATTGTGAACACTACACGAAGGTAGAATCAATATGGGTTTAGCATATATTTGCCTCTTAGGGCCCTGTCCCATCTTTGTTAATAATAATAATTTTAATCTGTCTGGAATCTGGATTGGTTTCGGTATTACTAGTGTGGACATTAACTACTGAACTTCTTTACAGGCCCAAAAGCTTTTAGATGATATGCTAGGACAGAAACTAGAGATGGTGAGAGACCCCATTGATGCTCCTCATAAAGATCCCGAGATTGATCATGAAGGTGGCATTCATTTGTTCAAACATGCTCCCCGTGGAATAGTGTTTGATTATATAGGTAAGTCAATCTCATCATATTCTTTGGTTGCTTTTGGTGAAACTATGCGAATGGTAAATTATAGAAGAAAGGAAGCAAGAACAGTGCACAAAGGGCAAAAAAAAAAAAAAGAACAGTGCACAAAGAATTTAAATGGGTTTCGGCATTGTGCGTACATTCACAGGATGCAGAAAATCTTGACCATAGTGAAAACAAAAGTTAAATATAGAACACATTAAAAAAAATCTAGATATAATCTAGAAAACCCAAGCCTGGTAAAATCCTAGATATATCCTTACCATACTACCTGAACCCCCCCCCCCCCCCAAAAAAAAAAACCCACAAAACAAAAAAGATGCCCTAATCTATATTTCGATCATGATAGATATTTAGAGCTCGTTTGGACTTTGGGAATATTTTTGAATTCTGTGAATAGTAGTGAAATGGTTTGAGTTAAAATGTTTTATCGGGTTTTGGGAAATGAGAGAGAAAAAGTTGAATAAAAATATTATGAAGTTAAAAATTTGTTTGAATATAATTTTTGTTTTGAAGTTTGAAAAATTATATTGATTTTTGTGTTTTTGTTTTGAAGTTTTGTAAAAGTTGTAATGACTAGGTAATAATTTGATGAAAAAGTTGAAGACTTGAAGCTGAAAAGTATTTTGTGTTTGATTGATGTTTGGGAATGAAACTGTAAGAAGTTTTGAGAATTTCTCATCTCATGTCATTACCCAAGCGTACCTTAATTTAAACCCAATGGGCCATATGTGGCATCTTTTTCAGCTTTTTTGAGAATATGAGCCACATCTCTAACACTTTTACATGTTATTTAAAGAACATATGTTCATGATCAGTTGCGAATGTTTGATGATGGGTCTTAAAGACTCCATCCCCATCCATGTCAATTGACATCTCATTCAGCACCCCTCAGCATAATGTCTTCTTAGTGTTGCTTGAAAGGGTTGCAACTGTGAGTCAGTCATGATTTGCTTTTTGATATCTTCCATTTCAAATTGGTATATTTGTAACAATGAAGTGCTAGCTATCTCGCAAACTAGATACTGCATAGTACATTAGATGAAGATTTTTCAATAGATTTGGTCATTCTCTGGTGATGACCGTGTATGCATTTCTGCATGGCCCATGTGAAATTCTAAACATAAAGACTGAAGATTATTTGTGTGCTTCCAGACGAATTTCAACAGCCAAGAAAGAAACCGAGAATCCTTCCTGGGAAAGAGATTGATGAGAAATCAAAGAAGGTTAGTTCAATTATGTTATAGATTCTTTGTTGATCATTATTGGTTCATAATCTAATTTTCAGTATTATTTTGAACCAAACTTGACAGTTTAGAAGACAAATCCAATCTGCTGCTGTCAATGCAGAAGATATAATGGCTACCGCAAGGGATGCATGCCAAAAAGCATTGGCTAGACTGGAAGCTAAAGATGCAGCTGCAAAAGCAGCAGCTAAAAGAGAGGAGGAAAGAGTTGCGGAACTGAAGAGGATTAGGGGTGAAAGATGGCTACCTTCCATTGCTAGAGAGATGCGGGTAAATTTTCAGGGTTGAAATATGTTTACTACAGAATGTTTTGTCACTTCTGTGCTCGTGTTGCTTTCTTTGTGAGCACTAATTCAGTAGTTTCAACTTTTTGATTGAGAAATATCCATGATCGTAATCTCTCACTTTCTTTGCCATTGCTGGAACACTCAATCAAGGAGAAACTTCACACAACTAGTATGGATTCATATTCGAAGGCAATTTGACTTCTGCTCTTTTTAACTGTGTTGCGTCAGTTCTTTTTGTATTTCAATCGATAGAAAAATCCAAATTTCATAGACAATCTATCGAAGCCGACCTTGGACCATCCTATCACTGTTGACTGTCGCGTATAATAGCCACCGCCTATCTGTTCATGTTGTGTGCCACATCTCAAATAGCTTTGCCATTCATCTTTCATCGTCAGACATAAAAGGCCAAACTTTTTGAGTTCCAAAAACTTCATAATTGTGCTTAGTAACCGAAATGAGTTTCAATCGTCTTGAACGTATACTGGGATGGCTAAAACTGAGATCATTAACAAGAGTGCGAAAGATTGAAAGAAATCTACAAATTACAATAATGGGGAATTTGGGAAACACGTTTTCATTGAAATCTTCCAATTATATAAGTAGTTCACACCTTGCGAACTGTCCTTGGAGTTGTTCTTGGCATCAAACCTTGTTAAAAGCATGCCTCTATTTTATGTTGCTCATAATTGTGTGAGTTTTGTTAAGCTTCTGATCTTTGATCATCCCGTCACTGTCGATTGCCGCGTGTAAAAAACCAACATTATCACTAATCAATGTCTTTTGAGGTTTTATTTGCATCTCGACTTCTTTATTTTAACCCACAAAGTACATTCAAAGGAACAATGCTACAAAAATTAGCTTCAGAAAATGGATAAAAAAGAAATCTTTATAATACAACCATTATCAAATCGGATCCCACTAAACTTTATATACCTGTTAAAGTATTCACATCATATTTCTCATAAAATTTCTTATCCTATAATTTAGCTAAAAAGTACATTTCTTAAAATTTTTCTCTAAATTTTACTCATCTTTCAAAATACTTTTACATCTCATTCCCTATCATTTCTCTATTCTATTAAAATAATATTTCTTTATTACATTTTTCTCTCACCTCTCTTTATAAACTTAACTACAAACAATTTTATAAACTTAAAATAATGGTTTGGGGACAAACAGTAGATCCCCATATTTGGGGATTATCTGTAGCAACCCCATCCATTCATCCCAAAATGGGGAATGGGACGGGAGTGGTTTAGAATGAAATTCCTAAATATTTTTTCAAATTATAAAGAATATGGTGCTTTGAGACACTGAATGTAAATGCTCTTAGTGATAACAACCGCTGTTATTATTCCAATATTCCCTCATGCATGCTGTCTGCATCTAAGGCAAGATTTCTGTGAATGTGCCCATTAGAGAGAGAGAGAGAGAGAGGGATAGATTTATGAGTGTACTTGACATACAAAGCGATTCTCAGATATGTTTCACCGACAACTTTTAAAAGCACATGTTCGGTTCCGAACAGGAAGATAAACACGATACTGAATATTATTGGCCCATTAAGGCAATTTTCCTAGCCGTTCCACCAAACCTAACTCTTCTTCCCTTCCAAGTAATGCTGGATATGTCAAGTAATTGAAAAAAAAAAAAGAAAGTAAAATACTGAATAACTTAGGGAACAAACAAAAAGTAAAATGTGGAATAGATAGCAGCTTTGATCCAAGGAAAGATAGGGAGTGGGAAGCAACGTGGAAGCAACCGGCTCTTTAGCTTCGAGTGGGAGAACCCTACTTTCACTTTCCTGAACTTTCTTTTAAGAAGGCAAGATAGGGGAGTCCCCACTTCCCTCCCACACATTTCCCCTTCTCCTTGGCCTGCAATTCCTTCTTTGTTTTTCTTCCCTTCTTTTTCTAAGCTGGCCGGCAATGAATCATTGGTGAAAGGGATAGATTTTGATTAATGGCATAGCGTCAGATTCAATATTAAGTTTGTTTTGCAAAAACCTTGGGTGTTTGCTGAGTGCTTCTTTTGGGAAGATGGCACATGTGGTGGCAATGGTGGTCGAGGGAGTGGGAGTCTTTGTAAGGACTCTCTGGGGTCTGCAGGAGAGGCGTTTCTCTGCCACTTTTGAGGCTGTGAGATCTGCTGCGGTGTCCATGACAATGGCTCTCATCTTCTGCTTTTTGTCTATTGATAGACATCAACGAGGAAGAATGGGCCTTGCCTTTATTTGATTTTCAGTCTCAATTAATCTATATCTGCCTCAATTCTGGGTTGCTCATCAATTTTTCTTGTACCATTTTCTGGGCTATATGAAGTTCATGATATTGAATGCGAATATGGTTTGCATGGCCTTCATTTGGTTTTTAATTCTAGCTCTTCCAAATAATTAATCTTTCATTTCTGAAAGCTATATCATCCACCACTCCTCAGGCAACCCCACCCCACACCACCCCCCCCCCCCCCCTCTTTGGTAATGTCTTTAGCCAGAGCAAGCGCCAACAATATATAATTAAATATTTCTGCAAGGTGGGCTGACTTGTTATTGAATAATAATAATGTCCTCGTCACCAAATGATTCATACATCATACACACCAGAGCACAATTGAGTAGCGACATTAATTAATCGAGCGATTAATTTATCTAAAATTGGAGGAACCTTATTGAAGACCAGATCAACAAACACAGGAAACAAGTTGTTTCCTGATCACGGTGGGCAAAGAGCAACGTCGCTTTATTTGCAGCAAACTACATTGCAAGTAAAAGGAAGCATATCAGCAAGCAGGAAGTGAATGGCGTTTCCCAGATATCAGGCCTGCAGGTAGCCTCTCTCCTCTAAGTAAGATATCACTGTTTCAGCCATTTCACATGGGGAGATACAGTCCTCTCCCTTCTGCTGTATCACTATCTGCAGGAATAACATACATCCAGAGAGAAATTCCATTTTATTGAATGAACAGGGCATGAGTTGACATGCCATGAAACTAAAGGCTCGAATGTTGAGCTGAGTTGAATTCTTTATAAATAGTAGTGAGTTGAGATGGTTGGGTGAATTTTGTAAGGCCCAGCTAGAGTCTGATGAAAAACAACTCCATATATCCCACAACCATAAGATTGCTCAACATTATGTCAAGTGCAAAAGTATATGTATATTTTTGCAAATTCAAGTCCTCAAACATGCAAGATCTTCCTTTATGAGCATACGCACCTCGCAATTTACTGGAGGTTCATACGGATCATCAATTCCTGTAAAACCTGCAGAACGACAAATAAATATTTCGAAACATACCTTAAGAAAAGTAGTACCACTTCAAGTAGTACCAAGAAAATAGGCTTTCATTTTTTCTTTTTGGTACACAGAAATGTTCTCGCGGACTAGAACTAATGACATCAACATTATGAGATTGCATAGCAGAGAAGAAAAAGGGTTAACCCTTGAACTTCTGAGAGGGCGAAATAACTTAATTAACTTGATGCCATGTCCCGTCAGTAAACTGAGGAACACAAGGAAACAACCAATAATCTCTGATACCATTCTTATATGCAAACTCCAACGAGATACCTTTGATCTTTCCAGATCGTGCAAGCTTGTACAGTCCCTTTGGGTCCCTAGCTTCACACACTTCCAGTGGCACATCCAGAAACACCTACAAAGTGCCATCACTCATCATTAATAGTTCATCACTGTCGACCAAGAACCTCTGCTTGGTTTAAAATTCCTGTGAAAACACTCCAAGCCTATGCCCTCATATCCAAATGCCCCCAATGACTTGGTGACAATCACGTACCTCAATGAAATCTCCTTCTGGCAATAATGCACGGCACGCATCTCTGTCCTTCCTGAAGGGAGATATCAAACTAGCAATGCAAATGATGCCTGCATCTGCAAATAGCTTTGCTACCTCGCCTAAAATTATGAAAATTTCGGAGTTTGAAATTAATCGTTAAAAAAGATGCTACATGAACTAAAGAACAAACTTAAATCAACTGAATGTGACGAACACCCACCAATCCTTCGTATGTTTTCTGCACGATCTTCTGCTTTAAAACTAAGATCATTGTTTAGACCATGCCGGACATTGTCACCATCAAGAATGTAGGCCAGCTTTCCTCTCGAATGCAAGCCTCGATTCAAAGCACAAGCCAAAGTGCTTTTTCCTTAAATGAGAGATAGAGAATGGATTAGACAGTAGGTAGTTGTTAGCAATGCTGGAACATCTCTTATAAGATTCATAAAGTATTCTGAGTTCTATACATCACAAGACATTTTTACTTCTAAATTTCATTGATTACCAACACATTGCATCATAGTGACCCATATGATTGACCTCAAACATGGTAACTGAGTCAGCAAAAGTCTACAAAGTAAGTCATCACAGTTTCCAGGTACACCAAAAAGATTGTTTATATATTTTCCAAATTTTGTTTTCACCTTTATAATCCACGAGAGGTGTTAATGGAACCATGTCTTAATTCAGGTGAAAGGGCTAAGCTTTTGGAATTGTAATACCCTTTGTTAGGCAAGGCTCTACTTTTTGTTGCTGGGGAATTAACACAAACCCTTGAGAAACTTGCAATATCCATTCTTAAAAAAGAAAAAGTTCACAAATACGTAAATGACACAAGTTCTGAATACACACATAGAACAACGTCTCCAAAAGTATGTCACCAAAACTTGCCAGCACAAACATTATTCAACGATTCATAAAGGTTAAAGAGCAGTACAATAACAAACCTGAGCCACTAAGACCGGTTATCCATATGACACACCCTTTTTGCAGAAGTAACTCTTGCCTATCAAATTTCTCCACTGGACATTTGTGCCATACGATGTTCGTCGATTTCCCTACGGTTGTCATCTGGTGGGAATTTTTTCCTATTCATAAGAGGTACTTCAAATCAGAACCCAGAACTTGATCCGACGAAAAAAATGTATGATTAACCATGACTTCGGAACCATGTTCTGATCAGAAGCTAGATTGTGCAAACGCAAAGAAGACAACAAGCTGAAGAACAACATTAAAGTTTAAGCTCAAGGCCTCATGGGAATCTCGCAAATCAAAACAAATAAAGCCCCATAAATATTACAATGTAGTACTCGCAGAATATAGACGTTGACTGAACTTCCCACTGCCTACAACTCATTTGAGATGGACGCCAGTTTTTATAAAATACAAATAATTAAATCTCCGAATATAATAAAATCTACATCAAATTAAATTTTCGTAAGGTGAAGAGTTGAAGATTCTTAACTATTTAAACTGGTTCAAATTTTATGAGATATGGCTGCGTTCGCTTGGAAGGTGGGGGAAATCCCTTTTTTTAACTTTTTGTTTGAATTTGAGTTGTCCAATAAATCAATATAAACAATAACAAATACTGCATAGCTTATTTTATTTATTCTTTTTTACTTAAAGGTCCCTCAAATTCTTACATGGAATCCTTGATACTGGAAAGTCTACAGCTCGTTCTGATCATCAAAATCTTATTTGGTCCTTCAGACAACTGTGTAGTCTTCCATTAGTATGGTTTTACAAGTTATCGTGCGCTTCAACCATAAGCCTTCTTGCTAGGAGGATAACGGTCCAGTTCGGTCTGGTTTTGACATATTTTAGAACTGAACTTGTATATATTAGTTTTGAAATTTGAAAAACTGATACCGCACTGGTTATACTCCTAAACTGGTACGTTCGGATTTTACTGCTTCCGATCTGATTTTTTCGATAGATTTTGTCTTATATATAATATAGTATATTATAGCATATAATAATATAATGTGTAATATATTATAATATATATTATATTGTATTATAAACTATAATGATATATTATAATATATAGTAATATAGTATTAGTATAACTATTAATATAATAGACTATAGTAATAATATATAATTATTTACATAGAATTTTAAAACTTAATATTATATTAATTAGTAATTTTATATAATATATAAAAATTATATATAATATAAAAAGTTAATATATATATGAATCAGTCCAGTCCAATTTGAATCGGTGTTAGAAAAAAGAAAATAAAAACCAAACTGATTTTGATTTGTTTTTAAAAAAATAAAACTAATACCGAACCAAATTAGACCTACCAATTTAGTCTAGTCTCGTCCAGTTTTTTTTTCGCCCACATTCCAAAACGACAGTAAATACTCCTTCCAGGATTTTATATAATTATATTTTAAAATAAGAGAAATATCTCATAAAAATAACATTTATTTTTAAATTTACCTTCATTTTAAAAATATGTGTTGCTAAATATGTTTAGTCATTACTCGGCTATTTTAGTTTTTAGAAATAAAAAAATAAGAATAATGTCATGTACAGTTATGAAATAGACATAAAATTATTTTAATAAAAATAAAATTTATTATTAAAAAATTATTTTTTCATATAATTCATAAATTTATTCATTTAATTTAAATGATTGTAGTTGTACTATTGTACAATATTTATACCATCAGAAAATATCATTTCTAAAAAGAGAAGAAAATGAAGTTCGGGTAGTAACTATGGCATTATCGCGTACAAAGCACTTGAAAAGACAGAGAGTACCCGAAATGACGGCACAATCATTAATCAATGACGCAGCAATATTAGAGTAACCAGCGGTTGCTTGAACCGGCTTAAGGAGGCTGGATCTAACATCGACGCCATGGAGCGCTGCTAATCTCTTATCGGCCTTATGATTCAATCCCATCGCATTAGTCTCCCAGAGCCTCGCAGACCCCAACTTTAAGGCCATTCTATGACAGATCGAGCAAGCACGAGGAGTTCCGACTGGTAGCAGGTTGGAAAACTTGGTTTCAGAGAAATCAGCGAGACGGAGTCGACGGAAGAGCAGAGGTTCCCCGGAATTGAGAGGATTGGAAGGTGGCGTACTTGTATTTTTTAAAAATGTGTCTGTGTCTGTGTGTGCGTGTGTGGGAAGTGGGAGAGTGGAAAGCCTTGCTGTTATTTGGTGGGCGGTGAGGGAGACTTCCATTGAAGTTGTGTTCTTTCCTTTAAATAATGGAAATTGGTAGGGAAGGATTGTGAAAGAAAATAGTAATGCTATCTATAAGTTTTGTAAAAGGAGATATTTTATTAAAAATTAAATAAAATATTATATTAATATTAAGAAAATACGGTTTGGTTTGGTTATTGATAATTTTGAATTTTAAGATAAAGTATTAAAATATTATATTTTAATATTATTATTATTTTAAGATTTGAAAAAGTTGAATTATTTATTATATCTTATAGGGAAACTTAGAAAAGTTATAATTATGAGATGATAATTTTGAATTTGAGATGAGATTTTTTAATGGCCAAACCGAACCTAATTGTAACAGCCCGCAAGAAATTCAATGGTGGAATTTCTATAGACATTAGAAACCTCGTGAAAACCCCATAAGTTTTTACGAATCGGCTAAACGCATAAGTTCTAGTCTGTCAACATAGTTAGTATTATCACTCATTATGGTGCCAGAAATGCGATTTTATTTGTTTGAGGTAGTTAGAAGTGTTAGATTACATTATAGTTTACGCCACTAGACTCAGTTGAATATTTAGGATTTTTCAGTACTAAGTTTATTCTGCATTTTTTTGGAGTGAATAGTAACCTCGATAAGCGTACTAAGTGCAGTGTTTTCAAAATCACAATGTGAAATGTCCAAATTAGGTTAGATAAGTTTTATTTAAACACTTGGCAAGATCTTAACCACACATAATGAATAGTATTAGATACTTGGCACAAAGAGAAACCATTAGATGGATTTGTGAAGGAAATCAATGTGTGAGATCATGCCACCTAAGCAAAACAGTTTTTTTTCATCTGATCAACCAAATTGAGTTAGATGAAGAGGGTTTCAACCCTAGTAAAACCCTAAATGGTTGGAATCCTTTTGAAACCCCAAAAACTTGGTTGAAACCGAAACCCTAAACGGTTTCCCCAAACCCTAAAGTTGGCATTCAAACCCTTTTTGATCCAATTTCTAGTATTGTGTTTAATCACTTGATTAAATCACTTTCACATGCTATTAATTTCTCAAATTCCTATTATGACATCTTTATCCAACATTTTAAACCTTAGAAATTTGATTGGGCCAAGAAAAATTGGATTTGGGCTTGATAGCATCTCAAACCCTAACCAAACCCCCTTTAAACCCCAAATTGAAGCCCACTTGGTTGAGGCCCACTAAGGCCCACTAAAGCCCACGAATTTTGGCCACCTTGGCATAGCTTCTTGGAGAAATTTCCTCCCCCACTTGGCAGACCATTCATTGCATCAAGTTGCACTCATTAATATGGAGGAACCCACCCCATCAAGTCCCATGTCTCATAGCCTTTGTAAGTTGTCTTTTGCCCCCCACTATCCTCTACATTATGTCACATGTCTACACCTCCACTCAATGATCATTAAGGTCCAAATATTCTCCCTACAGAAGTCTTGAGTCGTGCAAGACACACTTACTTCACTTTAATCATTTCTTCACCCCGTTCTTAGAGAGAAACCCAAAAGAGCTCTCTCGGGCAGATTTCTGGGTCTTTTTGCGTGGAGTTTTTCGACCCTTTGTAAGTATTTTCACACGATGACTCCTTCATAAAAGTTGTTCCTCTTTGAGTCTAGTTTCCGTAGATGTATTTTTCGTATCATTCCATGGTCATTTGGTCGGTCAAAAGTATTTTTAACCATGGAAAGGTCATTCTGGGCGTGAATCTGGAGAGTGTGTTATGTTTTGGAGTTTTTGACCAAGCTAATGGATATATCTTGGTCCGAAAATTTTATGGAGTGTTCTTAGAATGTGTTTAAGAGTTTTCATTGAGGTTTTGTTGCATGAATAAAGATTTTGATGATAGATTTTATTAGATCTAGAAACATGAAAACTGGAAGTGACAAAACAGTTTTTATTTGGATAAAGTTTGAATATTTTGAGGTTTGATCTTACTCTAAAGGCTTTGATATTTTTATATGATGATCCTAAGTCTCTTATTTTCATGTTAGGATGTTATTTTGGAGATATTTAGTATTAGTTTCAAAGATATGATTTTTCTATGCAAGAGAATTTCGGTTAGGCCTAAGATTTGATGTTTTTAGGTTAGATCCATGTTTTATTGGGTTTTAGCCATGTGATTTTAATTTTGATGGTTGGATATTCTTTAGGACACGTTTTTAAACCATGTGATACTTTATTTCAAAGATCTCACCTTCTTAAGCCATTGATCAAGAGATTTATCAAAGCTAGTTAAGAAAAAGTTTCTGTTTTTGGACTAAGTGTAAAATCAAAAACTCCAAGTGTTATTTTTGTGATTTTGGTGACTTTAGTTTGATGATTTAAAGCATGGTTTATCTGAGGATGATGTTATGAATATGTTAGAAGTAAGATTAGATTTTTTGGAATTCTTGGAGATGTTTTGATTTAAGGACAAAGCTTGTGATTCAAGTGTTTTGATCTTTTTACAAAAAAGTTTGGTGTTGATTATTAGCTTTTTCTAAATGGATGTTTCAAGTATGGTTTTAAACTTAGGATTGGAAGATGTTTGTTGTAAAATTTTGGTTTAAGCATGAGTTTTGAAGTTGGAAGGAATTGTAACAAAAATCAAGAGAAATGGCCTATGGATGTTTCGGCCATAGTGTGTTTTCCATAGTGTTGTTTTGTTTTAAATTTTTTTCTGAGTTGATATTTGAGTTTAGAACAAAATTTACATGAGGAATGTAAATTTTGGAAATTTTTGGAGTTAGGATATGAAATCCTTAAGTTATGGGTAAAATGGTCGTTTTCCCACATGTAGAGGGTAAAATGATAATTTTACTCTAAGATAACTTGTTTCCATGTTTCTAATTGTTAGTAATTAAATTTCTAACTTTTAGAATGACCTTTTACAGTTTCTCGTATATCGCACTTTATTCTCGTAGAACGTGACAATCGAGGTAAGTTAGCCTCTAACTTACTATCAGTTTATTGTGTATGTGTGATGGGTAAGAGAACTACAATTTATGTATGTATGTTATCGTATATGCCATGTCATGCTATGTCATTACATGTTTATCTGCTACGTATGATTTAATCTCTCATGAATAATTATCTGTTACATAATCTTTTCTATCATACAATGATGTATGTTATAAGTATGCCATGTTAAGTATGCCATGAAATGTTATGATTAAATCATATTGTGTCATTTACAAGTATACGCCATGTTAGAAAAGTATATGATATTAATTAATATCTCATGCATTAAGAAAGATAAGACATGTTATGTTACGTATAATACGTGGGGCCACAACAACTGTGGAGTACGTATTATATTTTATGTTACGTGAATACGTGGGGCCACAACAACTGTGGAGTACGTATTATATTTAATGTTACGTATATACGTGGGGCCACAACAACTGTGGAGTACGTATTATATTTTTATGTTACGTGTATACGTGGGGCCACAACAACTGTGGAGTACGTATTATTTTTTATGTTACGTGTATACGTGGGGCCACAACAACTGTGGAGTACGTATTATATTTTATGTTACGTGTATACGTGGGGCCACAACAACTGTGGAGTACGTATTATATTTTATGTTACGTGTATACGTGGGGCCACAACAACTGTGGAGTACGTATTATATTTTATGTTACGTGTATACGTGGGGCCACAACAACTGTGGAGTACGTATTATATTTTATGTTACGTGTATACGTGGGGCCACAACAACTGTGGAGTACGTATTATATTTTATGTTACGTGTATACGTGGGGCCACAACAACTGTGGAGTACGTATTATATTTTATGTTACGTGTATACGTGGGGCCACAACAACTGTGGAGTACGTATTATATTTTATGTTACGTGTATACATGGGGCCACAACAACTGTGGAGCATGAAGTATGGGGCCACAACAACTGTGGAGCATACACTACGTGAGACACAGCAATTGTGACACGTAGAATACGTGGGGCCACAACAACTGTGGAGTACGTATTAAGTCAAGTTTCAGATCAAGTGCATGATAAGTCAAGTTTCAGATCAAGTTCATGTTTTGTTATGTACACGTACATGTTATGTTCATGATCAAGTTATGTTCCAAGTTCATGTTCACATCATGTTAAGTTCACGTTTACAGTATGTCTCAAGTTCACGTTTATGTCATGATATGTTCAAGTTTATGTTATTTTCAAGTTCATATTTATGTTATGCATGTTTACGTTCATGCTACATTTCAAGTCCATGTTATGTTTTAAACTCAAGTTCATGTCATGTTAAGTCAAGTTCAGTTCACGTTTAAGTTCTGGTTATGTCATGTTATATGTCAAGTTATGCTATGCTTATGTACGACTTTACTTATGCATTTATGCTTTTACTGCCATGCATGCATCTTTAACCTGTGTGTGAGTTTTATGTTAACTTACTGAGATTTGTAATCAAATCTCACTGTGGTAGTCCCAACTACCATTCCCCCCGAATGGTAGATCTTGTTACAGGACCCAAAGAAGAATTGGAATCTGACCATCTGAATACGGTCATCTAGGCTACGGTGCGATGTTGATGATGGTATAGTATTTAACTTAGGTTAATGCTTGTACTTTTGGAGTTGTATCTCAAGTATTCTTTTGATCACAACCATTTTGGACTAGTGTAGTGATCACGGCTTTTTAGTATGTTTTTATGTATGAAATATGTTTCAAGTATTTGAGATATTTTTAGTTTGGTGCATAGTATTGCTAAAGAAAAAAAAAAATTATCCGCTGCGATTATTGCATAATGCTAGATGCATGTTAGGAACATTGCATCTTATATGTCATGAACGGGGGCAGGTAACCTTGTGTTGCATGTCTCGACGCTTCAAATGTCCGTTCAATCCCAAGCGGAATTTGGGGGCGTCACACTAATAGTATTCAAACAGGGACTTCTTCTATCTAATAAGGAAATAGTACTTGTCATTGTTGAGATGGGCTGATTATATGTTTATTAAAATAAAAAAATTTATGTGCAGTCATTTTTACGTATTTTTTTGTATATTTCACTGATATGATTAGTTATATATTAAAAAAATTGATACAGTCAATCACATCAATAGAATACATAAGAAGTATGTAAAAATGACTGTATATATCATTTTGATTGGAATGATGATAACTGACATATAAGGAAATAGATCACTCATCCGCTTTAGAGCATCCATATTGGTTTATGTATATACTAATACATATGCAAAATCATCTCTTTTGGAGATCCAATTTGCCATGCAAGCAAAACTCTCACATTGGCTTATGTAAACTTGAGACAAAATAATAATAAAATATTATCATTTTATTATTTTTTTACTTTTTTTAAAAAATTTTTTTTATAGAGTTTGCAATTTCCATGTATTGGATTAATACATACAATTAGCACCTAAAGAAATTTCATTAGCACCCAATACATGGACTCAAAACTTGTGAGAGAGGTATACGGGTTTGATCTTCAAATACGTAAAATATTTTAGTAAAATATTTTTTGGGAAGTGGATGAGTAAAATATGTAATAACATTTATAAAGGTAAAATATGTAGAAAGAGAGTGAGAGGAGAGAGAAAGAATGAGTAAAATATGTTTTGGAGAGTGAATAATAGATCTTCAAATATGTATAGATACTGTTTATAATATGCAAACATTTGAAAATGCATAATCTAATATAGATAAATTTAGGCTCATATTATGTAAATATAACTTTATATATACATATGCATAGATCAATATAGATGCTCCTAAGAGGAGTTAACTTGCCTAGCTAGCTTTAGAGTAGTTTCTCATGTTGAAGTCGTAGCTCTTGTCCGTGCCTTTGTTTCAGAGAGAGTTTTGCTAGTGCTCATTTTTATAAACTACACGCCATATGTTACATTTGTTTAATTTTTTTAAAAATTAATTAAATATTTTTATTCATTATCTATATACTAAACAGTTAATAAAAAAAAATATGGTGTACAAAAATAATAAATAGAATTTTTCTTTCAGAAAACGTGGACAAATAGCAGGTACCATAAAACGTACAACGGCGATGCAGGATGGCCCGTGGTCATGACGATTTGTGTGCCGCATGACGTGCATGGTTTCAATTCAATTCGCAATATTACTAAAGTTAAACATATACATACATACTGTTAGAAATCAAGTTCAAATTGTATTGTATGACCACATTTAGCCATCAATGGTAATCTTAGGTACACCTACCCCCCAATAGTGATTTTAGGTACACCTAACCTCCTTTGTACTCTTTACCATTGGATTGATGACAAGTGTAACAATCCTAACCATCCTTTGTACCAAGAAATCCCTATAAATAGAGGGAGTCCTCATTTGTGTAAGACCCCAAGAAATAAGAGAAAACAAAGTTCTCTAAACATCTCTCTCTCTTTTGCTCTCTATCTTTTCATTAGTTTCATAACACATACATATATATACATATATATACACATATCATTTGCAGAGATATGATTGTCTCATATCAGATTGGATCTAACCCCCAACCCTATTTTGTCATATGCGAGGGTAGCTAGGTAGCGGGGCCGGCTCAATAAGTTATAAGGCTTAAAAGTCAAAATTTTGAACAAGATTTTTTTCATTTTAAAAAATTAAAATAATTTTAAATTTAAATTTTACATTATTTTTCTATTTAAAAATAATTCATATTATTTTGTAATGTAAATTACTTATTAGAATTTTATATCACATTTTTAACTAATAATCGACTTAATCTTTATTAGAAAATTAAAGATTTATAGAAGATTTGATTTAATTTAATTTTAAAAGACGTGCTTTAGACTCTTAGGGCTGGTTTAGATTTAGAGATAAGATGAGATTATTTTAGATAAAAGATAAAAATTGAATATAATATTATTTTTTAATATTATTATTATTTTGAGATTTTAAAAAATAGAATTAAGATTTGAAAAATGTTGAATTGTTTATTATATTTGATGTGAGAATTTAAAAAAGTTGTAATGATAAAATAAGGTGAGATGAAATGCTTTTCAAACCTAAACGGGACCTTAGAAGCAATTATAATCATTATTTTCAATAAAGTTCTATAAACAATCTACACATTTGAAAAAGTTTTGACCCTTACCTCTTAAAAGGATAATACAAAAATTTTTTATAAACACTCGAAAATTAAATTTTGTTATTTATAATTTTTACATTATATATTAAAACAAATGAGAAGTGTACTTTTTTAAAGAGAGTATAAGAGATCATTATTACGTGGATATACTTTTAAAATTAGTAATGATATAATATCTATTTAATACTTTTGATATTTTTTTATTGAGTTAATTTATTTATTTTAATTAGATTTTTTTTCTTTTTAATTAATTTTATTTAAATTTTTTTTTTTACCTTCTTCTACTACTAGGGCCTAGGGGGCTTAAGCAATTGGCTAAGTTGTCTAATGGAAGAGTCGGCAGGTAGGCAAATTTAATATATATTTATATCAGTCCTCGGAATGCACTTATATATAACGAGGTGGAAATTAAAACGTGAATTATTTTTTGCATGTGATGTACCAAACATTGATATTTGTGGGCCCCCGTATACACGTAGCCACTCAAATTCATAGCTACCACATTACTACTATTATTAATAATAAAGCATATGCGGCATGGACGAGAGTCCCACAACACAATTATATGTATGCATTATTTATTTAGTACAAAGAATAATTGCTAGGCAAACGCTGCGCTATCGCTTTGAAAAAGAATGGGGTCCACGATTAAAAATTTAATTTTTTTTTCATGTGGGTCTCATATTAATTCACTTTTTTCAAAGCGACTACAAGTCGCTTGCATAACCACGACTGCAAATATCATTTCTCTATATATATATATAGAGTAAAAGTCTTATGCCGCCCCATTTGTACCGCCCAGTTTGACCGCTGGGTAAAAATTTTTTTTTTTTTTACTTAGTAATTAAGAAAGTAATTTTAAATGTATTGGTGTATTTTTTTTATTTAATGATTAAGAAAGTGATTAAAAAAATTATAGAAAAAAAAAAAAATAAATAACATACACCCAGCGCTAAGGGTCAGGTAGCATAGTAACCTACCTGACCCTATATATATATATATATATATATATAACTGACCAATCATATCAGCAAGCTGACACAACTACTCCGTCATTAATTAATTGTTATATATTTTGCACCTAATTAATTTTTTGTTATTCAATTGATGAATGTCGACGTGATTGACAAAATGTTGTTTAAATTACTAACGATGCGCAATGCATGTCGGCCGACGATCTTACTCCGCTTCATCTCTTTTTTCCCCTTCCTTCGTATCATCTATCTGTCATGCACAGTTCTGTATTGGATTGATTCTTCCTCCGGTCTGTGGCAGCATATATGCATAAGAATAATGTCTCTATATATATTATGTCAATTCATTTTGACCACTTATATAATTAATTTTTTTCTTTTATTTATTAATTAAGGAAGTGATTATTTGTGTATTAATTTTTTTATATTTTTCAAAAATATTTAAAAGTGTTAAAAAATATGAGTAAAATATTTTAAAAATAAATTTTATTTAAAAAACACGCTCAACGGTCACTGTTAAACTTAAACAGCAACGTAATAGCACTATAATTCAACCCGGATCCCGTGCCCTGCTAGGTTTCGAGAAATTTGTTTGATTTTTTGGGCCAGTTCTTGTTATTGGGCCTTGGGGCTATTGTAAAAGGTACATATTTTGTTTTTCTTTCGACCGGCCTCATTAGTCATAATGAGTATTAAGGCTCTGGCCGGTCATTGTTCGTTTTATAGTTGATGCCTGAAGGGGTTTGGTTGTCCCATATTCAATGTCTAATCTGGAGCTCCCATGCATGCATCCTCTGATTGTCCCCAACCTGCTTAATGGTTTTTTATTTAATCGTAGAAAACCCACATCTAATTAAATGCTGAAATTTTAAAACCTTTCAGAAGTTTGGCTTAAATTTGAAAAAAAAAAAACAAAGTGCTGATCATGAGAAGTCAAAAGCATGTGGCCTAATTGGTATTAACCTAACTTTCAAAATGGGGGTTTAGAATTCGAAACCTCCATTCGGAAATATATAAAAATATATATATATACATTCGCACGGAGAAACCAAATTAAATCACCATAGAATTTCCGAATTCCATTTCTGTACACAAAGCAGAGACAACAAGTGCAATAAGATCCTACAAACAGGTATCAAATTAATTAAACATCCAGCCTAGAAAATAACTAAAGGAGAGAAAGCACGTACGTACGTAATTAAAAACAATTCTCTCGATATACTTATAAGGATGGATAACATATCCTTGCGTATTAGCCATGATCTCCTGACCCCTTTCGATCCATTGATCTGCTCATGCTTTATTTTCTACTCTCAATCCCATTCGTTGATGGTGATTTCGATATCCAGAACGCACTCTTTAATCCATTTATCAGCCTCCTCCCAATATTCTTTGGTGGCATTGTCGACCCAACATTATTGCAAGAGCTCTTATCCCAGGGTGAAGACCCTCCTACTGCTTTTTCTCCTGATCTCACATGGCACCGTAAGCTGGCTGAAGAAGCAGATCCTCTTTCACCTCTTTGTATCTTATTCTCCGAACCATAGTGGAAACTCGAAGACCGACCTGACCCCATTAAAATGCTTCTCTGCAATATGTCAGGCTCGTTCAAGAGCTTCTTCATGACGTTTAGCTCTTTCTCCAGGCTCTGTATGCGAGAGCTCGTGGCATCCATTGCGGCCTTAAGATGGGCTGCCTGGCGAAGGGCAGCCTCACGCTGAAGAATCGCTCCGAGGGTTATGGGGCCGCCGTCGTCTTTGCTGCTGCTCCTGGTCCGTTGCCTGCGAGGTTGGATGTGATCCACGGCAGTACTGGAGATCAAAATGGAGCGCCGGGTATTGAGCTGCTCCATCAACATGGCTCGGACTATGAATCTAAGTGGCATTATAGGGTTTTGCACTGCCTCTAAGAGGAGTTGGGATGAGAGTTTGTTACAGTCAATGCAGTTGCATATTTGGGCTTGCAGGTCATCCGAAATCTCGCCACTGTATCCCTGGTGTATGTAAAATGAATAAGGAGCATTTTTATTTTCTTTTAAACAAAAAGGTTACCAAAATACAGAAAATATTGTTAAAAAAAGAGACAAATAGAGTAAGGAGTCGTTTAGATTGAGAAACATTTTTAATTCATCTCATCTTATTATTATAATTTTTTAAAATTTGCACGTAAAATATATAATAAATAATTGAACTTTTTCAAATCTCAAACAATAATAATATTAAAAAATAATATTCTAACAATATTTTATTTAACTTTCAATTTTCATCTAAAATTATTTTATCTCTCCTCACTATCCAAATAATACTAAACTCTACATTTACATAAGTAATTTTGGAGATGCAGATTATAGTTGGCTTTATGGTATTTTTGGAGCAATTAAGATGGCAGTGATGTGAGTGATATATACATCCAGTTTGTTCCCACTAAAAGAACAAATTATGAAAATATATAACAAGTATCAATTTGACTCAGATAACCTCAAACGAAATACATGATGATCAATTCTCTTATAATTAATCACTAGAGAGGTTGATTCAGTAGTAAAATTAAAAAGTATGTGTTTAAGTGTTATTTAGATGTTGAGATACAATGAGATATCGATGAGATGAGATGGGTTGCAACCATCTCAACATCCAAACAACGCCTTAGAGTCTTCATGATCAAGAATATCAAAAATATCATATCATCAAAAATATCATGTCCAAACTCTAAGATTATCAAAAAAATTTAATATTATCCATGTGAATCTCTTAGATTTAGATCAATATTATGGCACATACTTTATATATTTATTTCCTTTGACTCGAAGTGCTGGAATAATTTCAAAAAAAGGATCAAAAAATTTTATCATGCTAGCAAAGCAAGCCCATTACTCCTTTTTGATGTCATATATGTCAACAAGTGCTACTTCAACCACAAAGAAATTTTATAAAAATAAATCTATAAATTAACACGACTTTATACTAAATTTTATATAGTATATTATATCTACTTTATAATAAAAATAATTTTTATATTACATCAAAATATGTTAGTTTATATATTTATTTTTATGACATCTTCTTATAATTAGAATATTTAAATGATGTAATTTTATGGGATTAGGCTATGCATGTCTTGCCTATATGATGGAGCCTGAATGGGATCTCCCACCTTTAGCATTAATTTGCTACATTTCATTTCTTATTTTAACCAAATAAAATCTTACTAAATCCAATTAAGCTTAAAAGCTATTATTCCAGAAAGGGTAAGTATTGGAAAAGAGAAAAGAGTGAAGTAGATAAGCCTCGTTGCCTGACCTTGAAGTAAAGATCAACCGTCCTGTAAAGCACGTCATGGCTCGTTAACCGACGGTGCATGGACTTCGCCACTATTAGAAAATCCTCGGGTGACATCGATATGACGTCGTCGAAACAAGGCACATTGACGCCGTCGCCGCCACCACCCTCCACTACTGAACTACTCAAGGCTTCAACACACCTGCTCACCAGATACGCCGTCGTTTCCGCCTCCGGAAGCAGAGGCAGGCACGACCGGAAAACTATGGACGCGTACTCTCGGTTAACGTTGATAATCCGACGGAAATATGCCTCCGTTATCTGCATGAGGTTCTCCTCCTCGCCATCACCATTGGTATCCGCCATTTCCAGTAGCTCGGCTGCTGTTCTGAGAGCAGCGATGTTGAACGGTGTTAGGACGATGTGGCTCCCGTAACAGAAGTCGGCTACAAGAGAGAAGGTTTCGGGCGTTATGTTGATCGGTACTGGAGAGAGTGTGAAGTCCGAGATTTCCGTTATTTCTCGATTAAAGTAGGTGCTTCTTGTTGTCAGGGCATCCTATGAAGAAGATGAGACACATAATAAGTGACCCCTGGCTTTTCCATTAATTACTCACCTGCTCATGTCTGCAAATTAATTAGCACCCTATTGATGATGAAATTTTATTTTATTTTCGCCCCATCCGGGGAAAAAAATTAGAAACAGCACTCTTATTTATAAAAATTTGATTGTGAATCATGTGAATGTAATTACCCAGGTTCTGTCACCCAAGAAAACGTACATCTTAATTTATAAGCCAGCAACTCGACAGGAATCAATGGTGGATAAAAAAAAAAGACAAGAAAATGGACCGTGAATCGACAACGACTAACCTTGTGCAGATGGAAGCACCTTCCATGAACACGAACCAAGATGTCTGTCTTCTGTCCCCTTGCCAAGGACCTAATTAAAAATAGTTGCTTAAGATATTACACAGTGTTTTCTGCAACTCATGTGAAACTGAAATATGATAATAGACGAAGAAAAATCAGTAAAAATATAAAAAAGAAGGGGAAATATATAAAAAGGAATTACGTAGGTACCATGCCTGTACTCTGGTATGGAGATCAGGAGTAGGAGGAGAGGAGAGATCTGTTGGAGAAAGAGAAGGGGAGGAGGAGGAGAATCCATATTCTTTTTCTTCATCTATCGTTTTCACAATACCTAGCTGTTTCCAAGCCCTCATTGCGTTAATCTTAGATAGTTTTTCCAGGCCCAGCAGCTCCTAATTTATCAGAGAGATGAGACTATAGCAGAAGAGTTTACTCTATTCAAAAACTAATTTGAATAATGCTTCTGCTACGTCGGCCTAGCTACGAGGAGCATTAGGGTTTTGGGGAAGGTGGGAAATTCCGTGCTGGGTTATGGATGGGTGAGGTGTATTAATGGCACGCATGTGATGACTCATAAATGCTAGCCTCAACTCATCCTTTCATAACCTTTCGTTTTTTTCTATTTTTTATTTTTATTTTTTTAACTCTGACGTACTTCATGACCAGTTCGATCTAGACAGAGATCAATACACAGCCTTGCTGTTATTGTTATATTGGGCGGAGAAATTGGAAAACTATATTTTTGAATTGCGTCATTTTTACGTAAACGTTTTAAAATAAATAAATAAAATATGAGATTTATATTAAAAAAATTAATTTTTTAATAATAAATTTTATTCTTTCTTAAAGTAATTACACCTCATTTAGGCATTTACATATTTCACGATTATATATAAAATTAGCTAAAGAAATTATATTTGAAGTTTTAAAATATGCAACTTTGGCACAATTTTGTGTATAAAAAAGTTGATAAATTTGTGATTTTATGTGGAAAAAAAAGGTGAGTATGTGAAATCTCCGCATCCTAAAATTGAATCAACGTTACCCTCGTAAGCAGGAGGTTAAAAGGCTCCTGAGAGACCCTAGTCTGGGAAGGAGGGAATCGAAAGGAACCCTACAGGTGGGTTGCTCCTGACTGATCTCTAGTCTTTGCGAACAATGCACCGCGGTGAATATGACAAATTTGCTAGCTGATATGTCTTTTATCTCGGGGATTAGTACATAACTAGAGTCTTATCTAGAGGAGTGAAAATTCTCAAATACCTCGTCATAAAAAAAAAAAAATGTATCAACATTACTTATATATTTTAGATTTCTGTACAGGTAAATCTTTAATTCTGAAGGCAAAAGTTGAGCTAATGCATATTAAATTAGTCTTGATTCTTGAATGTGCAAAATTGACATGTTTTGTCAATGTGGGCTTATACGACAGTAAGCCTGTCCCGAATAATTTGGGCTGTTTAAAGGACCCAATTCAGTAAGTTTAAAGGATCTGGCCCGAATTATATGTCGCGGTCCGAACAATGCTGACTCACAGCCACTCAATCGGAGGCCGGAACAAAACCCTACCTTTATACGGCACCGTTTGCAACTGATACCATTTCCTTTATAAATTCGAAGAAACCCTAGCCAGCTACCCTTACTCTCCCATTCTGCCCAGCCGTTTCCTCTGAGAGAGAGAGAGAGCGCTAAGATGAAGTACAACCCAAGAGTCTCGAGCTCTCGCCGCAAAAGCCGGAAGGCACACTTCACGGCGCCGTCGAGCGTGAGGCGCGTGCTGATGAGCGCGCCACTCTCGAACGACCTGAGGAGCAAGTACAACGTGCGGTCGATGCCGGTGCGCAAGGACGATGAAGTCCAGGTGGTGCGCGGGACGTACAAGGGTCGCGAGGGCAAGGTGGTCCAGGTGTATCGACGGAAGTGGGTCATACACATCGAGCGGATCACCCGCGAGAAGGTGAACGGGTCAACTGTCAACGTCGGCATCAATCCATCCAAGGTGGTAATCACCAAGCTCCGCCTCGACAAGGACCGTAAGTCCCTTCTCGACCGCAAGGCCAAGGGTCGCTCTGCTGCGGACAAGGACAAGGGCTCCAAGTTCACTGCCGAGGATATCATGCAGACCGTCGATTAATTCAATATATCAAGGAAACATTTTTCTGGGACTTTCAAGCTTCTGTTATTACCTTTAGTATGTTTTTGAATGTTATATTTGTTGGATCTAAATATTTGGGTCTCTCGGAGGTCTGGATGTTTTGGTGTTTAAGTGATGAATGCGAAATTTATGAGTTTCTGCTAATAATTGTTTTTGGGTTTGGTTCATGTTTATAGGGTTTTGGTGATTCCCTTGCTGTTTGAAGTTAATTCTCGTAGCTGCATGGCTTTTAACTATGATATTTTGGTTAACAATGTGTGCGATTTCGATATATCTACTTCTATAAATGTTGTGATCTTTGAAAGACATGGCTTTTAACTCGAATTCTTGAGGCTCGTTTGCACCTTACTGGTTTAGAGATTCTAGGTAACGAATGTACTTAGTTGTATGCTTTTGTAGGTCTTGTTTAACTTGTAGTTTTTGTTTTTATTTTTCTGAGATGTGAATGTCAGTATGGATCATTTGGGTTTTTACCAAATGAATTTTATTGTGATAATCAGGATGCTGCTTTTGTGACTGTTGATGCATGAGATTGGTAAATATTAGATGCTAATTAGATATCCCTTACACTCCCCGTGTCCTTCAACGAGGACTGCACTTCTTTTTCATCAATAAATATTATAAAAAACAAATGTTAATTATATAAATGAAGGGACTTTACATGGTTAGGTGTGACCCAATTTAATTGTCCTACGTTAAAGCATTATTGTTTATATTATTGCAATGATTCTTCCCCATTCGCTTGTAATCATATGTTGTTGATTATGCTTATTAAGGTGTAGTTGATTTGAGCAATTTTGTTTCATGTAGATCTTCTTTATTCGGGCTTGAGGCATTAATGGATAATTGTGTTGCTTCAAGTTGTTCTTTTGAACCCTAGATCATGTTTCTTAGTTGATTTTGGTGTTACTGCCCACAAAGAAATTATGTGCTTTCGATATAACCTGAATTAGTTCAGAGTTCCGCAGTTTACAACTCTGGTGTTGGCTCAAGTGGTAAAGGTCTTGGGCTTGGGGTATGCTCCCCCAAGTCTAAGGTTCAGATTTCCTTGGGTGCAAACAATCTCTATGGGTCATTGGACTTGGGGATTTTCTCATTGAATGACCGGTGTTGCACTTGTGTTCCTTGAGGAGGGCCTATGCAGTCTCGGGATTGGTTAGGAAGTTGTTCCTAAACACCCGGTGCCAACGAATTCAATTTTTTTTGATTGATAAGTAAATCTGGTGTAATAAATACATCCGAGAAACATTTCATCTGCAAAGGCACAAAGGGACATGGCTTGTTATGTTATGGTAGATCTATTTTCCAGTAAAATGAATTTTACAATTCACCGTACCACATCAATTAGTGACTTTATTTGTGACATTTCTCTATGGATCAAGCATTTCTCATAACCTCTATAGTAACTGTAAGATCTAATATATTTATCAAAAGTACCACAATTTTATTTACATAAACTTGTATTGCACGCTTTCATATCATCGGTGTTTCTAATCTTAGTAGGAAACCTGGGCATTAATAGCATGGTAATGTATGTATGTCGGACAATTAGTGCTGTCTCTGATAAATTACTTAATTTACAACTGCAACATTAATGTCTGTGTTAGATGAATTTCATTCGGAACTTAGTGAGGAACTTCTTTCTTTGAGATGTCGAGCTGCCTTGAGTCATGTGATGGAACCTAGAATAGTCTTGTAAGTTGCACCCCTGTATTTACATTTCACTCAGGTCTATAATTTGTACGTTTGGCATGGTGCCATCCTTAATTTTATTTACGCACCCTGGTGCCGTGAAGTGCGTGAATGTTAATAGCGATTGTGTTCGAACCCTCCATCAAAATGTCAGAAGTGGTAAATTTCTGCTAGATTATAAAGTGAAATCGAGCATTATATAGATATTTTGATGTCCTTAATAGTATAAACGAGGCACAAACTTGAGGTAAACGTCGAGATGTAGATCAAGAGATTGGGAGACAGGCCACTGAGGTTTGTCTTCGAACCAGCGCAGTGATCAAACATGTCTTTCCCTCATAAATTGTTACATCCAGTTGGGACACTGATGTTTACTTCAAATCCCCCCATATTCCCAGTACACAAAATGTGTCGCTGCATTCACCAACCTCTGTGCAGGATAGTTTCTCTAGCCTGTACAGTCGTCACACTTTTGAGTTCCCACTCCTTGTTCCGTATTTGGAGAATTTGACGTAACGAGGCTGTAGCATTTGCGAGGATCTGGGTATTAGTCAATTTCGATACGTGGTTATGTTTGAGATCCCACTCCTACAACTTAAGGCTTGTCGTTATGCTTTGGACGCATTTGGATCTTCGTTGTCATGCTTTAAGTCCTTGAAATGCAACCGATTTGCAATCCCGGGTTTTGCTACAAATCAGCCACTATTCACATCACACACCACACACTTGTAGCTTTTTATAAAATGTATGGATGCTTTTTATAGGGTGTATAGATGTTTTTCATAGGGTGTGGGGGTGTAAATGATGAATAGTGGCTGATGAGAAGAATTATTCTTGCAATCCCAAGGGACATGTTCCAAAGGTATGCCTGTTGCATCTAAATAGGCTTGGTAATCTTAAAACATATAAAGAAGGCCTAAGATGATGCGTTGACGGTTCTACTACAATCACAAAAGAGTAATGTTGTCGCTCTTAATCTTAAATTTTCTTCTATGAGAGAAAAATGCAAAGAGGTTAGAGAAAAGAAAGTGGAGAAGTTGGTGCTGATGGGAGAAATAGTAGCTAAAGACAATTTCTCTGAACTAAACAAGAGATAAAGAATACTTTTGAAAGTGTAGGAATACTTTTGGAGTCCGTTTTAATTAGTAGTAGAGATGATCATGACACGAAGGCCTAGACTACTTTGCACCCTGCCAAAACATAATTTGAAAGTGACATTTTCAAGAACATACCAATTAGATGAAACTCCTCATATAAGGATTAGGGACAATAAAATGTATGGATGACAAAATGCCCACGACGGACGGAAAAATAGAAGACCATGGTAGACCTCAAGTATCAAAACAATTGATCCACAGTCAAACAGAATCTCAGACAGATATATCTGTGGAACTAATTATTATGCGCTCCCTTCTAAGCGCCACCCCAAAAAAAATCATAGAAAATTATGTAGTCCAAATTGTATAATCTAATGGCAAAGACCTTCAAGGCTTGAGGGCGATAGCCAACCCGAACCGGGGATTTTTGTCCAAAGCCTTGGTATCAACTTCTCCAGAGATTGTTAGAACTGACTTTGGTATGACCTCATGTTGCAAGAGGGCCCCAAGCCTCCCATGGTTGTTGAGCTTTGCTTTCACCACTGTCAGGTGATCAACTGCATATGACCCTCCAACTGTGAAAGTGTTCTCATTGGTAGAGAACCTTCTTGTGATCTCACCAACAGCAGCACTCTTCTTAAATTGATCCAGGTGATGCACATATGATGCTCTTATAGTGTCTCCCTTATCACCCCTGAGAGAAAGGGATACAAAGTACACAATCAAACAAAAAACTCTCCAAACTTCACTATAATTATTATTTCGCTAATTTGAAACAGTGGCCAATGTTGATGAGTAACTCACAATATTATTGCAGCAGATGAATCTGGTTTTGCCACACTAATGCCAGCAGTGTACTTCGCAAAATTACCAGAAGTAGTATCATAACCTGCCTCTGCACCAAAAGCAATGCTTGGGGTACCGATGGTAGCAGATACATCAATGCCAGGAGACTGGTTCAAACCAATAGCCGTTGTGAAGGTTGCATGGTCATGGAAGTATTGCACCTCCAACTGCCAAAGTAGATAAGAGTACAAAATTCAATAAACATAAATGTTAAGGCCACATACATAGTCATCAAAGAATTTCCCAGCATCAGAGGAGCAGATTCATACCTTTCCAGAGTTATAATCGGGCACTTTAAATGAAGCAATAGTCTTTGTTGATGGGAGAACCTCAGTGAAAGTAATAGTTGTTGAGATCTGCCAAGACAGACGGAAAGATACAACATGCTTTAGTGAACAAGAAAATTCACCATATCAACATTTCAGACAAAGGCAACAACCCACATTTGAATCTGTATCAACTTTAACATCAATGACCGTATTCTTGTACTTGAACTGTGTGGCCACATCCCCAGTTGAAAGTCCTCCTTTCTTCACTGCTGTTGATGTGAGGGCCTGAAAAAAGAGGGAATTACTCAATAAAACAAAAAAATATCATTTAATATGTTTACTCCCCATAAGAGCATCCGCATCCGGAGACTTTTTAGCCAAAACTTAAAGAAAATCAGTTAAAACCTTGTTGCATCCAGCTGAGTGTTTTGAGGGACAGGTTTAACTTTGCTACAGTAGCCCCTAACTTTGAGAAGCTACTGTAGCAATTTGATTACTTTATTTTTTTTTTCTTCTTTGCTCTTTTTAAACGTTTTTTTCCTACTAACGTGATAATATAAGTTGTGTTGAATGTGTTTTGTCTTAATCTATTTTAAAACTTATTTTTTTTGCTGTTATTTATGTTTTTATCATTATTGCTACATTTTTATCATCATTTGAAAATGAGTTTATCATTAATAGAAAATGAAAGATTTTGAAAAAAAATTATTGTTTGTGAGAGAGAAACAATTTAGAAATTTGAAAAAACAATAGTTAGAGATGAATAGTTGAAAACGCCATGAAGACAAATAACTCTTATTTTAAAAAAAAAGTTGAAAAGAAATGAGCTAAAAAGAATAAAGAAAGATTATCTTAATATAGTAGAGAAAGAATAGATAGTGGGATATAGAAGGTATTGCAAAAGTGAAAAGTTAAAATAGAGGAAATTTGCTTTTGACTAAAATCAAATAATATAGGGACATCATTGTGAGTGCTCTAACAAGCCACCACCAAAGATGGAATAATGATACAAACCCAAACTGATATAGGGGATCCAGGTCTAGATTCTACATTGATTGAGCTGAACTATCATAGGAAGGTGAATTTGCGCATATATGGCAAGAAAAGCTTAAGGGCTGGTTTGGTTACACAAAACTAAACTATCTTATCTCATCTCATATAATCATTACAGCTTTCACAAATTTCCACACAAAATATAATAAACTATTCAACGTTTTCAAATCTCAAAACAAACTAATATTAAAAAATTACATTATAACAATATTTTATTTAACTTTCAACAAAATCTCTTATTTGAACTGTGTAACCAAACGATTTTGGCATTTTAACAATATCTCTAATCTTCCTTGGATTTTGGCAATTTGAGTTGTTTTTTCCTCAAATCATCTATTTACATTAATTGTTGCCTTCTTAGGAAATATTTCATTTCAAGTTTTGGAAGTAACTCCAAGGAGTTGGCCCAAGTGGTGAAGGCCTTGATCTTGGGGTATTACTCTCTTTAAGGTCTAAGGTTCAACACCTCATGAGTGCAAACAATTCTTTGGGGCCACACCCGCTAGTGAAAAGCCAGCGATTTAATCAGTTCTGTCTAGAGAAACTTCTAATGGTGAGTTACACGGGACCGGGGTTTACTTTGCAAGGATGGGACTGAAGGGCCCTTTTGGCAATATTCTTTTTAGTTGTTTACTTGTATATTTAGTTTTCATGCAATAATTAGATTTTCCCTTTTTGAGAAAATTCTCATAATTTTAAAATTTGAAATTATTTAAGCCCAGCTTGTAGGTATCATGAAATAATTTTGAATTTTAACATTAATCAATATTTTTTAAAGTTCTCTCTCTATTTTGCATCTTTTCTCAATCTCAATCCTTAATTTCTGTTGATTAAATAGCCTTCAGAATAATCTTAATTATGTCTTACTTCAGTTAGCATCAAAGCTTTAGCATTTTCCTAGGGTGATTTATTCAGTTTTCATGCCTAACGATAGAGATCGTGGTCAGTGTGGTCAGATTCCGAATAAGAAAGCCCCTCACCATAATCATATTTTACAGGATGTGATAATTCAGATTTTAAAGGCAAATTGCAAATTAACCCAGTGCCTAGGTTCAGAACCTAAGGATCAGATAGATGGTCATGATTCTAACTCCAGTTTCGAGACCCCATATCACAATCGTGCTCTATATCGTGAGCACAGTGTTCGGGAGTAACGACATGAAGACCTAAGCTTCAGAGTTGATTTACTGAAGTACTCTATATGTTGAAGGTTTTGTTGATTTGTTGCATGAGGTTGAGTGGATTTATTACTCCAAGTAATAAGACTTTGAGGAGGAATATTCTTTCATAAAGTGGATCTCTACACCAGTCTATAGTACCTCTTCCAATGAAGATAACCTAGTCGAGAAGGTAACTATTTTTATTGGAAATAGAGAAATTTTTGAAAAATAAGATGGTGATGAAAGTTTGAAGTCTAAATATGAAACAATTTTTGGAACAATTAACTATGCTAAAGAAAAATCTAATTATAAACACAACTGCGCACTAACATGTGCATTAATCTAATGTGATCGGTCAAAAAGTAAATTTTATTGAAAACAGTACTAATTTTAATTTTGAATATGAAGGAATCAGTATTGATATGCAGATTAGTACGTGACTTTACTTGTACGTAGCAAAACTCCTTTGTTAATGTTCTTTTAGTTGAGTATTTTTTTTTCAAATTTTCCTATACAAAACATTATTGCTGGATTTGAGATATGGGAATAAAATTTAATTTTGGAGTATGAGATGCTCAGTATTACTTTAGTTCGAGCCAATCAAATCAATTTCAATTTTGTCATGATCATTGGACCAATACTACAAAATAAACAAAAGATGGGTTTAATTGAAAATCCAAAAGATCAACGTAAGAAAGTTTAGAATTTGAGCACAAATTCTCTCCAACCCGTGAGAATGATGTAAAGCCAAACTGATCTAGGGAATCGAGATCTAGAGTCTACGTTGATTGCACTGAACTATCATGAGGTGAATCTACGCATATATGGCATAGAAAAGCTTAATGTTCCTTTTTTGCAATGTGGCAATATGAGTTGTTTTTCCTTAAATCATCTATTTACGTTCATGTTTGCCTTCTTAGGAAATACTCCATTTCAAGTTTTTGAAGTGATTCTATCGATTTTAGCCAAAAAAAGTTTTGATAAGTAAAACTTTTTTAAGCCAAATTTTTTGCAGGATTCTTGTTTACTAGCGTATTTAGTTTTCATGCAATAATTGGATTTTTTTCTTTTTGGGAAAATTCTCATAATTTCAAATTTTACCATTAATCAATATGTTTCAGAGTTTTTCTCTCTGTTTTGCATCTTTTCTCAATCTTAGTCCCTAATTTATGTTGATTAACTAGCATTCAGAATAATACTAATTCTGTCTAGTGTCAAATAACTAGGGCATGCCCCACCAAATGGCATTCCAAAGCAAGCATGACCAAACACTTAGAAAAATAAATTGAAGATGGATAGTGCTACTCGGCCACCCAGGGTTTACTGCTGGGCGTACCACTAGTGCAATATTTTTGTTTTCCTTTTTTCTTTCAAACATTTTTTAAACATATTTAAACTTTTTTTAAAATACACAAATTCATTAATACTCACTTCCTTAATCATTAAGTAAAAAAAATTAAAAAATTAAATTAAATACATGAGCAGTCAAAATGAGGGAGCAAAACCATGGGGCAAGTTAGCATTTTCCATTGAAGATACCAGAAGTTCATTCTAGCCTAAAGATTGGCAAATAATTTCTAGGTTCATCTGAGAGAATTCTCTACTTAAATGGAAGCAATAGATAAATGAGCATAATTTTTAGATAAGTAACTGAGATAAACTAGCATAATTTCACATAGCATAGGACTGTTAGCAGCTACATTTGAAAGAAAAGAGCTTTCAATAAGACAGAGACAGCTACTGTATTGAGACCTATGCATATGTGAAATTTAAGGGTACTTAATTCTATTCAGGAAAAGTTAGCCAGCTGCCTGCTCTAGTGAAACATCCTTTGACTTTTTGGCATAAATGAACTTCCCTCCAAACCCCCCTCACCCAAAAAAAATAAAAAAACAAAAACAAAAAAAACTAAGAATTTATTCACGAAAACAGCTTCTGTTCAACACAACCACGCCGGTTTGAAAATAGAATAACTCCAATTGAGAATGGAAATGACTTGCTGATACAAAATGAGAAATGAGATTTGCAGCAATAGAGTATATAAGCGCCATGTAATCTTTTTGAAGAAAGTAAATTAATACGAGACCCACATGAAAAAAAACTAAATTTTTAATAGTATTTTCAAAATGATTACGCGGCGTTTGCACATTCCATAACTGTATCTAGCATTACTATAATGGCAATAAAAGACACTCACAACACAACTAAACCATATCCTAACCTATGAGCTAATTATATATTAATAATAAATAAAAAAAACATGTAGTCTGAATCCAGGCTTGATGAAATTTCCTGAAGGAGCCAGGAAAAACCACATTATGAATTTTGCAAAATTAAAAAAGCTATCAAAAATCAGTTCAATGGCAATCAAGATTCAGCTAATAGCAAGGTCATCCAAAAATCTCTAATTACCGATCCAATCCGTATTTGCCTTAATAGTTACACGCATGCGACTGTAATTTGGGAAGGGGAAAAAAGGGAAAAAGCTAGATTCCGTACCACTCCAGCATCGCTGTAGGTGGAGACAGAGAATTTCTGATCGGAGGAGTAGTCCTTGGTCAGAAGATCTACAGAGTAAGCAACAGCAAAAGGTTATAACTGCAAGAATAAAGAGAAGAAAGGGAGAAGTATACGGAAGGCGAGTGGGATTAGATGGTCGGTGAGTGGGTGAGATTTACCTTTGGCTTTCTTGCCGATGTCCGAGAAGAGCCCCGGTCCCTTGCCCATCTTCGCGCAGACTCAAAGAGCGAGAGGTGAGGAAAATGGGAAGGAAGGAGTATTCGAATCGTGATGGCCAGGTCCACAAACGTGGGCTAAATAAATAATAAAATACATATATATATATATAATACTTCCATCTTCCTATATAAAATCGACACTTTAATCACATTGAATCGTGTTTAGATTGAAACGTTGTGGACTTACTAAAATTATGTTTGGATTGAAAATCTAGAGATTTTCCTTAATATCTGAAGAATTGATGGGATCCAATAAAATATGTTTGAAACTAATATTTGTTTAAGATTTTTTTTCAATTTTATGGATGTTATTTTTATTTTTGTTGGTTACAAATCGGGTAAGCATTTTAACAGTTGAGATAACTTTAAATATTTGAATGGAGCATAAGAAGATTTTCAAAAATTCTTAACTTCCAAACTTTCAATTTGTCTATATGGAAAATGTTAAATAAACTTACAAAAAATTTACTTCTTCGTATGTTAGTTATTGATATGCTGAAAATTATAAATTTTTTTAATAAAATTGTAAGTAAAATGAGTCTTATAAGTCAATTTGTAAGTAAAAATATAAGATGGGTGCTAATTTGTCTTTTATATAAAGAAGTCTTTTTACAGCCAAGAAGTTGGTGGAAGAGGATTCAATATGGAGGATTGGGACAAGGAATCAAGTGAGGATATGGCAGGATCAATGGATTCCACAGCCTTACTCTTTTAAAATTTAAACCATGCCTCATGCTTGAAGTTTTGGATTTAAACACAAGGGTAAGTGCTCTCATTGATCCAGATACAAGAAACTGGAATGTTCTTTTGATTAAGGATTGGTTTTCAAGTAGGGAAGTGGACTTGATTAAAAAAATGCCTCTAAGTTATTTAAACTGCCTAGATAAGCTTGTATGGAGATGCAACTAGAATCATATGTTTTCAGTGAGAAGTGCTTATTATCTACAGAAGGAGATGAATGATAGATGGAAAGGGCAAGGCTCAAGTCCTAATTTAGATAAAACATGTTTGGTCTCTTTTATGGAAGCTAAATGTTCCTATTGCTGTTAAGATCTTCATTTGGAGAGCTTGCCTAAAGTCATTACCAACAAACTCAAATCTTTTTAAGGAGAGAGTTACGAATTCATCACTATGTTCACTTTGCCAATTAGAGGGAGAATCAAGCATACATGTGGTATGGGAATGTCCAGTTGCTAAGGATGTTTGGTGTATGGGATCAAAAAAATTGCATAAATCTAGTTTTCCAATAGTTTGTTTTATGCAGTGGTTTGCATCTACCATTGAATTTTTTGAACAAGAGCAAGCGGAGGAGATTGTTGTTACAGCCCAGAAGATATAGTAGAGAAGGAACAACTTTCTATTCAAAGACAGCTTTACTCACCCAACAGAAGTCATGATCATAGCAGTTAAGGCAGAAACTAAGTTCAAAGAAACAAATAAGAAGAAGAGCATATTAGAGATAGACCCGAGTGCAACTACTGTCAATTGGACTCCACCTCCTCAGGAGTTTTACAAAGTAAATTGGGATGCAGCTTTGTGTCGGGAAAACAGTAATATTGGCATTGAGATTATTGTGAGAGATTATAGAGGTCATGTCATTGCTACAAAGAAGACGAATGAGAGTTTTGCCCAAAACTCTCATACGACTGAATCATTTGGGACTTATCAAGCAATACAGTTTGCTTTAGGCATTGGTATTAGGAAGATTATTCTTGAGGGTGATGCCTTAAATATTATTAATCACATTAATTATAGTGGGGATTCTTGTTATTACTCGAGGGCCATTATTTGGGATATAAAAAATGTTCTTGCTCAGTTAGATCTTCGCAAAGTGATTCATATAAGAAGGGGGTCAAACATTGTTGCAGATGCACTAGCTAAAAGTGCATTAAGTATTTCTGAAGATGTTGTTGAGTTAGAGAGTTGTCCATCTTGTATTGTTTCCCTCATTTGAGGTGTTTTTGATCAATGAAGAGATTATTCTTCTTTAAAAAAAAGTGTAAGTACATGTAGCATTACTATGTTAAACTATTTGGTTGATTCATATTAAAATACTTTTTAATATCAATAAAGCTAAAGAGTATCTTTCAGGAAAAGTATCAAATTTGATGTTTTTCCTCAAACACACTTTTTCGGATTTTGCAAAATGTAATTACACTTTTTTAAAAACTTTCAAAGGGTGAAAATACCTATATAACTTTCAAATAATTATAACTTTATTCTTGTCTTATCTTATTGAGTGAAAGTCTCATTTTATCGTATTTCCTATTTTGGTTTGAGTTTCAAATTTTGAATTTTAACTTTTTTATCATTTTCAATAGTTGACACACAAACACATATGATTATGTGAATGAAATTGTAAGTATAGATAGCATTTTCTATCTTTACAAAATCAAATGATCTTGCATCATTTCTACTTCAAAAAATATATTTATATTTTTAATTTGTTTCCAAATAAATGTAACATATTTGAAAGTTTTTATTTTTATTTTTATAGAAGGCTTAAACTTTATCGATATCTTTATAAGAGAGAATGAATATAGTGAGGAATCTCCTTACATAGTGAGGAATCTCCTTACATTTTTTTTTTAATCATGCATATTATAGATATATAAAACAGTTGTGGGATACAAGAGATAACAGGGTGGAAGGCCCCGACATTCATCACAAACCAGTTAATACAACATAGGAAAAAAAAAAGGTTATGGAACCAAATACTTGACTCTCGCCCATTTCCTAAAAAGAGAAGCCGTCTGACGCGATTTTGATATAGTCCGATAAACGAATTATAATACTATGACTGGAAGCTGCAATGAATGAATCTATGCTGCATGTTGCTGGTTTGGATTGACTGAAGGAGACTTTCACTATCTTTTTCCCATGATCTGTGGTTAGGATGAGCGATAACATATGAAGATAACAAGAGGGATATGCATCGAATCACCAGTAAGAAACTGCTAGAAACTATGGTGGCGCGTGGGGACCACACACCACACTAGGAGAGTAGAGGTTGGTCAGATCTAGGAATCTCCTTCAAATTTATGAGAACATAAGTGATGCTAAGAGCATTTTGGCCTAAAGCATGGGCAACCTTATTATTGGCTCTCACAACATGGCTAATTGACCATCGATCAAAAAAATCTAAAATTGCTATAGTATCCCCTATAAAAATTCTAATACCAGTTCCCATATCTTCATATCTTTGAATCCTAAGTACAATTTTCATGAGCCCCAAATCCTTACAAAATATGATAGCTTGAAGGGTTGCAAATGACTATCCTAAAAGTGGACAAGGAAAATGATCTCGATTCATCCTTATAGTGGCTATTACTGTACCTTCCCAATCCCTTACTATAGCATCAACACCAACCTTACAAGCTTTAGACATATAGTTTTCAAATAGTAAATAATTTTTTAATAGTAGAGATCATTAATTAAGCTATACAACTATAAGCCTTAGGGCCTATTTGGAATTGCAGTAAGAATTTTAAAAAGTTCTTAAATATCTTTAAAAGCTTTTTAATAGAAAAAATTAGGTTATTTGAGTTTTACATAATAAAGTACTTTTAATCTCAAATAAGTTAAAAAATACATTTGAAGAAAAATATTATTTTGATGTTTTTCCTCAAATGTGCTTTTCTGGATAATGCGGAACATAATTCAAATTTTAAAAAGACTGATAATGGATGAAAATATCCATACAACTTTAAGATAATTACAACTTTTAAACTTTCAAGAATATGAGAATAATCTTTAAAAATTTAAATAATTTTCGTTTTTACCTCAGAAAATACTTTTTTAATTTGTTTCCAAACAAATGTAACATGTTTGAAAGTATTTTAAACATATGGTTGCCAAACAGTAAATAACTTTTTAATAGTAAAATTTATTATTTAAGTTATAAGTTATAAATCCTAAAGTTATGAGTTATATTTTTCACCGCAATCACAAACATGTTTACCGCAATTTCAAACTCATACTAAGTACATATTTGAGAATGCGGTGACAAATATAAGTTACAACTTTTAAGACTTATAATTTAAGTAATAAGTTCTACTATTAAATTTGTTTTTACTGTTTAGTAACCATGTGTTTAAAGCAATTTTAAACATATTATATTTATTTGGAAATAAATTTAAAAAGTACTTTATAATGTAGAAAAGATGATCATTTGATTTTTTAAATATTATGACCATATTCTTAAAAGTTTAAAAGTTGTAATTAGTTTAGAGCTGCATGAATATTTTCGTCAATTGACAAATTTTTTAAAATTCAAATTACATTTCGCATTATCTGCAAAAGTAAGTTTGAGGAAAAACACAAAGATGATGATTTTTCTCAAATGTATTTTTTAACTTATTTAAAATTAAAAAGTACTTTAATATGTAACACTCAAACAACATAATTTTTTCATTAAAGAGCTTTAGAATTATTTGAATACTTTTTAAGATATCTAATACCACCCAAACAAACCCTTATTCTTCATCAGATGTCATTTAAAAAGAAAGTGAGATAAGAATCATTGAGGCAAGTTAAAGTGACATACCTCTTCTTAATATTTTTTAATACAATACATGATCATTTAGCTTGTTAGGATACCATCAAACCATTCATTATAAAAGGTACTTCATAATCAATTTAGATTATGACAAAATATTTGTAGACTTTAAACTTAAAATTCCAACAATGACAATTTTTATCAAATAATTTGCCATCAACACTTCAATAGAGTAAAACAATAAAAATTAAAAAACCATAAATCAAAAGGTAATTCTCAAGTAAAGATATTGTTGAGGGACAAAGAGCATTTTTCTCTCTCCTAAGAAAGTTTTCTCTCATTTTTATAAACCTATCGCCGCTTCCAGGACTTCGATCCGTTTGCCGGGAGGAGGGGGGTTGGAGCTTCGGCTCCACCCACCTCCCTCCTTGGGTCTCTGCCTAGGCCTATTTTTTATCATGTTTTTCGTTATCTTTTGCTCGTTAGCACCAAAAGTAGTCGATCTGCTACTTTCTAGCGAGCAAGGTCTGACAAGTGCCCCACCATTAGCCTCCCTAGGCACCGATCTTCAAGACGATAGAATAAATCTGTCTATACGAGCAGCGTGTAAACCTCACACGCGAGTTATGCCGTGCATGAGTTTCACTCGCCACCGCGCCTAGGAAAGCTTCCTGCCGCCACGTTCGGCACCATCGGGATCAACGGTGTCGAATCTTCCTATTCAGATCTTCCACTCCTCTCTAGGTGTGGTGCGTGTCCTGCATGTGCTGCCACAGCCAATAGTAGCCCCTTGCCAATGATTCATCTAAGTTCTTAAGTGCTTTCCTATGTTCCCACTTTTCCTAACTAATGATCGAGTAAATTGGATGTGAAAGTTCATTCAAGCTAGTCCAGACCAAAACGTTACAACACACAACCCTTTTCTGCGGCTTCTAACTGCAACTTTATAGTTTGTTCAGCAGACTATTTAGAAATCGTCACCAAATGGTCTCCCCTTGTGGAAAATGGGTGGAAGCCATTTTTTTGGCTCCATAACCTACCTTTTATTTTTCTTTTTTGTGTTATAATATGTTGGTTTTGGGAAAACTGTAGGGAACTCTCACCCCAAACTTGTATCTTGTAACCGCTAGTTTATCTATAAATGTCTTATTTTGCTGAGAAAAAAAAAAGATACTATTGAGTGATGGAACACTTTAAATACTCTTCAAAAGAAAACTACTTCAAACTATCAATCACCACCTAAATTTTAATTTATACAAGTAAGTTGCTAAAATCAGTTTTAAGACTTCTAAAACCAACCTAACTTGGGTGTAACATCCCAACTAAATCACATCATATATACATAACTCCAAAATTTCAACCTCTTTTATAGCATCACCTTAAGAACAAACTCATCTATCCATACTTCAACTAATATATTGATAAACTAAGTGACAGAGTCGGTTTGATTTTATAGATGAGATGAAATGAAATAAAAGTTGAATAAAATATTATTAGAATATTATTTTTTAATATTATTTTTATTTTAAAATTTAAAACAGTTGAATTGTTTATTGTATTTTATGTAAAAATTTGAAAAAATTATAATAATTAAATGAGATGAGATAAGATGATTTATAAAAACAAATCAAGTTAACAGAGGTGCATCCAAATGGCAAGATTATTAAAAAAAGAAGAAGAAGAAGAAGAAGAAATTATTTTTAAAATTTTAAAATATATAAATTCCATTAAATTTAAAAATAAATAAATTTAAAACTCATGAATTAAATTTACAATTAATAATCCCTATACTTTTGTTATACAAGACTTTGAAGGATGGAAAATGTTAGTTGGCCCGATAAAAATACCAATTGACTTTTTTATTTTTAAATTTTATTTAATGATTAAGGAAATGAATATATAATTTTTTCTTATTTTTTTAAAATATATAAAATGGTGTAAAAAATAATTAAAAGAAAATAAACAAAAAATGAAAAAATACATTTACATTATCGGTTCACTTTATTGGTTACAAAAACGCTGGAGGCAGTCGACTAATGCAAGCGTGGGACAAATAGTGCTGATGTGGAAAAAATCAAAACCTTCTCTATGTTTCTTCTCACTGAAGCCTCCTTTGAGTCCTCACTCCCTCGAGTCCTCCCTCCCCCCCTCAGTTTCAGGATGAAAGTTTGAGACGACCCACACGGAGCCTCCTTCAAAACCTCATTCCCTCAGTTTTGTCTGCCACAGAAACCTCCCTCATAGCCTCCCTTCCTTCATTGTCTTCCCTATGTCTCCCACCGAAGGACTTTAGTAATCGATCGCCCCTGGGAATTTTGATTTTATCATATTTTTTAGGCTACAATATATATTCTTCCCTCATTTTTAGTTTCCATTAAATTGTCTGTTTTGCTTGATTACAAAATGCAAGAAATTAAATGCTTTTTCAGTTTAGTTATCTTACTTTCAATGCTTTATTTGATGATGCATATCAAGCAGATCTTTGTGTGGATCGTCAAGTGGGATTAAAGGGACAAGTAAGGATCTGATCTAGATACCTTGCCCATTGTATGGGTTTCTAAGGCCCTAACCAGTTGATATCACATTTTTGGGTTTATTATTTGTTTGTACCCAAGCCGGGTTGCTAGAACTTCTATGCCAATATCTTAGTTTAATGATTTATCATTTTAATATTTCACCAAATTAAACAAGAACACTTTAGATCTTCTTGCCCAAGCTGGGATGTTTGATGAAGTAAAGGCCATAAGAATATGGAAATGGGACCATTTGAGGTTCTTTTCTTGAAGATTGTTATTTTCATGGCGTGTTGAATTGGCTGAATATGTTGCAGAGAAGATGATAATAGGAGAAAACTGTAAGGCATGTTAGGTGCTCGACGGAAAGCTAGAGAGAATAACATAATTCCATTTCATCCTCTTGTGTGAGATTCTTCGAATTATAGTTGTATAGTAATGGCAGACCATTTATACACAATTTCTCTTAACAAAATTTCAATCATAGAATGAATCACACGGCTCACATCACTTAGTTTGTTATTATAGAATCTTCTAGAGCCTTTGACAGGTGGCATCCTTTCATTTGAGCTTCTTCAAGGTTTGTTACTGGACTATCTTCACAATTGCTCTGAATTGGATCGTGAGGCAAAGTAGCCTTAATACAGAGCATCTCTTTGACTTGGATATTGAAAACCTAGTGGTTTATGTGCAGTGCTTTTATCAAAATATATATGAAGAAAGTTCCTGGATGTACTTCAACTTGAGGTGGATGTTGTTGTTTATTATTATTTATAATCAATTATCAAAAAAGGAAAAATAAAAAGCAATTACTCTCATTTGTTAATGTTTTGAATGTATCAATTTGAAAAATTAAATTCTTATTATGTAATGTATAATAAGAAATAGAACTATCAAAATCAAAATATATATGAAGAAAGTTCCTGATGTACTTCAACTTGAGGTGGATGTTGTTGTTTATTATTATTTATAATCAATTATCAAAAAAGGAAAAATAAAAAGCAATGACTCTCATTTGTTAATGTTTTGAATGTATCAACTTGAAAAATTAAATTCTTATTATGTAATGTATAATAAGAAATAGAACTATCAAAATTTTTTTGCTGGAAGAAAAAAAGGCATGAATACATGATATAAAGTTCCAGTTCTGTATTTCATAATCTGCTTGATGTTTATTAATACAATTCAATTCTTGCTGACTAGCATCTTGTGCTTAAAAGCAGAAACTTGGCAAGCCGACATTGAGTACAAGTGTAGAAGATTTCACTTGATTCTGTAGACATTTATAGCAGGAGCTTACATAAACGTTTGTTTGCAACTGATCTACAATGTATTATCTAAACTATCAGAGACTAATTAACAGTACATGGAAATAACTCCATGTCCCACTTCTATTCTGGCCAGTTTGGGAATGAAGCTAATTACATTATACAATTAAACATAAATGCATTTGCTCAAAGTGTGGCTACTCTCCATTGCAGCTTCAACATGTCCTAAGCAGCACAGCCTCCATAGACAATACTCATGCAGTTAAAATAAGAATATTTAATGAGAAGTCATATCTAATAGACGATTTTCATGCACATACTTATTATGGCACCATGCCATATATTGAGTCCATGGTTGGGTGTTCAACCCCCCCCCNCCCCCAAAAAAAATCTACATCCATAAAGTTTCAAAAAAAATATATTGCAGAAATTAAAATTCAACCATATCATTGTATCGGGTGTGATCCATCCAACCCATAAGAATAATAATGATAATTAGCATGTACAAGCTAGATAATTAGCAATTGCTTAAAATAATATAACATACCGCAGTTGGGGGATTTCAGTTAGATGTCATTGAAAGAGATGGGTTTTCTTCCCCTTTTTCCATGTTGACAAATGGCATCCCAAAAAATTGTCAATAGAAGGCACTTGATGACTGCACAAATATAGAAGGGAAGTTTCTCTGTTTTGATTATGCTAAAGGGCCACCACAATTATTGATTTAGATTAATATTTATTTACTCTTATTGCCTTAAAACTACTGAAAACTCATTTTGGGTTCATAAAAGAGAAAACCTTCCCACCGGTCAATCTGTTAATACCCAAATAACAGCCCTTCAATTAACTGTTGCCACGTAACGCCTCCATTGAACCTCTTTATGCACCTGACTACAGCTGAATACCCAACCCGTGGACTTCACCTTGTTCTCTTCCTCTTCCATCTAAGCTCCCATCCCAAACCAGGCAAGAACCAATGCGACGGACCTCGTTTCTCACGGTGCGAAGGAGCTTGACCCCAAGTCACGACAAAGCTTGACCTCACGGTGCGGTAGGAACTCGTGTCACAACTCCCAGAAGATTTGCCTGGGACCACACCTCGGCACGACTCATGGAGGGTCAAGACAGTCACATGGCTAGCCTGCTTGCATGCCTTGGCTCAAACCATGACACGTAGCGGGCGACCGTGGAGGATTATTGACCGAGCGCAGGCTTGCGCATGCCATTGAGCGTGCATCTGTGCGTGTTGAACCTAAAGTTTCAAGTTTTGTGTAATTATATATTTACACATGGATTTTGATGATAACAAATGAATTCAAAGAATGAAGGAGTCTCAAGCTCAATTTGTCCACACAATGGAGTCAAGCACATCAAGGAACCAAGCATGAGCAAGAAGGAAACAAATTCACATTAAAGTCATAGAGTAATGTTGTAAATCTCTTAAAATTCGAAATTAGGATTAAGGCTCAAAAGTCCTTTTCCTTCTTCAAACATTATTTTATTATTTTTTCTCTCTCCTCCCAACTCTCTCTTTTCTCTCTTTTTCTCTCTTTTCTTTTTTTCTCTTCTCTCTTTATTATTTTATTATTATTTGATCAAAAAATACATAATCCAATGTAGGAATTTTTCTTCATATTCAAAATCAATCTTCAAAACATGTAATTTTACATATGAAGATAAAGAATCCATTGACAATGCTCTAACAGATTCAAAACTCAAAAAACAAAAGAAAAAAAGACTTTCCACGTAAGGTGTGTAACAGATGATGGAAAATAGTGGCCGATGAGAATTGTTTTTTTCTTTTATGATTGATGGACCTTACGTGTCTGATTTTCCTTGAAGGACAGTGCTAGTAGTAGCGATGATGGTTAACCAATACAATTCTTTTACGTATAGTCGTTTGGTGCAAGAGGTGGGGAGTTGCTGACACCACATCAGCTAAAAAAATAAATAAAATAAAACAAAACAAAACACTTGAAAAAAAAATCAAAAAACTAAAATAGAGCTCATTGTCTAGATTTTAGAGTGGGTTTCATCTAGCTTTCATATGGATTCTCGGTTGATCGTTTTCGTGTTCGTCTGGATCTTGCGTGTTCATGTTAGTTCTTTGTCTTCATGCTTCTGATCTGGTTCATTGATACCCACATTGATCTGGTTCATCATGTTCATCTGGGATCATGGGTTGTCATTTTCGTGAATTTTTCTTGTGAGTCTTCTCTATCAGCAGCTTCATTAGGTATTGGTAAGATCTATTTATTTTTCCATGGTATTGGTATAGGTAACAATAGTTTACATTCAGAAGAAATTGAAATTACCTTAAACAAGCTACAACTACTCTAGTTCTGAATCTAAGAGTGTGCATATTCAACTTGGTTTAGCTATTAGTACTACTACACGCATGATACAGAGTGCTACTGTAGGATGGAGGGAGCTTGTGGGGATTATTCCCCCCTCTCGGACTTTTAGGTAAAATACAATTTGTTGAGATGAAAGCCAAAGTCCACAAATGCTTCCTTGTTGGTTATGCTAAGGTTACATTTAATGGATTCTAAATGTTGTAAAACAAGACATACCATATATTTCTAACAAAACTGGACAGCATAACATGGAAGCTAAAGCCGAGTATATTTTAAAACTAATGCAAACGACCCAGTGAGTAACAACTTGGAGCAGAGGATGATTCAAACTAATGCAAACCACCCAATGAGTAACACCTCAGTTATTGCCAGACTAAAGAGCAAAGTTCGCATCGTCTGTGTTGATTTTTTCATCCACATTGATGTTATGCTACCTAGTTTTGCTAGAAATTGTTGTGATTTATAAATTTTTGGAGGGTTATCCCTTTAGCTTTATGATTAGACATGGGAGGTGTTTTGATCTCAAGGCATTTTAATTGCAACTTTTGATAAATAAGGGTTTTTGCATATGGTTTTTTATCCAAAAGACTATATGGTTTTTGCGTATCTTGCATAGATAAATAAGGGTTGGTTGCTTAATTAAAATCTTACACCTAAAATTCATTAATCTAATGTTTATACTAGAAAGAAGTTAAGGAATGATCAGGAATTGGGTATAGAGCTAATTACATCAAATCTAGAAGGATTGAATTGCGTGGGATTCTTGAACAGATCTGGGTCAGAGTGTATACAAGTTGTATCAACGTTCACATCCCATCCTTTCTTTATCTCAAAACTTGCAATAATTCATGCATAATTGATAAGAAGGCATTTTCATTGAGGCGAGAATTACAACTTCGAAGAAGCTTTTTATGAACAATTTCTCTTTGGAACAGCCCGTCTGGTCTTATGGTTTTAACAGCCCCCAATTAGAATGAGACACGTAGGAAACTTCACAAAAGGCAAAGTAGATTCTTTTTCATCTAATTACATCCATGAAGAACCCTTCACCCGCGCATGCCTTGCTGCCTCAAATGAAACCAAACACAACCAGACATCGCCGCACCTTGAAACACCAGACCCGTCGCTACCACCAAGCTCTGTCACCCCCCATTGAGGTAAATTCCTCCATCGCTGCCCCCCCTGGGGCCCGCCCCTCCCAAATTCCTCATTGCTCCGTCACCCCCCATTGAAAAGCTTTTCCTCTGTCGTCCCACCAAGCCGTCGCCCCCAATTGATTTGTGCTCTGTTTGCTTTACTTCTATGCCCTAAACATGAATTTCTTAATTTGCTTCCAGAAATAAAACCTGAAAATTGTAAGACAATGTTTGTGTTCTCCTTTTCCAATAAAATCACAAACAGAAAGACTCTTAACTCTGTTTGTAACTACACGTAAAAAAAAAAAGTCCAGATAAAGAAATTGCATTCTATTTCTTTGATCTCAACTATTTTTTTACATGACCGAATACTAAAGGAACCAAAAAAAAAGAAAAGGAAACAAACAGACGAAAACAGTCATCAAAATCCCTTTGTGGAAGCCAAAAAGAAACCAAGCTTGCGCCACCACGCTCGGGGTCGAGTTGTTAGGGACCCTGGTCTTGTCCCTAAACATTAAGTCCACGAGCTCGCCTTGGTGATGTTGGTGACCAAGTGATCTTGCCAACTTGCTTGGCCTTCAACAATGGGTAGGTGTTTGGGATGTGGAATGGTGGAGATGGTGATGGAATTGGGTAGGCTAAGTGTTTAGGGTTAGTAATTCTCTATGGATGGCTTGGCTTGTTCCTTGAGTGTAGTGCCAAGTTGATTGGGCTAGGGTTGATGTGAGTGAGTGAGGCTAGGGTTTTTGGCTATGGAGCAACTAGGGTGGCCGAAATTACCCAATGGGACTTAGGGTGGCCAAGGTGGATGGGGCTAGGGTTTTGGGAAGATTCCTAAGTGGTAGGAATCCTTGAGGATTTGGTGGGGCTAGTTTGGTAAGTCAATGTTAACTTGAGAGATTTAAGGGATGAGAGATTTAAGGAATTGAAGAAAATTTTCAATTCCTTAAATTAAGGGATGAGGGATTTAAGGAATTGAAAAGGATTATCAATTCCTTAAATTATGGGATTAGAATTATAGGGAGTCAAGGCTCCTATAAGGAATGAGGCAAACACTATAGTGGGCGGCACTAAGTGCTTGGATGGATCAAATGAGGCAAATGGAAGAATGAATACCAAGAACAAAATAATGAACACTCAAGAACAAAGGAAAATGCTTAAGAACTTGAATGAACAAAAGGTACAAATCAACTAATGATTCACGGATTGCACTATAGTTGAAATAAACCTCATGAATTGATAACTTGATAAAAACAAAGATAACAACAACTTGGATTCACTAATTGCACCAAGTTGCAAGATCAAGATAAATGAATCACACCTATTCACGAATTGCAAGGTGTGATCCTTTGTTTGAGATTCACGAATTGCACCCAAAAAGCCCAAGTGGCTAGCATCGATTGATGATCTCCTAAACAAAATAATCTTCCTTTAGGAAATTTGCCAAAAAATTCTAAAGCAAATGAAAGATGTCCTATTTATAAGCAATACAAATTGGAAACCCCCAATAGGTCTATTGGAAATAAATAATTAAAGTAAAATAAATAAATAAAATAAATAACATGATAGTGGTCATGAACCAAGGCTAGCCGTGGCATGCATGGCCCATGGTGGGCTAAGGTGGTGCATGGTGGTCCTCAGCTGGTCCATCGTCAGGTGGTGTGGCATGGCTTGCTGATGGTGAGCCATGGTGGTGCACGGCATGGCCCAGGCTGGTGGCCTAGGCACTGAGTCTGCAGGGCATGGGCTGGAGCCATGCGTTGTATGGCATGCCTGGTGGGCTGAAGCCGTGCATTGGATGGCATGCCTGTGGGGGCACGCCACTGGCCTCACTAAGTGGTGTGGGGGCACGCATGCATGCGCACTGTTGCCCAGATGACTAACACAAGAGGGGGGATGAATTGAGTTGTATTTAAAAAAAAAATAACAATTATAAATCAAATATACAATATAAAATATAAACAAAATATGAAACAACAATAAATATAAAGAGTAAGGGTAAGAGAGAAGCAAACTCAGTATGTTAACGAGGTTCGGCCCCACTGCCTACGTCCTCGCCTCAAGCTACCCCTTGAGGATCCCCGAATTCACTATTCAATCTCCTTCAGGTGGAGATAGAAACCTATTACACCTTTGAACAACACCGCTACAAAGGATCCGTGTAGAACACCCTCTACACTTGCAATCACCTTACACGTGGTGATTCAACGATTCCCTGTGTAGAACACTTTCTACACGCACAAGGGTTGTACACACCCTTTTACTGATACAAGATTTGATAGTGGGTAGGATATCAGAAAACACTCCTCAATGAGTGAAATAAGAACAATACAAGCACAAACTATATCTCTCAAAATGAATAAGAGTTAAGGCTCAATGTTTAGAGAAGAGAGAATGAAAGCTTTGAATGAATATTGTATGCTCTTGGTGTTGTGAATGTGAAGCTCTCAAATGATCTATTTATAGGCATATGAGATTTCATATTCAAATTTAAAAAGATTCACATGTCAAAGACATCATCATTCACTTTTCAAAAAATAAATCTAATTTTTTACTTTTTGCATATGACAAAAGGAGCACACTTTACTTCTTGCTCATGCTTGGTTCCTATAAAAACAATTAAAATGATTTTTCTTGGTACCCAAGTTCTTTGGTCCTTTATTTATTAGTATTAGAAGAAACAAGAATTTTTAGGTACCCATATGGCCCTAATAGTCATTGTATGTTTTCTTCTAATAGGACAAGCATGATAATTATGACCATTTCTATTACAAAAATTCAAATAGCATGTGGCATATATGAAGAACTTGAGTGATTATAATAGTATCTTTTTTGACAAACTTATTATGAAAAGAATTTTGAATATTGTACTTTGATGTAGAAGGATTATCAAAGAAGTTTTTATAAGGTTTGTATTTTTGTTTTGGCATATATCCCAAGCCTGCCTTGTCAAAAACACATCTTTGACTACCAAGAAGTTTTTCAAAATTTCTTTTTCCATTCGTAAATTTTTCAACAATATTTTCTAAATCAGTTTTCTTTTCCTTCAACTCAAGATTTTCATTTTTCAAAACAATACTTTCTTTTCTTAAAATATCAATTTCGTTTGTTAAAGAAGAATTTTTCTTTTTCAAAACAGTATACTTGATACCCAATTTTTCAAATTCCTCATATACCTCTTCTAAAACATTTTGCAATTCTTCATATGAAGGATCTTCAATATTATCAAAATTTGTTACCTCAATGTCATCTTTAGCCATAAGACAGAGATTTGCTGATTCTTCATTGCTTGCTTCACTATCTGAGCTACTTGAATCATCATCCCATGTAGCTTTCATTGCTTTCTTGCCTTTGTTTCGATCTTTCTTTAGCAGAGGACAATCTGGCTTGATATGACCAGGCTTATTGCATTTATAACAAATTAAAGTATCATTTTTACCTGAATCTTTCTTGGAGAACTTTTTGAAGGATTTCCTCGGAGGAGTTTTATTTTTCTTTAAGAACCTCTGAATTCTTCTTGTTATCATCGCAACTTCTTCATCTTTGTCGTCATTTTCCTCATCTTCATCACTTTCACTTTCATGAGGAACAGCTTTAAGCGCCAAGCTCTTCTTTGGCTTTCCTTCTTCTTCTCCTCTTTTCAATGTGTACTCATGGGTGATAAGTGACCCGATGAGTTCATTCACTTCGAGCTTCTTGAGGTCTCTAGCTTCAAGAATCGCTGTCACTTTTGATTCCCAACGTTTTGGTAGAGAGTTGAGAATTTTTCTTACCATTTCCACTTTGGAATAAACTTTGCCAAGAGCTGTCAAGCTGTTTATGATGTTAGTAAAACGAGTGTGCATACTAGAAATAGATTCATCATCATTCATCTTAAACATTTCATATTCATGAGTAAGAATATAAATTTTTGATTCCTTAACTTGAGAAGTTCCTTCATAAGTAACTTCCAAGTTATCCCAAATTTCTTTTGCCGTAGCACAAGTCATTACTCTATTAAACTCATTACCATTGAGAGCATTATATAATAAATTCATAGCAGTTAAATTCAAAGTATAAAGTCTATCGTCTTCACGATTAAACTCTTCTTCTTCCTTTTTGACCTTTACTCCATCAACCACTTTTGTTGGAATATAAGGTCCATTTACAATGCATTTCCAGATTTCTCGACCTTGAGCCTGAAGGAATATTCTCATTCTAACTTTCCAGAATGAGTAATTGTCTCCACAAAAGAGTGGAGGCCGACTGCTAGATTGACCTTCACCAAATGAAGCTGCAATGTTAGCCATAAGATCTTAACTCAAAAGATAGTTAATCTTATAACAGAGCTTTAGCTCTGATACCAATTGTTGCCCAGATGACTAACACAAGAGGGGGGTGAATTGAGTTGTATTTAAAAAAAATAACAATTATAAATCAAATATACAATATAAAATATAAACAAAATATGAAACAACAATAAATATAAAGAGTAAGGGTAAGAGAGAAGCAAACTCAGTATGTTAACGAGGTTCGGCCCCACTGCCTACGTCCTCGCCTCAAGCTACCCCTTGAGGATCCCCGAATTCACTATTCAATCTCCTTCAGGTGGAGATAGAAACCTATTACACCTTTGAACAACACCGCTACAAAGGATCCGTGTAGAACACCCTCTACACTTGCAATCACCTTACACGTGGTGATTCAACGATTCCCTGTGTAGAACACTTTCTACACGCACAAGGGTTGTACACACCCTTTTACTGATACAAGATTTGATAGTGGGTAGGATATCAGAAAACACTCCTCAATGAGTGAAATAAGAACAATACAAGCACAAACTATATCTCTCAAAATGAATAAGAGTTAAGGCTCAATGTTTAGAGAAGAGAGAATGAAAGCTTTGAATGAATATTGTATGCTCTTGGTGTTGTGAATGTGAAGCTCTCAAATGATCTATTTATAGGCATATGAGACTTCATATTCAAATTTAAAAAGATTCACATGTCAAAGACATCATCATTCACTTTTCAAAAATTCAAACCTAATCTTTTTACTTTTTGCATATGACAAAAGGAGCACACTTTACTTTTCAAAAAAATCAAACCTAATCTTTTACTTTTTGCATATGACAAAAGGAGCACACTTTGCTTTTCAAAAATTTCAAACCTAATCTTTTACTTTTTGCATATGACAAAAGGAGCACACTTTACTTTTCAAAATTTTCAAACAAAGCATCTTCCTTTTGCATAAGTCAAGAAAAGCATCAATCACTTTTGAAAATATTCAAATAAAACATGCACATGTGAAAGATGACAATCAATCATCTTTAATATTTTCAAAGTTCAAACCTTTAATCATGGCATGCACATGTGAAAGATGACAATCAATTATCTTTCAAAATTTTCAAATTTAATTTTCAAAATATTCATGCACATGTGGAAAATGTATTTTAATGCTTTATGATAAAATATTAAATTT